>JAQQZT010000023.1:10471811-10484727 GCA_030068275.1 Clarias platycephalus
GACTGTGGGAGGAAACCGGAGTACCCGGAGGAAACCCACCAAGCACGGGGAGAACATGCAAACTCCATGCACACCGACGGGAATCGAACCCGGACCCTGGAGGTGCAAGGCGACAGTGCTAACCACTACACCACCGCGCCAGAAAAAAAATCTGAACTTTATAATGTATAATTACTTTATAATTTCAAGGTAATGACAAGGCAATGAAATCTCCCCTATGACATTGAAAATATGTACAGATGTTTGAAAGCAATAATAAGTATTAGGAATCTTTCTTTCTGTTTATTTCTTATTAGCCATAGTTTATTGTACTATAAAGTTAGAACAAGCATGTTAATATAAATCTGTAATAATGGCTGGCCAATACCAAAGTTGTACAATCTAACATTTCATTCCTTCACCTTTCCTCATACTCCTTATACCACTCTTTTACCAAAGAGAAAAAAGAAGAAAAAAAAAAGATGCTGAAATATGCCTGTGTCATCAGGGAAGAAAAACTCATTCAGCTTTCAAGACATCAGCTGACTTCAGTCTAGACCTGACCAACTGAAGCAACCCCAGATCATAACACAGCCTCCAGAGGTTTGTACAGCGGCCACTATGCATGATGGAGGCATCACTTCATGCAAGTCCCTTCTTACCCTGATGCACCCATCGCTCTGAATCAGGGTCAATCGGGACTCATCAGGTCACATGACTTTTTCCATCGCTCCAAAGTCCGATCTTTATGCTGCCTTTTTATGATGATCATCCTGAGTTCTCATCACACTGAGCACCGTGCATGGAAATGCTCTTATTTTCCACTATTAAAACTCTTCATAATTTACAATGCAGCTCCAGGTGTTTAAGTTGACTATTTATCCAGGTTTTTGTTAATGTTTTGAAGGTTTTTTTTTAACCCAGTCATTTTAAACCTCCTGAATTGTTTTCCCTTCTGAAATGGCGACCTTGGTATGGAAACGTATGAAAGTATAGCTACAATTTTTACTTAAACAAAAGTGTTATTCAAGGACTACAGCTTACTGTAGAATGCATTATTTACAGTCAGATGATAAATAACAATACTACTATAATAACTATACTACATGGTACAATTATGTATAAGCAGAGTGCTATGCTCTATTGGGTGCATAAAAATGTTCAACAGACCCAGTTGACCTCAACATGGATCAAGATAGAAGGAAGAAAATATTTATAAATAAAAAATAAAAGTAAAAAAATACAAAAGATACAATTCACACACACGAAAGCGTGGCGAGATCAAAAAAAGAAAATGTGCTAATTTTCTTTTCTTGATCACATCACGCTTCGCTGATATTCCTGAAGAGTTTGAATCAGTGGATTCAGTTCAAGTATTTCTGTACATGATCTTCAGAAAGCAAGCAAGCAGGCATGACTCGAGCAAGTCACACTGTGTACCGCAGATGTCTTTTTGACTCTATGCCCATCCGGCACATTTTGAAGGACATCATACTAAATACCGATTTATTAATTTACAAACTGGGAAAAGTCAGTAAAACATTGAATTTCACTTTGGTCCCAATATTTTAGGCCACCACTGTAGACTGGAAAGATCTCATGACTGATTAGATTGGACAAATACTCCCTCTGCTGTTGTTGGTATACAACTGCAGGTAGTACATTTAGAGATTATACAGAAAATCGCTTAAAAGTAGTAGGAAACACTGTTGGGATCTGTTCTGTTTCCTTCCAAGCAGCATTTACATCCAAGATTTGCTCATTAACAAAAGGAACAAAAAACACTTTATTTTTTAACAGGCAGCTTTCCATCCCAAAGGCACCAACAGTGATCACAGATTAACCATCTTCATTGTGCACTTCTTGTAACAAATGTACTATAAAATATAATTCATGACAGGAGACGTTTGTTTGTTTTTTTCCTGTGAATTTTCCTGTGAACTACAACTTTGTTTTATTTCAATCTTTAAAACAATAATGAATAATACAAAAGTCTGTACATGAGAACATAGAAACATGCCATCACAGATTTTTTTTTCCTTTTCTAATATGCTTTTACATACGTCTCAGCAGTCTTTACCGCACGGTGGACGAGAGAAAAGTGCGGCAAAAAGGAAAATTTCACAACTTTTCATACTGGGACTAAAAAGGGAGGCAAAACAGGACAAGAACAGTGACGTTCTAATTTCTAATCAGGATTATATTAGCACGGGCAGTGTCACAAATTTCCATATAAGGTTGAGTAAAAAAAATCCTTCAGATGAACCAGGAAAAAAAAAAAAAAAAGTTTTCTACATACAGAACATTCTTTAAAAGCCCAGACAAGTCACGACCACAAGGGGATGATCAGACGGGCTTAAAAAGGAAAGGAAAGGAAAACCGATAGAACAAGAACTTCCTTTGGTAAAAAAGGTAATTGTTTATAATATACAGACCAGCATCAGTCACATCTGCTAAGATAATAAAGTCTAAAAGGTGAACTACATTATAATGTTCATTTGAATATAAACAGTCTGGAGTATATACACAAGTTATTTACAATATCAGAGATTCTGTGGTTGCGGTTATATTATGAAGCTGGTATCTTAGACATCTGGTAATGCGTGATTATCTTCAGGGGCATATAAATATTTAAGAACACAGACCTGTTAACATGTACATATTCTCAACCTCAGGTCAAACCTTACTGCATGATCTCGTACAAATACCTTTTATAGAGCTTTCTTCACCGTCAGTGCATTTTGTCTCCTATTTATTTCAAAGATCGAGTCTGGCTGCAATGCACAATAGAGTTTGTGAGGACATGATTCACACTGAACCATAAGGGGCAATATTAGAAATAAAAAATGGTTCACACTGACCTGTGACATTTATGGTACATCCTAATGTGTAGCTTCAGACTTTGATTACCGCCTGGAATTATTTAAAAAAAAAAAAAAGGTTTTCTCCACGGTGACTGAAAGGTCACACAGATGTGCCGAGAAGTTCCTATCTAAAAGTTTAAAAAAAGATAAAAATGGACAAGATTCAGGAGTCTGAATTGAGCTCCATGGCAACCAGCATTAAATCTCAGTGCTGCTCCAGTCATCTTCTTTTTAAAATGAAGAGCACCAGCTCTCTGGAATAACACGTGGACAGAGTGTGTTACGGAGTGCTGCTGTAGGTGACCCGGTATCTGTTGATGTTCTGGAAGTGAAGGATGCAAGGGTCGCATCTGGTTTTACACGCCCGCAACCCGTCCTGGCCTTCTCCCATCAGCCATCGTTGATGCTCGCCGGCCTGATCGTTGCTCACATGATTTTTATTCCATGCGTCTAGCCAGGTTTGGAAACGTTGGTGCAGCCGTGTGCTGACTTGCTGGTGAACCTGGACACAGGAATAAACAATAATAGATTACTCCACACTCTCAGATACGAGGTGTCCATAAAACATTTATACTGCTCCTGTTCTTAACAGGTGCACACAGTGAGCAGACATAACATTAAACAACATTGATATACTCTCCGCGGCAAAAGAAAAAAAGAACTGAGCAAATAATTTAGATCCTTTCATTGGATAATTACTGCAGTGATTAATATGGTTCAGCCTGCAGCAAGTTATTTAACCCGAAATGATGCAGTGAGCAGCTTCTTACGTATGTCTTACACAACCATGTCAAAAGACATATTCTGTAGCCGTGGCAGGAAGATGATTCTCAGTTTTGGGAAGAGTCAAATTAGTGTCCAAAGAAAACAACTAAAGAGACTGCTAAAACGATTAAAATTGGATTAAGAACCGAGTAATGCATTATTAAAACCTGGGAGAATAGTGGAACCATTATGGTCAAGGGAAAAATCTGAGATCACTTGAACGTTTGATGAAATGAAACCGAAAAAACAAAAACAAACAAACAAACAAAAAAGGAAGTAAGAGCATTTTTTGTGAAAGTTTGTGAAAGCGACAGTTAAGCCGTAGACACCGGCACCTCTGTGTAAGCATAATTTAGATGATAACACTGATGTAAAGGCAATTTCTCACTCAGGGGATTTAGATAGTGGAAATTAATGTGTCTGGGAACAATAGAAGCGTTCATCCTATTGCTCGGAAACTGCGAGTTTAAATCCAGACAATGCCACAGCCATCAAATTGGGCCATGTTCTCTCTCTCTCTCTCTCTTTCTCCTCTATCAATCACAGTGAGACTAGCCACGACTGAAAGATGAGCTCATGCATGCGGAATGAGCTTCACATGTCTCAAAGGCAACCTCCCTTGTTGGTAGCTGTCATAGGATAGTGCAGAGCTGACTGCTGGGCATCTGAAATCATTTAGATTAATGCTTAGACTTAATGCACCCAAGACCAAAACCAGTATTTATCAGAATCTTTTTTTTTTTTGGTTAGAAGATATCGAAATTGTACATTTTGGAAATAAGCACACTGCATACGGTTATTAAATTAACCCTGGCAAATAAATAGCTTTTGCTACTTTTTACAATTAATTAAGGCAGAAGCCCTCTATTTTGGTGTTTCCGAATGGCCTGCATAAAAGAAAACAACTAAGGAGATTGCTGTATTTCCTGCAGTTGGCTTAAAAGCTGTGCGGCCATAAGAACAACACTCGTCAGTGAGACTAATCAGAAGAAAAGGATCCAATTTGCTAGGTAGCATGAAGATTGGATGGAAAAAGGGTCATGTGGTCTGATGTTGTGATGGGTGCATCAGGGTAAGATGGGAAGTGCATAAAGTGATGCACCCATTTACATTTAGACATTTGGCAGACCCCCTTATCCAGAGCGACTTACATTTTTATCTTACATCTGAGCAGTTTTAGAGTTAAGGGCCTTGCTCATAATGCATAGTGTTTGTACAAGCCTCTGGAGGCAGTGTTATGATCTGGGGTTGCTTCAGTTGGTCAAGTTTAAGCTCCGCAACTTTATGTGGGGATAAAATTAAGTCAGCTGACGTTGATTTTTTTTTTTTTTTCCTTCCCTGATGGCAGCGGCATATTCCAGGACTCAAATCGTAAAGATGCGTTTCTGGGAGCATGAGTGTACCGTAAGTAAAATTAAGAGGCGTTCAAATGAAATATCAGTCTGTGCAACCAGTTAAATCGGTTTATCCTAGATGATTCATTTTACGTCTAATCCTTTTTCAATTAAGAAGCTCCTGAGCAGATGGTCAGAAAATATATGAGTGATAACATCATCTTCCCCTCTCATCTTGATAATTAACCTGCCAGGAAATTCAGAAAATATGCAGCGAGTCAATGTGTAATAGTCCTTAAACATTTAGCTGAAAGAAAGGGTGGAGAGAAACACGGTGCCTAAAGAAAGTAATACTAGTACTGCATACACGGCACAACTGCGGGTTCAAACTCCCTTTATTAATACGAGATTCGTACTCCAAATAAAACTCGGCATCTGGAGATTAAAAGTCGCAATCATGCGCATACCTGATGAGCTCTCGAGAGCGCCGTGCGTCTGTACATGTAATCCTCCGACTTAATAACGTACACCATCTTGTAGGAGTTGAGCTTAAACATGCATTCCATTTTCGGGTCGTCCGCCCCATCCGGGGTTTTCTTAGCCGCCTCGCTCGCCTCCCTCATCTGTACGTGCTGGCCTCTCTGGCACTTCCTGATCCGTCGGAGGTTCCTGACAAACAGGAAAGGAAACATTGCGTTAAGGTGTAACGTTACCCGCAAAGCCGTCTTGTCACAGCACGTATTGCAGAACACATCACGCAACCCACGCACCAAGGCTCAGCCTCTCAGTGTGATGAGAAAGAAACACCCAATCATAAATCATAAACGAGATTATGTACAAAGTCTACAGTGCACCTCCGTTTGAGTCAGATATTCCCTTAACAGGCACATATCCGTGGCAAGGCGTAGTTTGATCAAATAGGAATTCAGATTATGGGAAATAAAAAAAGAAGGGAAAATAAATAGAAACACATATAGAAATAAATAATCATAATAATAATGAATAAAATCCCCGCTTCAATAAATACTAAAATTAGAAATGTACTTACCACACGGGTTACAGGTGAGAGCGGGGACTGAAACCATGAATATTTTGTATTCAGGACTCCACTTTACAGAAATTGAGATGCACTAGCCAATTCTCAATAAAAATAAGAAATGACAGTTAAAAAGCCACGATAGGAGTTACTTGAATGTAATTATCAGCAGTTCAAACTTGATTATGACCATGCATAAAGACCTGCTTGCCCTTTTTTTTTCTGGAGTTGGTGTTGCATTATTTTATCCAGGGCAAACTGTGAAGCAACATAAATGTGAAATGTGGGTTAAACACAGCCTAAACTGCCCAGTCACACACCCATAAGAAGATGCACAGAACAGAACAAAACCAAAAAAAATAATAAAAAATAAATAAATAACAAGTATCACCACATCAATCAATCAATCAATCAATCAATCAATCAATCAATCAAAAAAATAAAACTAAATAAATAAAAAACCCTGGCGAAAACAAGTTGTCAGTATGGATGATTAAATATACATATTAAAAAAATTCTTTAATAAAATCTTTGGCATTACACATACTGAGACATGCAAAGCCAAACCACAACATTAACGGATGAATACACAATCCATGAAAACATCCTCCCATGCAAGTGCTTAAACTTTAGAAAAGAAATACACGCACATTTGAGGATACAATTCAGACCAGCATTTTATTGACAAGCTCCCCCATCTGAAATACAGCTGTATGGGAGTCACACACCATGGCAAGTTAGACTTCTATCCACAGCAGCGCTCTGTAAATGCACAACCCCAACCAAAAGCACACACTTCAACGGGAGCGCACTGCATCTCTGAAACATGTAACACAGGGGGTTTTTGTTTGTCGTTGTTTTTTTTTTTTTTTTTTTTTTCTTTGCTGAGAAAAGACTGAAATCATAGAGACCTTAAAACCACAGGAACACATAAAGCAAACACATGGAGTATTTTTACTCATATCATTTCTGAGAAAATCATTACATGAACATAAAGCATAGATTCGTCATATATTAGATTTTTAATAATGTGTCTCATATCTGTATGCCCATTGCCACTTTATAAGGTTATGCAAAATCGAATGAAACTGCTTAAGGCTGAGCCCGTTTTTTGTAATCTTACTAACATCACTTTTTTTTTCATTTGTTAATGAATTCATTTGAAAGAAACAGGACTGTTTACAAGTCTATTAAGAATCGTGGTATAAAAATAGTTCTCCATACTTACATTGAAAATACAAAGATTAAAATTATATGCACTTCTCCAGTTACTTCCAGCATTACAGTTGTAACAAAGGCAGTCAGCACTGAATAATTAAATGCAGCATATTTTGCATTTAAAAAAAAAAAAGAAAGAAAGAAAGAAAGAAAAAAACTTTTCATGTTGAGCAAAATGTCTGAAATAAATAGCAATGCTCTAAAGACAACATTTCAAACTTACAATATGATTCATAAATAAACTATATACTAGTTGTTTAAGCTCCAAGTCCAAGGACAGTTTGATGATTTCCCTGCTTACATAATTATCATAAAAAAAAAAAAACTAAAAAAAAAATCACTGAAGTAAACTCACAGAAATCACCAAACTGTGCTGAGCTGCAGCAGAAATGAGCATCCTAACACCTCCGGATTAAATAAGCAGAACACAAAGAGCTTGCTCTTATTTGGATAGAAAAGCAACTATACACCCACTGAACATTTCTGCATTGCGCTCGAGTTATGATGCCATCGGGACACACTAACATGAGTGGCGTGGCGCTCACACGTCGGGGAAGATGATTCGCTTGATGCTCTGCGGGACCAGAACCTCTGGGCTGTAAATGACCACTGATGACATTAAATCACCTATCTATGGTTGAGTGGACCTTTAGGAAACGAGCCATTGTTAGGCTCACGGCTCAGGAGATGGAGCAGGGCTGAGCCTCACCTGGGCAGAAACACAGGCTTCTGGGAGAGCTGCTCCCTCAGTTCCGGCGACATCGAGTCCGTGTTCAGGTAGCGGTCGACGTAATCCGGCCAACGCTACAAGAAATTATTATTATATTATAAAAAAATAATAATAATTTTGAAAAAAATCTGAACGTTGCGAAGGTGCGGCAGCGTACCTCGAACTCCATGGGTTCATCGGAGTTCTCCTCATCGGTGTCGAGCAGCTCCACAGCCAGCTGTACGCTCCCCTTGTTCTTCTGGAATAGTAGCTGTTGTGACCACACAAGAAATGCCGGAAAATTAAACATGGGTGGCCAGAAAGTATCGGGTTCAAGCTACAGTAGCAACCCAAAGTGGACTTGTGTTAAAGGAGCGGTGCGTAGTTTCTAAAATCCTCACAGCAAGCTGATTAAGGGAAGCTAAGGTAGATTATGAGCTAAGGGAAATGAATACACAGAGCAAAAACTTAACAAGGCACTAGTCAGCATTTTGGCTAAACAATAAAGTTCGGTCACTATGCACGGACAAGATTTCATTCAAGTACGGCTATATTCTCTTTTTTTACATTTTTTATTCTCTCTTTGTTTTTAGTTGTGAGGTCATAACGCTGTGCTGGCGTAAGACGCAATAAGACCGCTTTACTGTACCTTGGATTTATTTGAGTTTTGTCAGTGTTAATACAGAACCGCTTGTTCTTTAATCTAAAAAAAAAAAGTAATCAGTGTTCTGTAAACGACGGGGCAATTAAAACTCATCTACATACAAAATGAAAGTGTTTGTTTAGCAAAAGTCAATAAGGATTAGGGAATTTTATTTCCTCTGGTTATTGAAACTGCTTGCCGGGCAACTATGAATAAATTTTAAAAATTATAATTAAAAAAAGAAAAAATCCCTACCTGGTCACAATTATTTTTTTGTCTGGAGGACCTGAACTAACGATGACAAAAATCTCCTAACAAGGTCAAACGAATTTGCTGTTACAGCTTCCACATAAAAAAAATATATAATAATAATAATAATCCTCTACATTCACCTCCGTGCAAATCCTCATTAAATCCAAGGTCTCCCCTCCCTTCAGAATTAACTACAGTGTTTTTGACGGTCGAGCGGAATGAGCTGCCTGTTTTCTTGAGCGAGGCAGTGACAAAATGTCATCGCTTTCAAGCGAGCATACCTTGAAGGAATTCTCTTCTGCCATTAGCTGTTCGGCTTTGCGCTGGTAGTTCGCCTCGGAGCTGGACCTGGATGACTGAGTGGACGTGGTTCCACCTGTTGCTTTATTGGAACATTCGCTGAGGTACAGATCTGTCACCTGAACACAGATCTCATCACTCACTATGTGCTGCAGCTGAAAAAAGAGGAGACCGATAGGACGAAATTACAGACATTTCGGAGATCTAATCATAGCTTATCAGCAAATATTACTTTCTTTTTCTGGCTGACTGACATAAATTAGGTAGACTCAGATATGGGGTGTCCTGGCTGGCACAAGAACAAACCCTACTGTGCTCAATAAGAGCCTGATGAAGGAGAAAAAAAACAGGAATGCCATGTACCTTTTAAGCAAAACAATCTGTCTGGAATAAACGTAAATTGAAGCAGCATTATTGAATTAATTATGCGAGATGTTAATATCAAAGTGGGACTTTTTGGACTGTTGTGAGAGTAAACTAAATTTATTTCTCTATATAATCCCCTGCTACACTAAAGCACATTTTCCAGTGGTTCATTAGTGCTCGGACAGCATCAAAGTAGAACGTTTCTCAGTAAATCAGAGCCATGATCAAACTGATGCCTGCTTCTCGTCTGAAACGCTGGCCTCCCGAGAACTCCTTTAATGGCCCAAACATGTGGGACACGGCACATGAGTTCCTGTAGCGTGCATGTGATGCGGTGGGCAGTATATCAAACCAGGGTGTTAAAGTAAAGGGCCATTAAAGGAGTTCCTAGGAGGCCAGTGTATTTTAGACGTGAAGCAGGCAGTCCAATAGATCCAATTTTCTCCGGTGTACTGAGAACATTTTCCACCTAGATGGTATTCAGGGACTAGTGAAACACCGAGATGAGTGGAATAAGAAAAGCAGGGAATTATAAAGAGAAATATTTAGAGAAATGTTATTCAAAAGTCCCAGCCCTTCGCTGATCCAACGCCCTTCGCAGTTATTTAACAAATATGCATCTAACACACAATTTGCACCGATCACTAAAAGAATGAGAGAATGATCTATTCTGTCCCCTACCTGCCTGACGATGCTCTGAATGAGCTTGTCCATGGTGAAGGCGATGTAGGCGTGGATAGTGAACATCTCCCTCAGCTGGTCCTCATACTGAGATGTCTCCATATTCCCATCCAGAAGGTTGCGCACCATCTCCAGAAAGGCGGAGTAATAATCCTCGACGTCAATGTCCACTACAACAGACCGACCGTGAACATGAACACCTCACACACAATAAGTTACTAACAAACCAATCAGCTTCCACTTTAAGGTTTTGGCTTTTTTGATTTCTACAGAAAAGTCTAATTTGGTATGTACAGGACATTTAAACATGATGTGCTTCACACTTGGTGTGGTGCACCATTGCTTTTCTGGAGCTTGTAAACATGATGTGCTACATTAACCAAAGCAAAGCCTGGACAGCAGGACTTTCTCACTTTCCCAATGGACTAGATAATAAATTTATGATCTGTCCTCCCATGCTCGAGGCCACATGTTACAATGGTTCTAATGAGGCTGGACTTACAAGGCTCCCTCAGGCGCAGCTGGACAGCTGGACTGTCATTCTTCTCCCTCTTAAGCCCTAGCACATTGCGCTCCCATTCCCTCTCCCTGGTCTCCTCCTCGATCTGTTTCTCAGCTTGGTTGTAGATGCGCAGCAGCCTGGAGCACAGCATGTGGTGCAGCCGCAGAAAGACATACCAGTTGTTGTTGACATAGAAGAGGTTGTAGGCCTCGTCGCAGTTGCTCAGCTTCTGTTGTGCTGGCGTCGTGTGGCTAAACAGCAGCTTGGATTTGGGCTGAGATGTACCGTTAGGCTTCTTTGTCCCATCTTCATCAGGATCTGGCTCTTCCTCTTCTTCCTCCTCCTCCACGTCGGACAGCTCGCCACGCCGGGCAAACAGCATGTCGGGGATGAAGTGGTAGATGACCTGCTTGATCTTATACTTGTCGTCCTTATGGATGCTGGACTGCCTCTTGACGTGGTGGATGATGAGGGCGGCTGCGTCCTCCAGGATCTGGCTGTCTTCATACGGCAGGGTCATGTGAGGGCCTGACGCAGAGGAGCCACTGTCTTCCGATGCCTCCTGACGCTGCACAGTGCGGTTTGTAAAAACAGCAAACATATGAGAGAATCAATTATTGCAAATAACAGGGATCATACGCTTTTTCCATCAACAAAATTTCAAAGACTTTTTCATGACTTTTTCAATAAAAAGTTTCTGTTCCACCCATTCAGGAAAACAGAACTACAGTGTTATGTGATCATCACTGAAAAACATCATTACAAGGGATCACCTTGTGTAGAGGAACCAGCTTCTATGATCTTGCAGTCACCCTTTAATATTGATTCACTGTGCATCATTTTATAGACATTTATGTTCCTTATTTTTTCTCTTGCTCAGACACAAATCGCGTATAAAAGTTTCATGGATTTCTTTTCATCCGATCTAATAATGGTGAGCTGGACATCCTATTAACCAGACTAGATTATCTGCTCTAGCAAGCACCAGATAGATACTCGTTAATTTATTCCTAAGTGCTTTAAAAATCTGAAGATAATTGACCTTCATTGTGGATACAGAATCGGTCACCGTGAACTGACATATCTGGGTCTGACTGTCCACCAATTTGCAATGTCCTTTTTAAAATAGCCTTTTTGATTCAATTACATTGACAGATTCAGCGGATCTGAACATCTATTGAATTAGCATTATATTGTAAAATTATTCCATCTTGTGAGGTTACTGAACTGATACATGTGGGTTGGAGATTTGAAATGTTGTTTTTATTTTAATAAATCAAAATATTAACAGAGACTTCCTCTACGAAATGAACCATCTATACTTGTTAAAAATTTGTTTTTTTTATGTTGTTTTAATGTATCGATTTCACCAATTGAAGGTAAATGATTATAAAAACTTTTTTTTGTGAATTGTTGTGGGTTACTTATTTATTAAAGGTAATATTTGCACTGGAGATCGAGGACACTTGTTTTCCGCTGTCGGCGTCAGTACTGTTACCAGCAAGTGTGGAAACGCTGTGCCTCTAAAACCACTGTGTGGATCTCCATTTTTTTCCTTTTAGCATTCAAGCTAATGTTTATGCATATCCGCCATATCCAGAACTCTAATTGAACAGGCTACACCGAACCGATCAGTTGAAGTACCCGTTAGTTATTGAATTTGATGAAATTGGATGGAGATGCAAAACCAACCCACAGTTACACACAAACACTAAAGCGATCGTCATTAGTAAAACCCAAATGTTGATTAAAACACTCGTCATTTTAAAAAAATCCCATAACTTTTTCAAAACTTGGTTATTTTTTCCCATTGTTTTCGTCTGGAAAGCGAGATTTCTAAATTCCAAGATTTTCATGATCGTTCAAACCCTGTATAACTAAATGACTGAAAGAAAAGAAAAGAAAGAAAAAACAACAACAATCCTAATAACAATCCCTACTACATATGGGAAGTATTAATCAGCAAGGCAAATTATCAACTTCACAGTTACAGATGGAATTAGCAAAACATTTATTCTGCATCATGTTAAGGAGCTTAAAATGTGTTTTTTTATTTTTTATTTTATTTATGTTATTCGGTGGTGCATCACTCAGAGGCAAGTGCTACTTACTATAGATAGGGGGAAAAATCGATTCAGTCGTGTATCATGATTGTTCTGTGTGGCAATTCATGTATCACCATATTGACTCTAGGGATGGGCATTTTTGTTCATATTTCATTTCGAGTAATCCACAGGTTTGAGAAACGAGTACTCGATTAATTGGGG
>JAQQZT010000023.1:10484892-10495524 GCA_030068275.1 Clarias platycephalus
GCATCACCCGGGGTTCGAACCAGCGATCTCCGGATGATAGGGCGAGCGCTTTACCACTGCGCCACTCGGAGGCTATACAAAATGTTTTAACTGAACTGAATATATACACTTAAAAAAAAAAAAAAAAGGATTTGCCTTACCTCATCATACTGAGTCTCGATCTCGTTGAGCAATGTCTTGGAGCGAAACACTTTCGTGTCATTCTGTTTGAAGTTAATACCCTGGTGGTCTAATGACTTGAGGTAATACTTCTCATTCTGCTCCCTCCAGATCTTGTTAAAACCTCTTTGAGCTTCGCGCCACTCTTCGTCTTTCATTTTCAGTCTGGAAACAGAGGTAGCACCCGTGAACATGACCCGTGAAAAAAAAAATAAAAACAACAAAAAAAATGCATCTACTTGAAAAAGTATGTGAAGCACCCGTCAAAATATTCCTATAAAACATCTGGGATTTTTTTAAAGGTCAGACTAAAAACAGCATACATTAGACACTTTCTTCTTTACTTCAGCTTTTTTTTTTGTGTGAACTCTCTCTTATATCTGACTGGTTATTTTTAGCCACATACCTTTTTAGAACAATGGGTACAGAGACAGCAGGGTTTCTCTTGAGACCATCAATGATGTCTGCAGCTTTGTCCCCGTATATCCTCTGAATGGCTTTGCGGTGTATGACCTCAGAAGAGCCTCCCAAGGTGTTGTCCAACCTGAATTTGGCCTGTTCTTCTGCTGACATTCGTGAAAGTTTCCTCTGAACGGTCTCCAAGACGCGGATAGTAGCCAGGTTTGTCTCCAACACCACATCCAGCTGCAATGAAATAAACGCATCGTAAATAGGTTTATTCGTATTTGATCACAAACAAATAATACTGAATGGGAAATTTTTTTTTTTTGAGTGCTCTATCGCTCACCTCAAAGCGCTCGTCCTCACATCTGTATGTGTGCTCTTCGTATTGAGTCTTTTTGGAGCTAACAAAAGTGGAGTCTTCAGACCAAGATGGGAAAGACACCCATGTGTCGTTCAGAACCTGAACAAATTCCAGCGTTAAGAACGAACTTGATTAAAACTTAATTTTGCCATTACTCTAATATATATTTACTAACCGAGATGCTAAAATCAATCTAAATGTCACTACTGGTTTATGCAAATTCCCCACAACAAGCCAACATGACTAATGCAGAACGCATGCCACTAAAGTGGAACAACCCATAAATCACGCTCACTTACCTCCTTACAGAGTGGAGTTCTCCCTGTGCACTTAGGCTGCTGGAAGCTCTTAGGCAGAGCTCTGTAACTGAAACCCAGTCTCTTGCAGGATGAATAATCAATCTCCATAGCAATGCCCTCTGTGGCACGCTCTTTGGGAAAGCTCTCTATTTGGGCACACTCTTTATAGCCCAGGAAGTTCTTGAACCAAGTAAACAGCTCTGGGAATTTTCTGTGGAGAAATAACAATTCGTAAATCAATAATCTGATCAAATTATTAGTAAATAATTTGTAACAAATTTGAAATGATTAAAAGGAATATAAGCGGATCTCCAAACAAACAAATAAACAACCCTATAATAACAATATATTATTTTTAATATTTACTCATTAATACTGCTCATTAAAAATAATATATTATGGGTGATTTTATTTATAGGCACCTTTCCAGTCCCTCAATGTCCCCGCACAAAATAGAAGCAAACAATAGATTAAAATAAGAAATTAACAGTAAATAAAAAAATTTAAAAAAACCGAGGTAAGGCTAAACTTGGCCAAATACTGTAGATTTGAATGGGATAAGCACTTCTAAAGAGAAGTCGTAGGATGTGTTTTCAGTGTTGCTAGGGATGTTTTCTGGGGGAGAATTCCAGTGCCGGGAGCTATACAGATAAAGGCCTATTGGTGGTCAAATGGGAAAGGGGTGTAAAGATGAAGAACGGCGAAGAGTATGAGAAAAGGTGTAAAAATTTACAAGCCCTGAGATGCAGGAAGGAGCAAGATTATCGAGGGCTTTAAAAGTGAAGATGAGAATTTTTTAATCTATGCAGTATTTGATAGGCAGCCAGTGGAGTTGTTGGAAGGTGGTGGGGGTGACATGATGCTTGCAAGGAATCCTGGTTATGATTTGGGAAGGAAGAATTTTGAATAAATTTGAGATTATGGAGGAATTTATGTGGTAGGTCAGGATCAAAGTGCATTACAATAACCAATGCTGGAGGTGACTGATCAAGGGATGGAGAATAGCATCGGTTTTCAGAGGTAAGGGACGGGCAGAGTTGAGCAATCCCTCAAAAATGGAAGAAATTACCTGGAGAAACTGTTAATATGGGATTCAAAATGTGTTGTCAAAAAAATACCTGGAGAGATTGAGAAACCCTGGAATCACCGATTAAAAGTGAGAAAATATTGGACTTGGAAAAAATAGATTTTTAAGCCATAAGGAAAACTTCTGTAAATTTAGTTTGAAAAAAGAGCAAGTTTTTATCTTATTTAGTGAGATGGAGGTGTGGAATGACAAAATCAGGCTTTGTGGCCAGAGAAAGCTGTGCATCATATACATAAAATGTCAATGCATATGGAATTTCCTACAAATGTGAAAGGGGGAGTAGATAGATTAAAAACGGTAGTGGGCCCATGACAGAGCCTTGGGGAATACAAAAGGATTTTTTTTTTTTTTTTTGCAGGAATGCATTAGGAATGTGTGGTTATCAGTGCTGAGCTTGAGTGGTTGTCATATACTGTGTCTTATATTTGTAATTAAATTAAAAAAAAAATAATTAAAAAAAACACCACTGATACCAACAACACTCAACATCATTTGATGTGACCTAACTTTAATTTCTGTTGCCACACTAATGATCAGATGACACACCAATGACAGCAATCTGGACGTATTTCACAATTAATTACCAAAGCAGACTGCAAACTCTGATGACCCTACAATTCCACTTTCCTATTAGCAAACATGAGAGGTGACATGAGTGTGCACAGCATTATCAACGAGTACTGGAGTCCAGGATGTTGAGAATTACAAACACCAAGGTATTCCCCAGCGGCAGCAGTGAAGTACAGAGAAACTGTTATGTCTGAGAGTACTTCAGTTGTGTGAGTATCATGACATGCATGCGTTCTTTGACCAGGGTCTACATCTTAAGTGCAAAATCCATATGTGACAAATACTAAGTAGGATAAATATTGCAAAAAAATATGTACTCGGAGTGAATGACTAAGTAAAAAAATTACCATCTGCTTTAACAACAGTAAGTAAAATAATACTTTATATGCAAATTGCCATCCTGAAAAACCTCAACACGCAGCAGACATCTTGCATATTGGTTAGTCTTTCACTGGTGCGTTATCATAAAACTTACCCTAAGAAAGGTAGCACCAGCTGCACTAGTTCTGCTCGTGAGATCACCTCTTGATTGAAGATCACTAAACAGCGCAGGAAGTTGTCATAGGCCTCTGCACTTCTTAGTGCTTTTCTTACCTGAGGTGAACAAACATGGTGAAAAAGCCATTATTTTATATATTCATGTGTATTGTGTTGTCTGTGTTCAAATCACACATTACAGATAGCAGTAGAAAGCGTGGACAAAAAAGTAGCCCAGGATAAACCGCCTATTGCACTACACATATCAGTCCAGATGCATTTGTAGTACTGCTCAAAAAGGTCTTCAGCCACACCTTTTTCCTTTTATAATAAATTAAATGATGTAGATTAAATTGAAGAAATGTTTTACTGTGACAGGACACAAAGTGCTTAACGATACAATTTAACAAATTGGTTGTTTACGTAACCACCTCAGTAGCAACCTCATTTCCCCTCTTGTCTGTTTGGATCACTCAGCAATGGGTATCACCAGTGTATACCAATTACCCGGCCTGATCATTGGTCCTCATCTGCAACTGTTTCTCACTGGTTCAGCCCTGCAGTTAAAGAGTGAGTTTTATGCTTGAAACACAAAACATTTCTCAGGAACTGGACTGAAAATGAGAGCCAAAAACAAAAAATCCTTCCGGAAGATTAAAAAATGAAAGGAAGCAAAATATAAAGGAATGGGAAGTGGCTCGAGGCTTTTGTACAATACTGTTCGGTGAGGATAAAATGTTATTGGCTTTAAAGATTAATTAGTATGCACAGACATTAAGAAACTACATTAAAAGGACAATGGTCATATACTGATTTGTTTCTTTTAGTTTGTATTAAAGCACTTAACTTAGCACGTTTTTAGCTTAGTTAGATTTCTGGTTTACGAAAACATGAGAGAACACCCTCTGGAATTTATATACGTCTTGTGGGTTAGATCAAGTTTTGTCCACCCCTGACAAAATGGCAATGATGCACAGACTTACCTTTTCAAAAAACAAAGTTTCAGTGCCAATTCCAAATTTGCTGCCTTCAGCCACTGAGTGTTCCTTCCCCAAAAACTTTGGCTTCTTCTATTGAAAACAAAAATGAGGCACATTTTCGTTTAATAATAATAATAATAATAATAATAAGATGGCTAGGGGAAAGTACCCTTAACTGCAAATATGACTGACACCTCCATTGGAAAAACTGTAATAACATTACATGATAAATACGAATAGCACCAATAAAGAAAGTCCACCTTTAAGGGAGGAGTAGCACCAGGCCCAGAGTGTCTGCGAATCTGGCAGCCATTCTGGTTAAATCTCTGCTTGTTATTGTTGAGCTGAGGCCTCTTCAGCACACCACTGGCATCCATGCGCACAGATTCGGGCTTATCTGTGCTCGTTTTGCCCAATAACTACTCAGAAAAGATAACTTTTAATTACCAACCACACTCATACATTCATTAATATACAAAGTTACTATTGGGTAAACTCCTTACCACAGAACTGTTGGCATCTGGCAGGAACTGTCCAAACTCGGACAGCAGGTCCTCCTGGTTCTTGAAAAGCCTGGCTACTTGAGCGTACACTTCCTGCTCAGTGAGAGCTGGCGTGTAGTTCCCAGCTGCTTCCTTTGCGTTCCGCTGCTCCTTCTGTACAAATGTTGTTTCGCTGAATTATACTGCATTGTACATCTAATGTAGTAAAATAGCCGCTTTGTTACAGTGAGTGGAGAGTGACAATAATAAATAATTGCACATTAAGTCACATTGTGTTGTGTATATTTTCAGATTCCTAGTTCAATAAGTTCCACTTTGGTACCAAGTTTATTACTGTTCCATGTCCTCTACTTGCTGAGAGAAGGCCAGAGTGAGTTTGTTTATAAGGAGGGCCTCAGGGAAGAAAGAAAAAAGTAGCATCTTATTTTTAGAATATATAAGTGAAGACATAGTAAGAAAGAGCGAACGCTCAGGCTCATTTTGACACAAGGATGTCACTGTTACCTGTAAAAATGACTTTGGCAGCAGCATTGTTTTATAGCAAAAAATGCATGCTTTTCTATCAAAAACTGGAGTAACGAGATTGGATAGTGTTCATTAACCCTTAAATCTCAAGCAGATTAAAAAAAAAAAAACAATAACAACTGCTTATATGGAAGACCTGCTAGTGTGTCGACAGAGGTGACTTCAGATATCAAACTGCATGCTTGGGTGTTTGGATACGTCATGCAGATCCAAAGTTATCATTACTTTTATAACATATAAATTTAGCCGCTACGAGAATATGAGAATGGCGTTGCAAAGTGTAGCCGATGTGACATCATGACACCTAGCTGTCGATTCAATTTGTATTGCAATTCCATAAGTGTCATGAGTATGCTTTGAAAAATTAAATAAAATCAGGATATTTATAAGATTTCATCAGCAAATAATTCCTTCCTACCACACATGATGCTGTGCTGCCTACTAATGAGTGAACAGTATAGAATGCACCACCTGTAGGATTATACTCAAGTGCAAGCCTATACAAATAAAACAAGTAATTTAAAAAAATTGGAATCAGTGTGGCTATAAGATATTTTTTGTTAACTGTGTCTCTGGTATGTCATCTGCAATAATTGTTATTTCTAAACAAACTATGCAAAAATGTATCCCATGCTACCACATGGGATGCCTTACTGTCTGCCAATGTGTTAATGCTTTAGAGTGCACCACCTGTATGATTATAGAGGACCTACAACATTTCATCATCTCAAATAAAACACATAAATTAAACAAAAAAATAAATTTTGGAGCGAGTCTGGAAAAACATAAATTGCTATGCAAAAGAATTGAAACTAAATCGATCTCTCCCCCCCCCCCCCATCTCTCTACACTTTTTAAAGTCTCTATAGACAAAAAGAAGAATAAAACCACAGCGTTCATTGCTGCTACTGAGAAACCATATACTGCATTCGCTTGCGATAATGCATCTCGAGTTAATCATTGTTATACTCGACTGGCAGCTAGGGTTGGGTCAATTCCCCCCAGACCTGCAGGAGTAATGCTGTTAGCTACAAACTAGCCAGATAGTTTACATAAGCAGTTGCACATTCCACTTTTGAAAACATAATACCTCTAGCAATACTTTGCAAGAAAAAAAAAAAAAAAAAAAATCGACTCAAGTAGATTAACATTAGAGCCCGCCCACAGATTTGATGGGTGAATTAATTACTGTATTTCAGACCTGCAGCAAATAAACATATACATCATTAAATAAACCGATAAATTACTAATAAACATTTCATGGACATTAATTACATTACATGTAAATATTTAAGATCATTCCAAATTTGATCCATATATTTAAACATTTTATTTATTTAATATTGCCGCTTTCCACCTACCCTTACTTTGCAGATTTTAGCTTTCAACTACAATGTATGTGATATTATCTTCGGTCATCACTTTAACATTTTTTTTTTAATGTTCCTTTCTATGGCGCTCTGCAAAGCTGCACCTTATCTGCTCCATCTATTTTCTCACCTGGTATGTGTGCAGAATCTCCAGAAAGGCTTTGTAGATATCTGGCTGGCCCTGAAAGCGGTTTTTGATCTTGTTGACATAGTTGATGGCATGGTTGAACTCCACGGGCTGGTTGTTCTGCAGCGAAGGAGCACTGGCAGGTGTGCTGCTCACTGGCGTGTGAGACTGGACCGAGGGGGAGCGGGGCGAGGCGTAGGACGGGATGGACGGATTGTGCTGGCTGGTTGGGGTCAGAGCAGGAGACTGCATCGGCTGCAGGAAGCAAGAAGAGTGTATTTCAGCTTGATGTTTTGAAATACCAGAACGGCCGTCATTCATATATATATATATATATATATACATACACACGTTTCACACTATGGAGAGCAAAACACCTTCAGCTTAAAGCTCAACTTTAAATCCGATGTGAAAAGAAATGACTCGTGTCACCGCCCGAATAAACAAAAAAATCCACATAACAACCCACTTATTCTTTTAACACTCGTCATGTTACCTTGCTGATCTTGGCAGGCGTGGGCTGGCTGGGCATGGGGAGAGCAGCGGTGTTAGCGGGGGCCGAGGTCTGGCTCTGGTGCTGAGTCTGCGGCGTAATGTTCTGCACGGAAATGCCATGTGGCGTGATGTGATGGATCTGGCCTGGGGTTGTTACGTTTACCAAGTCATTAGTCTGCACTTCTATCTTGTAGCCGGGGGGCAGGAAGGTATTAAAGCCCATGATGAGGTCTGGATGGCCCTTAAATAGCTGCGACACTCTGTTAATCACGCCTGGTGTATCGATGCTGGAAACACACACACAGAGACAATTGATGCACGTCAATACACCAGTAAGTGCTTTGGCATGTAATTGGACAGTAATTGCTTAATGAATTTTTGCTGTAAATGCATGGCACAAACACATTAGTAATAATAAATGTATTTTTAAATTAATATTAAATGTGCACATAAATGTATTTTCTGATTTCTCTTTTTAGGTCAGATAAAACTTATTGCAAAATTATATATATATTTTTTATACTGGATATTAAAGTAATAATATTTTTTCTATATAATAATAATAATAATATCTAATATTATTTAATATTCAATATCTGATACTTGATAATTAATCAATAAGCCTAAAACCGATATAAAAATGCCCACACATGCATCAGGAAACTCAATCTTTGACTATGTGAATGTGAGTGAAATGGCATGCTCTGCTGCGGCATGACATGTAAGGACTATTAAAACACACCACAATGTGCTGTTACAAGAAAACAATCAATGACTGGGCAGTGTAATGCAATTTCCTGTGAAGAGACAGCTTATGTTACCACTGCATGTGAAGTTGAATATTTTCCATGACCTAGATTGTGTTAATAATTTTATACCACAGCACCCTCACCAAAACAAACAAGAGAGCAAGAGTTTTTGCTATAAACATGACGAATGGAAAAAAACTGAAGTGTTGGAAAAGTCACTGTTTTACCTCTGACTACTAAGGTTATGTTCACATTGCAAGCCACGTTGCACAATAAAAACTTTTTTGGTCAGATCAGATTTCCATGTCATGACGGCTCACATGCATAATTACAAGTGACTTTTATCCGACTCTAATTTGGACACGTCATGCATGCAAACAGATACGTCTTCGCTCGTGCAACCCGGGTCAAAACACATCATCGGTTGATAAGACTGCTTGTTCATTCCTAACAGTTGATGCAATATCTGCAAAACTATGTTTGGGGGTTTTCTTTGCAAGATGGCAAGCAGTTAATCAGATGCATTTGTTGGGGCCCAGAAGAAGAAGGAAGAAAGCCAGACATCTCGCTTTAGCTGTTTTATCAACTGATGCGAGAACTGCTATGAAATCCTCACGCTGAGACAAAAAGTCATACAAATCAGTGCAGAGATTTCATTAGCTGCTTTCATTGCAGAGCAACCTGTTCTCATTCTGGTCACATGAACAGAAACAGGACATGTACCCGATCCAGGACCACATACTAAGTGATTCAGATCTGATTTGATTTGTGCGTTCACACAGCAATAAATAAAATCTGAATCTGATCCTGATCTAAATCAGATCCAATCTGAAGAAATTGGAATTGAAGCACTTCAGTCTGGTAATGTAGCGTAACCTAAAAAAAAAAACCGTTTATTTTAATATTAATAATTTTTAAGCTTTTTCTATTCATACGCCATCCAATTACACAAAAACTGTACATTATTATAACAAGCACATTAATATTAACATTTTAGTTTTGCCTAGCAGCCAGAACTACTACCAGATTAATATTTTATATATATATATATATATAAAAAAAAGTCGATCACCTTTTGACCAATCAGAATCAATCGTGTGATAAGGTACCACTGACACTGTACAGCCTATTTTAACACAACAGTTTTCAGACATTTCATATTATTTCCGGTTGATTTTACAGAAACTAAAGTACGTCTTTACTAGCGGCACAGTCAATTCATCCCAACCTTTGCGATTTGAATTCTTTCATGATATCCAGGAAGTCGTTGTACACTTGAGGCTGATTTCCGAATTGGAGCTTCACTTGATCAAGGTAGGAAAGAGCATCTTCCACCTGCAGGCGTCCAAACACAACACAACAATCATAATCGACTCTCAATCAGCGGTTATGGTACACTCTCCAAAGTCCACAGATGTGCTCGAGTCAAGTACCTTAAGCCTCTGGAATTGCTGCTGGCCCGGGGTTGGAGCAGAAGCGGGCGGGGCATGGGAGTGACCCTGACCCACGGCGGCTCCTGTAGGCTGGACCACGGGGCCGTGGTGATGTGTGCCAGTGTGCACTGCGGGACTGTCACTGTGTCCATGTCCTCCAGAGCTCTGAGCCAAGGGCACCTGAATGGTAAAGAAAAAGAAAAAAAGTGTAACAACCTGTTTCGTTTAACTGAGTAAACATTAAATTAAAGATTTTGAAATCCGTCACACACCTGAATGGTCTGAGGGACCTGAGAGTACTGCACACCAGCAGCAGGCTGCATGCTTTCTGATGCTGCCCCGTAAACGGAAGACGCAGCGGCAACAACACGGTGATGAAAGCTTTCCGCGCCTCCAGGGAGCCGCCGCTGAGATCCAAACGCTGTTTCCTGATCGTCCGAGCGCCGCTTCATTGTGTACTCATGCTCCACAGCTCAGTGGGATCTAAAACAGGAAAAATGGATCGGAGTGAATGGATGAGAAGCAGAACAAAGAGTCGAGAGAGACTAGAGACTGGTGATGCGGCAAAAACATCACGATGCATGAAAAAAAAAAGTTCATGGTCATATTTCCTGATAATAAATTGGCACCATCAGGACAGGAGTGCCATGGGTGCAATAGTACGTAAAAGCCACAGTTCAGGACGTACAGCGATTTTGACGTCACAGTTTGATTGAGTGAAAATTTGTAAACATATAAAGTTTTACAAACTTGTTGTGTAAAAAGTGGCAAACTGGCCACAATTTCCACATGTAAGTAAAAAGGGGAAAAAAAACAACATATAGTGGACACAGTGAAACATCGGATTACGAGTAACGCGGTTTACGAGTGTTCCGCAAGACGAGCAAAGATTTTTTATAAATTTTGATATGGAAAACGAGCGTTGGCTTGGTTTACGAGCACCGAGTATCATGTATTACGTATGTGCTTCTTGTTTTGACACCGAGTGTCACGTGATCACAACTGAGCCAACGGCTTCTCTTGCGCTGCGAATTGTGGGTAATCGTCTCCCCTGCTGGGTCTTAGTGCTCGTCTCTTACTAGTATAATCAAC
>JAQQZT010000023.1:10522267-10534246 GCA_030068275.1 Clarias platycephalus
CACACACACACACACACACACACACACACACACACACACACACACACACACACACACACACACACACACACATTGCAACCAATATTTAAAGATGCATTCTAGAAAATAAGAGAGTAAAACTCAAATATGAACTATTTTCTTAACGTGAATGACTAAATGTGCATGTACTGTGCAAAGGTCTTGAGCACTCATTTCTTTTTACCTTTTTCTTTACTTTTTACTCTTTTACTTTACTTATTTCTTTTCACATATTTTGCTTTCAAAGAGACAGACTTTCTCATATTTTTTACATAGTTTTGAAAAAAAGTTCACCAGGCTTTTTGAAGAACTTTTTAAGCTCTCTTTTCTTGGCTCTTATTTTCAGTCCAGTCCCTGTACCTGACCAGGTTCATAGAGTTTTTGTTTGTTAAAGCACACAGTGGTTGGAACAGACGAGAGGGGAAATGAGACTGCTGCTGAGGTTGTTACATACACAACCAATTTTCAAATTGTGACTTTCGGCAATTTGCAGCCTGTCATAGTATATAATTTGTTTCAATTCCTTTAATTTACATAATTTAATTTAATTTAATTTAATGGCTCAATCAAGGCTTTTGCACAGTACTGTATATGTAGTAGGAGTCTGTTCAGTTCATAACTGACATTATCTTTACACCTTACTAATAGGCTCTGCTGTACCATGTTTCCTCAATTGCAATTTGTTCTACTTAATATGATTGAATTCTTAAATCTGATTGGTCAGAAGCTTTTGATTAATTTTCAATTGCAAATTCAGTTTACATTTATGCAACGCTACTATACATTAATTCCAATAGTATCAACTAACATGGGAACCTGTAATGGATGTACACCAATAAGCCATAACATTAAATCACCTGTCGGTGGTTGCTGAAAATGGTAAAGTTTTATGGTTTAATGGAAAAGCGTTAAAGCACACAGTGCATCACAGGTTTTTTGCATAGGGAGCTGCAGCTGCAGACTATCAGCGTGCCCATGCTGACCCCTTTTCCACCATTGAAAACAATCACAATGTCCATGTCAGCATCAGAATTGGACCAGGAAGCAACGGAACAAGGTGCCCTAGTCAGATGAATCATATTTTTTTACATTATGTGGATGGATGGGTATGTCTGCGCCACTTACCTGGGGGAGAGATGGCAGCAGGATGCACTATGCAAATTAGGCAAGCCGGAGGAGGCCCTGGGCAATGTTCTGCTGGGAAACCTTGGGTCCTTGCATTCATGTGGATGCTTCTAATGTACCACCTACCTAAACATTGTCATAGACCAAGTACACACCTTCATAGCAAAAAGAAGTCCCTAATGGTAGAGGTCTCTTTTAGCAGATAATGCACCCTGACACATTGCAATTTGACATGGCCTCTAAGTTCCCAGATTTCAACCATGTCAGATCTATGGAGGCTCCAACTCACACCTTTCAGGACTTAAAGGATCTGCAGCAAATGTCTTGGTGCCAGATACCACAGCACATCTTCAAAGGTCTAATGGAGTCCATACTTTGACAGGTGAGAGCTGCTTCGGTGGCAAGGGGAACTTACACAATATTAGGCAGGTCTCTTTGATGTTATGGCTGACTGGTATAAATGGATGAAAAGGAAATATATTTTAGAAAAATAAAACACTTTTAAAAAATATATATAAAATAAAAAACTGTTAAAAAATTTCTGTACATCATTCAGGCCCCCTCATGCCACCTCATCATTAATTATCTTATATATAATACCATGTCCTGTTGTTTTAGCCACCTCCTGCTGTTCTGTGGTGCATGATGGAAAAGGTTAGAACAAAAGAATCTAAAGCTACAAACATAAATTGCTTGACACATTTATTAGCATTCAGTGCTGACTATATTTAACACACCAAACACTCCCTCTCTATTTATGCTATAATACATTTACTTTTTGTTTCACTGTGTGATGATGCTGTACAGTTATGCAATCATCTAGATGTGACTTGAGACACAGCTTGGGTACTAATGACTTAATAACATCCTACTGTAGTAAACCATGCTCTGCAGTTCTGTGTGGCAGTGCTGACGGATGTATTTAGGATTTACGGTCCTGCATTAGCCGATATTTCTTCAGGGCAGTTTTCTAATTTCCTAATCGCTTCGCTCTTAGCTCAAAATTCTCAGTAAGATCATTCATAAGCAACGGAACTTCTAGAAAGCATCTGGTCTGCCATCGGTTGTTTTCGTGACTCAACAGCATCTGCAAAAGCACCCCAAAACAGAGCGGAACAGACATATTCAAATTTGGTTCAGATGTAGGCTGGATATATTTATTTTATGATTGCAGTGGGTATTGTGCAGACTCCCAGGGCCACGAGTCTGAAATTAGACAGCCCCGAACCAAAGTCATGGCAGCGGCTCGTTTATGACAAAAAAGAGAACTCTGTAGGGGACAGACAAAATGAAATCCCTACGATTCTGCACAGAAAACTCATAAACACCCTGAATCCGCCACTCAAAACGCATCGAGAGAGAAGAAATTGATTTCCTCTTCTCCTAGCCAGACTCATTAAAATAAATGGCAGGATTAAAAGCTAAGTTTGATTAAAGCCACGCTTTGATGTAGTCATTTGCCACCTGCGACTGGGTGTCAGTACCTGAGAGGTTCAGTAGCTGCTTGAGAGAGCAGCGAGGAAAGTGTTGTTCCCTTTGAAGCACATCTGTACCAGCCACATCCAGTGTGCAAACGCAATTACTCCCAGCATGGCTAGGTGTGATTTAGACTCCGGGATATTGATATGATGTAGCAATAGCAACAGAAAAAGCACTAGCACAAATGATTTGTGTCTTCAAGAAGCCAATCGAAGCATTTGTGATACACAATTTCAGTAATTCTTGCAAAATAGCATGAAACAAGTTTTCCTCAATGCAAGTTGTATTGTCATTTTTCTGGTCGCATATTACCACATTAAGCAGCAGGAGAAAATGGTAAAATAGCGCACTGCAAAATACAGTGTAAGACCTTGCCCAGCAAGGTAAGTAGGAATTCACAAACAAGAATGCGATCGGCTTAGACATTGCTTAAGGAGCCTCCTGATGCATCAACAGTCCATAAAAATGTCAGGGAAAATATAATGCTTCCCCTCAATCCTTCAGCAGCAACCTCTGCATTAAAAGAGACCCAAGTGCACCTCTGAATACCAAAAGCTAAGTCGGAATTCTTTATATTCAGTTGGACGTCAAGCAACCTAGCACAAAGGAATAAAGAAACATATGGGAAATCTTTCTTCAGTAAATAGATACAAGAAAACATGTGTTAAAAGTGTGTTCTAAAGTTGTTAATAATTATAAGAGTTTTTAAAATATGCCAAACAAAATCTGATGGATTTGTTGCATTTATTTATATGTTTTTAATTTCATGTAATTGTTAAATTTTTCCAGCCTGGATATTAGCTCAGCATGACAAAGATTAGCTTTTACAAAAGCTTTCTTACACAGCTTTTTTGTGAAGTTAATTAGTCCCAGTATAGTCCAAACTAGTCAGAATAAAACAAAAGGAAAAATTCCAACAATATTAATTCTGTAAATCTAATAGTGTAAATTCACCAGATAAGGCATGATAGTAAGCGGCTAATTCAAATTTGCCTCGGAGGCAGCAGACAGCTCTAAAAATTGCAAACTACTTCTGTAAAAAAAAAGTACAGCCAAAATTATATAGCTGTAAGGAAATCCTGAAGACAAGCTAATGAATGGTTTATTAAGAAACAGTGGTTGAAAATTCCCCCTGAATGACATTATAATTAGCATCTGATTTTCACGGGTGTCCAAGATTTTTGTACCTCATGAGATCCCACTGTTCTCGTATGAGGACATCACATTATTTCCCAACTACACCAATCAGCAGCAACACTAACACCACTGCCAGGTGAATTGAATAACATTGATTATCAATTATATACCAGTTAACTGGTGATAGGATAATGGGTACCCAAGGATCATCTATGCCTGTAAGGACCAAAGGCTAGTCCATCTGGACTAATCCCACAGAAAAGGCAATGTAATACAAATTCTTTAAAAAAAAAGTAAATGCTGGCCGTGATTGAAAGGTATCAGAACACCCAGTACATCACATCCTGCTGTCTATTGGGCTTAGCAGGGATATAACTCAAGGTTGTTGATTCAACATGGTCTCCAACTTCAACAGATCTCAGCATCCATGGGATATGCTGGACGAAACAAATCTGATCCACGAAGGTCCCACCCCGAAACCCACAGCACTGAAATGATCCACCGCTAAGGTCCTGCTGCAAGACACAACAGCACACTGCTAGAAGTCTTATAGTCGAGTGGTCAGAGCTGCCCTAGCAGAACGAAGGTAACCTACACAATAATGTTTTGTGTTATAATATGTGCATATCCATGAAAGAAATTTATATTCATATGACCTGTTGGAAGACATTAATTAAGTTCAATCGTCATTAGACGCTAAAAAACAGAAACAGTCAAGAGAAATTACAAGGAACACAACATTAGAGTTTGGGTCTGAGAAGGTTAGAATGGAATTCTGAGTTGACATTTTAGGTGTAAACTTCTTTAATTAACATGTTAGGTTAGTTTCATATTGGTTAACAGTTTCTTACATTTTACACATATCTTGGGCTACATGGTGATTGTGGCACTAACAGAGATTTAGTTTGTCTAGCACGCTCTCCTCAAACAAATTGAGTTCCAAATTTTACATTTTATGCTCATATAACAATCAACACCACTTTCCCTTTTGTTTCAAGCATTAAACAGAAAACCTGACCACAGCCCCTTCTGTTTAAGGCTGCTGAAAAAGTGCACCTATTAAAAGCCATTGGACGAGCATCATTGTCACACAAATTGACAAATTAAACATTAACCAACAAATTAGCACTAGAATGTAAATGCATTTAATGTGTTTTAGTGCAGAGACTTCCTTTAAAGAATTCAACAAAACTCTTTACCTCCCATTATTTCCAGTGCCTATGATAATTTAATTATTTCCTTTTTTCTTATATACATCTAATTCAAATCACCAACTAAAAAGCATGTATAGTAGGTATGATAAAGAATTAAACTTACCAAACTGAAAAAGAAGCAGATCTGTTTTGGAGTATCTTGCTTAAAGCTGTATCATCATTTTCAGAATGACTTGAGGACACGACCTATTTGAGTGCAATGACCAATTGAACCAGCAGTGACATTAATGGCTCTGACATTTAATCTTATTTCTAGCAGAATGGAGCTGCAAACATATGCGTATGTGTTCAAGGCTATTTGCTGCTGCTAGCACTAAAAGTCTGGCTTAAAGAAATCTACAAATATTAATCTTGTCATCATAGGCGTGTTGCTATTTTCAGGAGGCAGATAGATTTCTTCAAGTCCTTAGAGACACCATAAAAAGTTTCCGTATTCTATATGATAAGAACATTTGGATATATGTATGGTGTCATTAATTGCTCTTTTTTTCAATGTTAATTATGATTGGCAATTTATATAATGTTCAGTATTGTGCAAAAGTCTTAAGTACAGTACTGTATATTTCTCACCCACACATGAATTACTTTTAGCTTGATATCCTCTATGTGTGCCACTGAGAGAGTGAGGGCATTTGTAAAGTATTTATTTATTCATTTATTCCTCTTTAGTATGTGCTTTATCCTGCTCAGTGCCATGATGAATCCCGAGCCTATCATAGGAACATCGGGTGTGAGGTGGGAAGACACTCTGAATGGGATGTCAGTCAAACATCACACCCTTGTTTACATCTAGGGGCAATGTAGAGTTGCCAATCCACCTACCTGCAAGGTGGGAAGAATCTGGAGAATATGGAAAAACCCATGTGGACAAGTTGAGAGCGTGTTAAAATTCACAAAGAGAAGGAAATGAGCCAAGAATCGATCCATTATTATTATTATTATTTTTTTTTTTATTATCATCATTTTTATGTAAGGAGATTTTCATGATGTCTATCCCTTTTTAATAGCAGATTCAATAAAGCCTGCTGTTAATCTGATAGCATCTGCTGAAAAAGAATATTATTTTATATTATTCCTAAATTTATTAGGAACAGGAACACTAGGAAATGAAGCACTAGAGACAGCCTTGACTGTCACCGTGAACCACACATCAGTTTAAACTGCAAGTCATTTATATGCCAGCTCTGTGCTTGTGTTCGAATAAGGAGATTACAAAATGTTAACAAAACGACTACGACACATCAAAGATGGATCTCATACACACATGCGCTCATTTACAAAGAGGCTTCATCTGCTTTTACTAGGCCTATATGAAGATAAATCCCTCACATGGTGTGCTGTGTGGTGTGTTTGCACCCCTCCTTCCCTTCCCCCTTTCCTTGCAGCGAGGAATCTTGGCTGTCTTCTCTGCTACTGAAGAGCTCCCACACTTCCTGTTCGACACCAGGCTTTTCCCCCCTGCCCGCGCCGATTCAGTTATCCACAGTAATCTTCGTTCATCCTTCTACCTGCCGTGCATGCCTCTCTGTTTTTATTGTTGTGAATAACGGTGAAAAGACTTTACAGGGATTTACACCTGATTATTTTCCCACAAGGCGAGTCCTTATAAACCAGGCTGACCTTTCGGTTCACGGTGCAATAGACAGGGTGGCTGCTTCTGCCCTGTCTGTCACAGAGGAGCCTGCACTTACCCTGTTTCCTTCGTTTCTTCCCCAGTTGGTTGTTGTTTGTCCCTGCCTGTTTACCTGCCTGAGTCATCTGTTTGTCACACTGCAGCTTAGGCGTGCTTTTGACGAGTGCTGTGCCTTGCATGAAAGCCCGGGATTATTGAGCCACACTGACACAGTGATGGAGGAGGGAGGACAGACTTTACGGAGGTACACTCATCTCTCAATTAGCCCACATGGTTATGACATGCGTGCGCTCCTTGCTACCATATCTCCCTCCTGCTCTTCCTCTCTTTCCATCATCTACTGCAGTCACTCAGACGAACGGCAGAACTGAATTTCATTAGTCACATTGGACCTGATTTGAGCATTGTGCAGACTCCCTCCTCTCTTTCTCTCTCTCTCTCCGTTTCTCTCGCTTCCTTGCTGTCTCTTCTATCTCTCGGCTTGGCAATCTTCAGCACGCTCCCCATTTCTCCCTTCGCCACGAACACCCCCCACCCTCTCCTCTCTCTCCATCTCTGCCTCGATCTCGATGCACCACAGCTCCTCCCTCCACCTTGCACAGCAGCTACCCCTCCCTCTCCATCTTCCTTTTCCTCACTCGTGCTCTTGCTCTGGTAGATACAGCATGTATTTGAGGCAGAGGGAGCCGGTCTACTCCTGTTTACATGGCTGCCTGTACCTGGGGCAGGATCACGTGTATTTGGAGGACCGCAGCTGCTTCCGTCCTGCCTTCTGAACATTTAACTGAAGCTCAGCTGCCCTTCTGGAATTGTTTTTTCCTCTTCAAAGGCCTCCTCAGTGCCTCGCTCGCTCTCTGGCCCAGTTTGGATCTAAACAGCGCCCCAGCAGAATGGACCTTCCAAAATTAGACTTCTCTGCATGACATTTCTGGTAAGGGTGCTTTTTCCCCCCCCCAAGTGCACTACTGTGTATGCAGGTTAAGTTAAAGGATTCAGGATAGATTTGCAAGGAAGAGGAGAACCAGTGTGTCTGGAATGTTCAGCGTAAATATATCTTTGTGTGTGTGCGTGTGTGTGTTGGGTACATATTCCAGACAGGAAGATGCTGAATAATGCTGCTGAATTTGGTACAGTATCTTGGATTTGAGATTAATATGGATTATGTTGCCAGGCAGAAGATCATGATATTTGAATAGAGCTAGAAACCTCAATGCAACATTTTGTTTCACTTGGTTTTGGTTGGTTTTCAAATGATACAATATTTACTTCCACACGGTCAGCTTTTTGCATTATTTTTGCACAGATTTATTTCTTATAATAGAAAAAAAAGAGAAAGAAAAAGTGCATGCCTGATCATAATAGTGTGTCTATGCATAAAATATAATGGACAGTCAGTATGTGCAAGAGAACTGAAAATACTCCCTAAGTCATTGATCACTTAATTGCTATACAGCTATTACACTGTTACCTAAAATCATTATATATATATTATATATTTATTCATTATATATATTTTTTTTCTCTATCTTGTCTTTCCTCTGTCCAAAACATGGAAATGCAGTCCTCAGTTGATGAGACAGTGTTTTAGGATATACCAGTAATGCACTTTGGTGCTTAATCTTGGCAGCCCACCAAAAACGTATTAACAGATGAATATTTGGCGCATTAAAGATTCATGGCTTTTCCTTGTCATCAGTTGTGTGCCTATTTCAAATGGCACTACCTGCACTTTCTTGTTTACGCAGAATGAAGGTTCGTTACCATGCTACTCCTGAGAAAAAGAGAAAAAAAAAATCCACAAATAGAAATGAGGTGGCAGGCAAAAGGTTTGCGTAATAAAAGGTTTAACTCCTCAGCCCGGATGTGGTGACACTTGATAAAGCAATATACTGTGAGAAGCAGCGTTTGGATGGCATGCTTTCTCGAGCGTAGCGCCGACTGTCTTTCTGCCCTTCTCTCAGCAGCTTTCCGTGCACCACCACGTAATATATGCAAATATGCATGTAAGCATGTATTGAGGAAAAACACTAAGGATGAAGCAACTGCACGGCAAGAGTGTGCCTGTCATGTTTAGAAGGGAAATTAGAGCAGACAAACTGAGGTGATTTTTCACTGGACAGAGAATTTGTCCAACAAATCGAGATACAATTAAGATCAAATCGATAAATAGGCTGCGAACGGTTTCAGCAGTTTGGCGATTATGCTAATAGTGATCTGTCAACTGGGCGAATTCTCGTCTCACATGGTGGTAATGGCATTATGATAATGCTGCAGTCTGATAAGCAACCCAGGATGATGTGAGATAAGGCAGAAGACTTTGCATGCTCTTAGTCTTGCTCCTTGCAGATATTCACTGATTAGACTTGTTGTTTTTGTGAACGAGCAAGATTCAAGAGTGATTATATTATATTATTCATATCCTCACCAATCACCAATCACGCCCCCCCCCACCCCACCACTCCTCCCTCTCGTCCTCACTCTTTTCCATCGTTTCTCTATTTGTCTTCTCATCACTCCACCGCCATCTCTCACTGCTATGTTTAGAAGTGCTTGGTGCTTAACCGACGCTGATGTGGGACAGAAACAGACAGGCTGCATTTATTTTCATTGTAGATTAATGCAGGAATAAGGGCCTATCATAATGCATAATGGCTCTTTTCTGTCACGCACAATGAGCAACTGTTAAAAAGGACTGTAAAAACGAGAGACGGACAAGTGGCATTTCAGACACAACATACTCGGTCCAGCCTCCCACACTTGTTTTCAGAAGGTCACGGAGTCACTACACTTCACCAGACTCTCTGCTATTAATATTTAATCAAAACAGTTTTATGGGGGGAAAAAAAAAAAAGCAGAAACAGCATGGAAGATGGGAAGGGCCCTTGTGTCCTCGTTTCCGTTTTATAATTCCGTCTGGCTCGTTTGGAGAAGTTCGCACATAAATCTGTACGTGGCCTCAGAAACTACATCTGCATTTTCAGGACCCGGCAATATGTTATATCAGAGTGGCCCATATTGGATGGGGGGGACCTGATCATATTGCCGGTGCTGCTGTTAATGTGTGTGTTTGGTCCTTTGTGTAAAACGAGAGGAAGAGATCATTGATCGTATCGTCCCGAGTAATAAAATTATTAGCCTGAGATGGAAAGCTGGCCAGAGGAACAAAGCTGGCATAATGTAGGAAGCCTGAAAGTGATTATCTTGTGGCTAATTTCGGACGATAAGCTCCTTTCTAATGGAACGCTTGATAAAGAACTCCGAATAGCGTGGAAAGAGTTAGATTGCTTTCGGGATTATGTTCGTCCTGTATTCTCTTCCCATTTCTCCTCTCCTTTTTTTCAATTAAACCCAAAACAAAGAGGCCTGTGTGTAAGGGAGGGAAAGAGGCTGGAGTAATTACCAGCTTAGGTCTGGTGCTAGCGGTGAATTTCAAGTGAATTTGGAGAGCTTTAATGAGGAAAGAGGAACATTTTATGGAATTTTTTATTAACCATTTTCCAGTTGCAGTGCGAAAGACTTGTGTCGAACTGCTCCCAATTAGATTTCGCATGACAGGATATTTGACAGGCCGCAGCAGCAGGTGCAAATTCAGCTGCTCTGTGGCCTGAGAAGCGCAATAACGTCTTCAACGCAGCGCTCTGTGTGCTTGATGATTCCAACTTGTAATGGATGTATCTCATTATCAGATCTAAGGCCTTGCATGAGGTCGGAACACATCTTTTTGTCAAGCATTCCGCTGACAAATTCCTGCATATTTGAATGGTAAGCCCTGCAAAACAAATAAGCATTCACTAGCGAATGTAGTGAAACAAATTTCTAAATCACATTTAGTGCTGGAGGCGGCATCTTATCCTCTTAATTGATGATAGCATTAAACATATTACTTCTGCTTGATAGCCGAGCCCCAGCTCCTAGGAGTTCTAGCCATTGCAGCTTATGTATTAAACACCGTCTGTTCATCTTCTGGCTCGTATTATGAAACATTGCTCAGTCTATAACTCTTAGGATGGCGCTGTCTGTATTTCTAGATCACCTTATTGAACTTTGGCATTTCCTGCACACCAAACTTCAGGCTTTTATCTAAATATTACAGTCGCCAAAGAACAAGATCAAAAGGGTGATGAAATTGGAAGTCAGATGGAAACACACAACCGGAAGAAAACATCTCGTTTGAATGATGCATCTGTATTCTCAGGACGTGAGTAGATTTCCTTCGCAAAATTGGTGGTGTGAGAGGTAGGCAGAAAATGAATGCTTAGGGCAGGCGATTATTGATCTCTCCTGATCCTGCCTGATGAACTGCTGTTGTAAATACAGATAAAGACATCTGCTTATGTCGTAATGGATGGTGGTCTCTTGACTTGCCATTCTTAACAAGGGCAGGGTTTATCACTTCAATTTGAAATCTCTCTTACTGCATAAATCTTTCTGATTAACATAACGACTTTGCGTTAACCTCAACGATTTCTGAAAGACGAACAGTTTCCCAGATGTTTACCAACTTTGGATATTCAGCATCTGGTAAGCTTTTTTTTTTTTTTTTTGGGAAAAAAAGGGAAAAGTACTAACTGAAACCAATATACGACTTTATTAAAAGTAAATTAATTAAATCTATTTCGCTTCGTAATTCTTTTAACTAAGAGGCTGTAAAAAAAAAAAAAAAGGCAAGTGAGGGCCATATGAGGATACAAAAATCTGAATAACACTAACATCACAGATAAAAGGCCATTTATAATGGGTTAAGTGGGACGTGTAAATATTTAGACATTGTGGGTCTGTAAAATTGACTACTGTGCTCTCTTTTTATTAGTTCTCAGCAATGTGTTCCGAGCAGATAGAGATAGAGCAAGATGTTATGAATGAGGTTAATGGAAGGAAGAAAAAGATATACTTCCCTTTGGGCCAGAAGGAGCCATTAGATCCCATTACTCTAACATTATATTCTATATCCTCTATAGTCTTCACATACTGTAGGTTACAATGAGACTCATAGCATTATAAACTGCTCTAGAACAAGACCAGTGCTGAGTCATAAGTTTTTTGAACAGCGATTAATCATTATTTCGGTCCCAAGAGTGCATGGCATGGGATAAGACGTAACACTGGCTTCCTCCATAATTGGGCAAAAGTTTCAAAAATATTTTTTCAGGTTTCCAAATAACTTATTGGTTTGTACTTCAGGTGAAGTAGTTGTGTATTAAAATTGGGTTAATGAGTGGGAAACATTTTTTTGTTTGTTTGGGATTTTTTTAGGTTAAGTTTATGTCCTTTGTATTATATTAAATCAAAATTGAATCGGGCGGCACGGTGGTGTAGTGGTTAGCACTGTCGCCTTGCACCTCCAGGGTCCGGGTTCGATTCCCCGGCCAGGCT
>JAQQZT010000023.1:10538360-10553229 GCA_030068275.1 Clarias platycephalus
TTCAGGGACACATTGTGAAACATTTTTAGTTTATGTCTTATGGTGTTGACTCTTTTAGTGTTCATACAAATATTTACTGAAAGTACAAACAGTTGAAAGTCAGAGGACGTTTCTTTTTTTTGCTGAGTATATATACACAAACAGCATATATATATATTTATTTATTTAAAAGGCTAGTGAGAGAGCAAACGCTTATAGCTGCATGAACTTATTTCATGGATGTTCAAGAAAGGTAACTATTAAACACTTCTTTAGTAAATTTTGTAAAAAATACAATACTTAGCACAATACGGTGGAATAAGAGGAATACTAGTTGATTATTTTGCCTAAACAGCAAGCCCTAACATTTTATTCCTCACACTGTGCATATTGAAATCCTTGACCGTTAATGTAAAAAAAAAAAAAACAGCAGCTCTCTTTTTAGTCTATGTTCTAATAAGTTTATTTATTTATTATTTTTTTTTATTCCTGGGTCTACCATCATTTACAAGAATACCAATGAGCTATACCCTCCCTCAGTTACAGATATGGTAATACTCATATTTAATTTTCTCACACAGAGGGGATAAAAGTAACGAAGTAATTCAAGCTTAAGCAGTACATTTTCATACAAAGGAATTATTCTTTGAAAGTACTTTGTGAAATAGAATGAAATTTTTAAACACAGATAGCTTTATGATCATGGGAATTATTGAGTCCTCCATATAGAGAGCTTTTTTTTTATTTTTTATTTTTTTACTAATTTAAATGTTTAGGCCCTGAAACTGAGCGAAGTGGTGTTTACTAATCTTCATGCATAATTCATGGTTACCAGATTACACTTTGATTTGTATCTTAACAGAATGAGAGTGTTCCTGAGCAATGATTTAATCTTTTAATTGGATAATAAATCCATTGGGTTGAGTAATGGACTTTCTATTGCCGTCAGTTGACCACGGAGGCAAAAAATCATCATTAATGCATTTTCTTGGCATTACATTTTTATTGTTTCTTTAAAAATGAGATTGGAAATGATATAGACAGATTAGATCTTTCATACAGTTCAGTTTGGAAAAAAAGATTGACTGCCAAATATCTATGAAAGAAAGATATATCAAATTAGAAGGCATTTCTATTACTTATTGGTTTGTCTCTTAGCAACTTCTAAATTGGGAGCCAAGCAGTCCAAGCAATACTTTTACAATTAGCCTCCTATCAGAGGTAAATCAGGTACACATTTTAGTGTTTATTTTCAGCAGGGATTATGTGAGACCATAACAATAAACCAAAGCAGAAACATTGATTGTTGGATACCATGGGTAATCCTAATTAGGGAACTTTTCTGTTGCACTAAAAAGACATTATCCATTGTAATTTCCAGCGATCCTTTGATATCTTTGTGTTCATGAATTAATTCAAATGAACTAAACGCATATTGGGATTTCCAGAGAAGTCATAAAAAACGTTTTTACAACTTTAGCCTCTTCAGATGTGTGCCTGCAATTAATGTTGGGTTTGAGTTATTTAGGCTGTAGATCACATTATCAATCATTGTAGCAGGTTAATCAAAAACATCCTTGCCTTTTTGTGGCACTTGGGACAGGATGTTGTGAGCTCGATTGGATCAGCAGTAAATACAGCATGATTAAAACACCATGTTTATGGTGGGTCCGTTTACTTCATGACCTTCACCCCCCACCACTCAACACCCCCCCTCCGTTCCAACTCCCTCCCTTGCTATGGCTGCTATTTTAGTCATTTAATCGATGCTGCAACTCATGCACGCCGGCCGAGCCAGGCCCTGCAGGATGGCGAGATGCATGCCGATCACACTCAGCAGATATATGACAGTCAGGGTCCGTGGGCTACAACAGCTTTTTGAACCTAACTAAGGAGCACTAATGAACAGTGGATGCTTTCGGAGCTACTTACTCGATTTCACACTGACGCTGGAGCAGTTCCCACTGCGCTCAAACACACCTGGAAACATTTGCAGATGGAGCCATCCTCAGCGTCTCTGCAGCGATGCTGCAACAAACAGATGGCTGCATGGAGGCTTTTTTGCTTTTTCTTCATTCTCACAGCTCATCTAAATCGTTCAGCTCTGCTGATGAACAGTATGTAGCTCTTTAAGGTTTCTTTCAGGTTTGAATAATATCATAACATGTAACATGTAGCCATTATAATGACTACAATAAGTGTCACCGTGGTATTTCAGTATGCATGTTATAATTTAGGACCTTTTGAAAAGCCTGTAGTACGAGTGTTCTAATTCAATTCTTTAAGACCACATACTGAATTAAAAGCTTTGACAAGAGTTTATGCGGATTCACATTGTGTCTTTCATTATTTTCCTTTTTTTTTTTTTTTTTTTTAGCGTGTATTTAAACCCAAAAGCTTGCATCAGCCTTCCACATGCTGCTGAGTAGCTCTGTAATTTGCCATATTGCTGATTGCTGCAGTGGGTGGGTACGGGCTCAATTTTAATTTGAGGTTAACTTTTACTGAGACATTTGCCCACACACAGACCAGTCTAGACTAACCTTCACAACTTTACGGCTGCCTCATTATACATGATCGAGCTTGTGGGAGTGGGTTTGTGTAAATGGTGGTTAGTTACTTGAGTAAGAGCATGTGTTAATCAATTACTTTAAGATGTATAAGAGAATCCAGTAATAGAGGCGTGGCAATGTGACTGGATTTTCGGATCAGTGTTTATTGAGTGCTCACAGATCAATGCAGCATTATAATCAGCCATCAGTCTGTCAGTATCTGCATAGTATATCAGGGGGTTTAATTGTGTATAATAAGAATTTTCAAATCTTTAAGTAAATGGAATAGACAGTGATTGTGGAAGGGGGTACAGTACTGGGTGGGTTTTTTCGCTGCACAAGACAGTCTGCCAGTCCCTCACCCCCTCACCAACGTCAATGAAGACTTTATGGTTGTAGATGCTCAATAGAAAGGGGGAGACATGGAGGCGGTGGGTTTGGAGTAGAGATAGAGAGATGGCTACCCATAGGAAGTTTAGGATGTTAATGTGTTGCTCCAGCTGAAATACTTCAAATCATGTGTTTTTTCCTACCGCGATCTCCCTTTATTTCACTCCCACTCAAATGCACCATTTCAGTGTCTATGTAAATAAGTGGCAGTCCTAGAAGACCACCAGCGCTGCACATTTGAGTGTTTTCCCTGCTCTATCCCTCCAAATGCAATAGGAAAAGGTTGTTAATTAGCTGATTACTTAAATAAGGTGTGCTGGAAGCTGAGAAAACACAATTTTTTTCAGTACAGGTGGGAGAATCACCGACATACAGTAAATGAGCTATTGCTGAGCCACGCCCAACCAGGGAACAGCATAGATGAGGAACACATGTCTCATATAACAAAATGTGTCATATGAGGTCACATATTTATTTAGCTTGTTTAAGCCCTGTAAAATGCAAAAAGAACGTTCTGTTGAACATGCACACTGGAGACCCATCTTAATGTATAAAAATGACTAAAAAGTGAATTTTGCATAATAGGTTCCTTTTAAGGGTGCATATTAATATAAATAAATTTCAATGCAACAGGAACCTATTTGCAAAAAGCTACTGAGCAAGTAGCTTTTCTGTGAATTATTAATGAAACACACCCTACACAACATGCAGGCTACATCTGATACTGGTGCTTTTACCAAATGGAAACTAATACAGAGATCATTCAGTCAATCAAAGTCGCCTAAACATGAAGCATTTACACCACAGCATTGTGGAATTCTGAATAGGTCAGTATTGATTATTTTCCTGTAGCTCTGATTAGAAGGCAAATCATGCGTTTATACACAGATCAGTCACAAGATTAACACCACCACCAGGTGAATTGAATAACATTGATTATAAATGATATACCAGTAAAATGGTGTATACCAGGCTCATGGGCATTCAACTCCCTACAGAGACCAAACGCTGGTTAGCGCTAGTCAACACTAGCCATGATATCAGAACACCCAGTGCATCACAGAGTATGGGGCTTAGCAGGAAAAGAGTTCAAGGTTGTTGACCTGGCCTGAATATTTCCCAGACCCCATTCTGTCCAAGCACCCATGGGATTTGCCGGACAAACAAGCTCGATCCATAGAGGCACCACACCGCAACCAACAGCACTCAAAGGATCTGCCACTAACATCCCTGTGTCAAACACAGAAAATCCCCTGAGGTCTTGTGGAGCCATGCCCTGAAGAACCAGAGCTGCCCGGTGGCACAAGCGGAACCTACTGTAAAACCTAGGTTGTTTTAATGTTAATGGTTTTAAAGTTATTGCAGATCGGTGTATACTGTATTTTACTACTTCTTCAACTTTGTTGATTTATACATTTATTTTATTTTCTGCTAATAGATAGAGCATAAAGTCATCCACTGGAAAGGATAAAGAAAAATATTTAAAAACAAGCACATCTAATTATTAATATTTATGGATGAAGTCTCTGGTTTCTCTTAGAGGTGAAGGAAAGCAACTGTTTATAGCTGATGTAGCGTGAATGATAAATGAAAGGACAAAATGTAAAATGTGTCATTCTTTAATGAGTAAAAATAATCGACTTCAAGGTGGAAATACATCATACTATGCCATCATTATTTTAATATAGACAGCATGTTGTGTCATGCTTTACGAGTTTATCTATGACGTTTCAGGCTTAAATCGCTTTTCTCACAACAAACCAATAATAATGAAGAGTAATAGACGAGAGGTTTGCTCCATTTTGTGCTTGTCTTATTACTTTTTTTGTTGTTGTGTATTCCGTGTGTGAGATCACCATTTTATAAATAGTTTTCCCTGAACTGCAAATTTAGGCTTTTACCAGTAACAAAGCAGGGCTTTCAGACAGCTGAGGCACGACACTGTCAATACTATAGACCAAATCTATAAATACAGCACAGGCAAAGTATTCATCATTTTCGCTGCAGATTTAGATTTCAAATGTTCAAATGATAAGCATTACACAAATCACATTAGGTTAAATTAGTAGCTGATATGGCTCTTCACCGATGCAGGGTGTTGTAGGTATGCATCCGTGTTGATTTAAATATTAAAATCCCGTCAGCAGCACCGAAGCATGGTCTTTATTTTATTAAACCGCAGAGCTGTAAGGGGTAAGAAGAGGATTGTGTGATCAATTTTGGGAAGTGTAGCTTGAAGGCTTTTGCAACTTAAAACCGCCTGAAGTCAAAGTCGCCCAGGAGTTAATAACTCCTGACTCGCAATATTTCTCTATACCCTACTGTCATCTTTAGGGGCTTTTAAAAAAATGTTACATTAAAGAATGTTTTATTTTTGAAAACGGGTTAACGGTGTTCTATTGTAAATTCTGGAGGCGGTAGCTTTGTTCAACGTGATCCATCATTCTAAACTGTAATTATTATAATATATAATTATTAAATAGTATGCCATTTTTTTCTGCTCGACTTGACTATATTTAACTACTAATGTAGGAAAAAAACCTGAGTGCATGCTTTAACTCTCTTAAACAAAATAAACAACCACAGTAGGAGAAAGCTAAACTAATAATACTAATTACGTCTTCTTTATTTCCATGGTATCCTTAATTAAAAGGCTTTTGTATTGTTTATGCAGTAATCTGTGTAAGGAGAGTTGAGTATGAGCATGATCGTTCAACTGCATGTTTTTGGCAGAATGTTGTAATTTGCCTTTATTTTTCAACTTTCATATTCTGTCTGTTCATATGTTAAGGTTTAACAGCAGAAAAATACCTATAGTTTCATACCTCCAATACAGTAAGTGTGACAAAATACCTCTGGCTTGTGTTTCAGCAGGTAACCAGCAGAATGGTGGCTGGCGTGGTGAGTGGGCACAGCTACCTGGTGGCATGCTGGCAGCCCATTCTGATCCTGATGCTGGGCACTGTACTTTCGGGTTCCACCACAGGATGCCCGTCCCGCTGTGAGTGCAATGCCCAGGAGCGCTCTGTCCTGTGTCACCGCAAGAAGCTGGTTGCCCTTCCAGAAGGAATCCCTATTGAGACACGACTGTTGGACCTGAGCAAAAACCGCCTGAAAGCCATCAACCCGGAGGAGTTCATCAACTACCCCCATCTGGAGGACCTGCAGCTTAACGAGAATGTCATCGCAGTCATCGAGCCAGGCGCATTCAGTAATCTTTTTGGATTACGGACGTTAGGACTGCGCAACAACAAGCTGAAGCTCATTCCACTGGGCGTATTTACTGGTTTGACTAACCTCACCAGACTGGATATAAGTGAGAATAAAATAGTTATCTTGTTGGATTACATGTTTCAGGACCTTTACAATCTAAAAGAACTGGAAGTGGGAGATAGTGAGCTGGTCTTCATCTCTCATAGAGCCTTTCATGGACTCAATAGTTTAGAGCAGCTCACCATGGAGAGGTGCAACGTGACCTCAGTGCCCACAGAGGCCTTCAGCCATCTCCATACTCTGTTGGTACTCAAGTTGTGGCATTTTAATGTTAACCTCATTAGGGATTTTTCCTTCAGGAGACTCTACCGACTAAAAGTGTTAGAGATAACTAATTGGCCTTTTCTCGAAGCCTTGACCGATAAGTCCCTCCACGGGCTCAACATTACCACACTGAGTGTCACACACTGCAACCTCACTGCCATCCCATATGTGGCTATCCAGCACCTTGTGTATCTTCGCTCTCTCAACTTCTCATTCAATCCTATAGAGACTGTGGAGGGCAACAAACTGCACAACTTGATGAGGCTGCAGGTATTTGACTTAGTAGGGGGTCGATTGGTCACTATTGAGCCTTACTCTTTCAGAGGACTGAACTATCTTAAGGTTCTCAACATTTCCAGCAATAGCTTGAGCACTTTAGAAGAGTCTGCCTTTCACTCAGTTGGCAATCTTGAGACATTGGCCCTATATGACAACCCCTTGGCATGTGACTGTCGATTGTTATGGGTTTTCCGTCGACGCTGGAGGCTCAATTTCAACAAGCAGCAGCCATCTTGTGCTGCCCCTGAATTTGTGCAAGGAAAAGAGTTTAAAGATTTCCCAGATATCCTCCCTGCTAATTATTTCACTTGCCAGAAATCTAAGATCCGGGACCACAAACCCCTTCAAAGATTTGTGGATGAAGGCACCACGGTTCGTTTTGCATGCCAAGCAGATGGGGACCCAACCCCTGTGATCATGTGGCAGTCTCCTCGGAAGCAATTCATCACCACCAAAAGTGTTGGACGTCTGTCAGTGTCTCTGGATGGCACGCTGGAAGTACGATACGCCCAAATACAAGACAATGGCACATATACGTGTATTGCAACCAATGCAGGGGGAAATGACACCAAACTTGCTCATTTACATGTTCATAGTTATTCGCCCAACTGGCCCCATCAGCCTAATAAGACTTTTGCCTTCATCTCCAACCTGCCCAATGAAAGTGGTGCTAATGAGACTGGTAGATCAGTCCCATTTCCATTTGATATGAAGACTCTTATCATTGCAACTACTATGGGATTTATTTCTTTTCTTGGAGTGGTTTTGTTTTGTCTCGTACTCCTCTTTCTTTGGAGTCGGGGAAAAGGTAACGCCAAGCCAAACATAGAAATTGAGTATGTGCCACGTAGAGTAGAGGGGCAGAGCAGTCCAACTGAGGAAACGCATAAGATCAGAATGAAAATGATGTAAAACTCAAATCTTCAGTTCAAGTGAGCAAAATCCCTGACAAGTGATTTACCTTGAAACGCAGGAGAAATTTGTCTCTGTTTCCTTTGCGAGATTGATGGAAGAAACAATAGCTAAACTAAATTCTTTTCCAAATACACAGCTCAGACCTACAGGGATTGTTTCTTCAAAGTCAGAAAGAATTTCGAGGGACCTAAGGTTCTGCTTATATTTTGGAAACACATGAACATGAGTCCGCCTGACTCCAGTTATTTAAAAGCCAGAAAACAGAGGGCCAGTTTTAATCCATACTTGTCTTTGTCTCTGCCTTTTTTGTACATAATTCTTTCCATGTACATGGGAATATAGTAATTAAAGGATTGCGAAATCATATTCATGGGTTAAGCATACTGAAATTCTTGTGATGTACTTACATGGGTAGGACACATTGTAAATTAGACACGTGTCTGATTAAATTGCTGAAAATGTCCATTGCCAAGTTTTTATAAGGCATAAACGTTTTCATTTTTATTTTATTTACAGTTCATTAATGATTATGCTTGACAATCATCGTTATTATAAATGTCAAGTGTTAATCCTGAAATATGCCGTCCTTTGAATGGATGGAATACATTTTATTTTGATGCCAGATATAAGCCTAGTATCACAAAGCCAAATGTAGCTTTGTACTTCAAGCCATTTGGCGTTCTCGAATGTGTGGTGAAGCCATTAAAGCTGTTTTTGGTGTTCACATTGAGATATTCATACCTGACATAAGTCTCATACGAAATCTCTACCTTTGTCTGCTGATCAAGTTTTTTTAAAGCACACTTCTCATATTCGTCGTATCCCTTAATGATTAATTTACTATTTAATTTACAGGGTCCGAGTTCGATTCCCGGCCAGGCTTGATTCCTGTCTCTGTGTGCATGGAGTTTGCTTGTTCTCCCTGTGCTTGGTGGGTTTCCTCCGGATACTCCGGTTTCCTCCCACAGTCCAAAGACATGTAGATATCATGTAGGCTAATTGGCGTTCCCAAATTGCCCGTAGTGTGTGAGTGTGTGTATGTGTGCTTGGCACCCTGTCCAGGGTGTACCCCGCCTCGTGCACTTAGCCTCCTGGGATAGGCTCAAGGTCCCGCGGCCCTGAATACAGGATAAAGAGGTATAGACGATGTGTGAGTGAGTGAGTACTACATAATTCATGTTCAAAAGGCAGGGTATTCTCTGAAGGTAAATGTGTTCATCTACCCTTGTCTCTGGAACAATGCCAGACTTTAAAACATTAAAATGGTAACATTTTCTACTTCGGTGTCCATTTTCTACTTTCACAGTTCAGTCGTGTGTCAACTACACAAAGGTGCTCGAGATAATAGAAATTATTTTTGGCAAACTGTGCAAATTCTAAAGATCCAGTTCACTTGCACCGTCATTCGACATTTACTGAAAAGGTCTTTTTGTGAAAAGGCTCATTCGGATATGAACATGTCATAAATGATAACAGCTGCGAAATTGAAACGTCTAATCAACCTAAGCTTACAGTTCAGAGTTCTGACCCGATAAGTCAGAGAGAGCAGAAGGCTTATCATGCATGCAAAATGTTATGCTCAAAAAGAAATTAAGGTAAGGTAAATGCTGCATACACTTACTGAATACAGGCATTGCTAATACTGTATGTATTGTGAATAGTCCAGCTCTGTGAATAACTTGAATAAAGGATGGACAGATTTTGGTTCATTGTATGTTTAAGAGTATCAAAGTGTCAAGGGTAAATGTATTAATATAGCCTGTTTATTCAACTTATATTAAATAATTTGTTTAGGGTTAGGGTTATAAGTCCTTCAAAATAATTCTACATGAAAGACATTTTTAACCCCCCTACAGGTTGACGATACATCTTTATTCTGTTTCATTATGATGAAATCCTCTTCCTGAGGATTTGTTCTTTTATGAGCTTTGTTCTTTTAAATGCGGTAATTGTCTGAACATTTGACCTAAATGGGCTGATTCGTTAATTTCTCACTAGTGAGCGTTAACAGAACAGTTTTGTATAAAATTATTCTTAACATACTGTATACTGTATGAAATTATATAATATGAAAAATCTAAAAACATGTGTAATATGGTATAGATTTAAGTTCTGTGGTGATAAGAGTGATGGAGGTTAGTGGGTTAGTGTATTGGGAAAAATATATATGTTCAAGGGTATTACAAATTGCAACTGTTAGTACACAAATTAGGGATATGAACTAGTTTGTCAACATATTTTGCATTAGGATGCATTTAAACTGAAAGAAATTGTATGTATTTCATCATGATACATCATGGACTAGATTTACATTTTAATTAATGTTAATGATATTGGATTGGTGTTGATTCCACAGACAGTATACTAATAATCCTCATGGTGCTGCACAAAAAATGGATTTGCAGAGGCATTGAGGTTTAAATTAATTTAATAATTAGGCCAATGCTAGAATAGGTTCACATCAATTATTAATGTTACATTGTCCCCGGTTTGTCTCGTTGCATCATGGTATTGGAAGCAAGATATTTTTTATAGCCAAAAGGGGAAAAGAAAGGTGAAATAACAAAAATCAATACAGGCAAAAAAAAACAAGAACATGTGAAACGTCAATGTTTGTCAGTTAACAATATAAGCATGAAAATGCTGGGCAACCTTTAAATTTTATTTGTGCTTTACACTCACCGGCTACTTCATTAGGTACAACTTGAAAGTGGTACCACTGGGTGGCACCTCCTTTTGCCTTCAGAACTGCCCTAATTCTTTGTGGCATGGCTTTAACAAGGTGATGGAGACATTCCTTAGAGATTTTGATCCATCTTGACATGATCGCATCACTCAATTGCTGAAGATTTGTCAGCTACACATCCATGATATGAATCTTATATTCCGCCACATCCCAAGGGATGTGTTATTGGATTGAGATCTGGTGACTGTGGAGGCGGTTTGAGTAAAGAGAACTCATTGTCAGGTTCACAAAACCAGGTTGAGATGATTTTAGCTGCGTGACATGGTGCATTATCATGCTGGATGTAAAGGGATGGACATGGTCAGCAATAATACTCAGGAAGTCATGGCATTTTAACAATCCTCTACTGGTACCAAGTTTGCCAAGAAAATCCCCCCCACACAATTACATCACCAGCAACTGCCTAGACCATTCAAACAATGCAGCATGGATCCATGCTTTTATGTTGTTGATGCCAAATTCTGACCCATTACAATGTCACAGCAGAAATCAAGACCCATCAAAAGAGGCAATGTTTTTCTAATCTGCTGTTGTCCCATTTTGGTGAGCCCATGTGAATTGTAGCCTCAGTCTCCTGTTTTTATCTGCTGTGGAAGCCAGTCTGTGTCAAGGCTTGACGTGCTGAGCATTCAGAGATGCTCTTCGGCATACCTCGTTTGTAACAAGGTTTTATTTGGGTTACTGTTGTCTTTCTATCAGATTTTCCTCTAACCTCTGGCATCAAAAATGCATTTTCACCCAGAGAATTGCAATAGATGTTTTCTATTTTTCACACCGCTCTCTGCAAACCCTAGAGAAGGTCTAAATGCATTGAGTTGCTGCTATGTGATTTGCTGATTAGATATTTGCCTTCACAAGCAGTTAAACAGGCGTACCTAATGAAGTGGCCGGTGACTGTATATATATATATATGTTTCCCCATGCTTGTTGGGTTTCCTCGAGGTACTCCTGTTTCCTCCCACAGTCATGCTCAAACACATGCGGATTAACTTTCCAAATTTGGTGCTTCCAAACTTTCTGTAGTGTGGGTGAGAGGGTGCTTGATGTTTTGGCACCCTACTGGGCGTATCCTGCCTCGTGCCCTGGGATAGGCTCTAGACCTATAGTGAACCTGTACAGGACAAGCGGTATAGAGAATGAGTTAGAGTGGGAGAGAATGTTTATATGCTTTATATTAAACCAAATCACCTTCTGTGATTCTGTGAGGAAGCTTCTTCACTTTTAAAGACTGCTATACACGCACCTGACCTATTATAATGGTAATACTTAAAAGCCCTCTTAATAGGCAGCTAAAGTTAATAGGGTTGATGCTCTCAACAATGACCCAATGTTAATCGAGGACGTAGCACCATCCTGTTATTAGCTGCCTATTAGTTGACCTCTGAAATGAGCTAACTTTCTGTATGGAGTATATTTGACCACCAGATTAGTGAGTAGATGGTGATCTTTCTGCAGTTAATTATTGTGTTATCTGTTGAAGCAGAAGAGACAGTACTCATGGCTCATTGATTATTTGCTATACTTTCTCACCTTTTTTTTTGGAGAAATTTAGCAATTCAGGAAATAAAGAAAAGCATCAAATCAAATTATTGGACGTACAGGCTATAATTTCCTCAACCCTAATTAGACAAATAATTACGAATATCTCTATCCATGACATTTATTTAAAAAAACATAATCATGTGCAAGACATTTAATTATATTGAGAAGGAAAAATCACTTCTTTTTTCACCTCGGCTTGGAAAAAATACTACTGAACTGTACCATTTCATTGTTGCTGAGGTGGTGCCCTTAAGGCCTTTAAAATAATTCAAGTACACAATTGAACGGTGTTTTTTTTTTTTCTAAGGCAAAGCTTTAACTGAACGCTACATGCACCTTTCTAAGTGATACTACTCACTAAAGGTCCAAAATGTGTATCCTTGAGGGAACCACCCCAACAACAAGGAAAGGTACAGATTAGTACCTTTATTCCTAAGAGTCTACAGTATGTATTTGTGTCTCAAGCGTTTAAGGCTGTGGGTTACTGGATTACTGATTGGAAGCTCAGGGGTTCGAGCTCCAGCACCGCCAATTTGCCATCTGCTCCAGGGGCCACTGCATTCGGACTGATCCTAACTGGGATATGCTGAAAAAATTGTGCATTTCACTGTGCTGTAAGGTACATGTGATTAAATAATTGAATAATAATAATTATTATTATATGCTGTAAACAAACTAGATTATACTAGGCATTTCTAAGAAAAGTATCTTCCAAATAAATACATGAACGTGTAGGCTATTAGCCACATTTGTTCATAAATAACAGCAGGATGCACTGGACAATTTGTCCTTATGCTGGAAATAGCTTTCATCAACAACACTTATCTCACGTATAACTTATCTAAATATATATATATATATATATATATATATATATCTCAGTTTTCTCAAGCAAATTGGTTTCCTGGGTGATTTAAGACAGAGCGCTAGTCGTTCAAGATCAGCCTCCCTGTTGCCTCCAGCTACAGTGTTGTGAAAGATATTATTAACACTCTGTTCAAGTGAGCAGTCTTTACTGATTCAGTTCAGATGATTTTATTCAGGGGAAAAGTTCCAGGTGTCAGTTTGGTGGACAGACTTCTAACAAATTGTACAATAAATCTGCACAATATATTTATTTATATGAATTGTTGTTATTGTTGTTTTTTAATAAGAAAAGAAGAAGGGCAGAGTTTATGCTCCAATTAGGAACATAGATATAAAAAAAAAAAATGATAATAATAAGCTAGGTCTTCTTCGTAAGGATTTCTGAAATAGCAATACATCAATACATCGATTAGAGAAAGAGTTTCAACATGGTGTAGTTTTTTTTTTCTTTGCTTTGTTATTATAATTACATTTTCACACTACTGTAGGTGAGTCACAAACAGCTGGCCTTTTAATACTGTGCAAACATAATAGCTAAGGGGGAGTGCTGGAGTTTAATGAGGGAGGTAGTGAAGCATCCAGCCGCAGACAGTGTGCTCTTTCAACCACTCAGCGAGTACACACACACACACACACAGAGAGAGAGAGAGAGAGAGAGAGGTGCATTCCAGCAAAAAAATTACCCGTATATTCTGTACATGCCTAATTCAAGATAATAATCACTGTGCCAGCTGTATAGCTAGAATTTGGATTAGGTTCCGATTCAGAACACGTTATTAATCCCAAAAGGGCAATTCATTTATACAAATAATCCACTTAAAACATTAATAAATGAAAATTAAGTTAAATCATAATGATTATCTCAATATTGAAATTTTCGGCTAGGTTTAAGATTAAAATTGCTTTATTACACTCACTCACTCACTCACTCACTCATCTATACTGCTTTATCCTGTTTACAGGGTCGCAGGGGGCCTGGAAACTATCCAGGGTACACACACTCATGCTCATTCCCATACTACAGAGCAATTAGCCCATATCTATCTATCTATGTCTTTGAACTGTGAGAGGAAACAGGAGTACCCGGAGGAAACCCACCAATCAGGGAATCCAGGGAAAACATGCAAACTCCATGCCACCTGTGCCACCTGTTTGATTACAATGATTATACTATCATAATGTTTTAAGTTAAAATAGAACATCTGTGTTCCTTTTGTATAAAACGTATAAATACAAAAAAACTGTCGTTACTTTGAACATTGGTTAGATATTAAGAGTATTTTTTTAATATGTACTTTAGTTTCATCTGTATATGGTAAAATGCTAAAAGTTTGTGCTTTGTGACTCGTAAGGGGGAAAATATATTTACCACTATTCTGCAATTTAACCTACAGAAGCATATATTCCATATCACGTAAAATTTACTATAGTAAATTTTACGATTTTACATGTCTGTAAAATCCAAGACATGGCCTGTTGGTAGAAAATACAACACACCATAAAATGCAAAGCTTTGCACTTGACTGCAGCTGATAAATGTGAGTGTCTGCATTGCGATCATGTTGGGACTGTCTGATTGGTCAGACTTTCAATATGGATAGGGAGTTTGTGATTAAATGTACCAGAATTGATAAAAATCGATAGCCCATTAGGTAACACAAGCACACCCCGTCAATATCTCCGTAAATTATATTTAATTAGTTAAGGAAAAAAGCCGAAATTGACATCATGATTAAAATATGATTAATGGTGAAGCCCTAGTTTAAATTTATTGAAGGTTCTTCACTTGTCCCTCTGAAGGGACTCTTAAAAGTTCAATTTAAACTCTACATCAGAGTGCTTCCTTATTAGAAAAAATATATTGGAACATATTCACCTATTTATTCACACCTAGGGGCAATCTAGTATGGCTCATCTGTTGATCTGCTCTTCTTTTGGAGGAAACCAGAGGAAACACAAATGAATATAAGGAAAACATGCTAAACTCTGCATGGACTCTGGAGCTGTGAGAAAGAAATGCCTCCTGATGCCCCACATAAATTGGACATTAAGATAAATGAAT
>JAQQZT010000023.1:10561450-10575212 GCA_030068275.1 Clarias platycephalus
GAAGGCGAAAGGGGGTCAAACACCGTATTAGTATGGTGTTCCTAATAATCCTTTAGGTGAGTGTATATATATACACACAGTGTATATACAGTATAGTCTGAAATTTACTCACACTTACCTGGCGAGATTTTAGACACCTGCAGTACAGGCAGGCGTACTATTCTTAACTGATTGTCCTTACTTGACACAGTTTTTGCAGGGAGAATGTTTAGGGAAGATTCATAAATAAATCAAAACATAACAACTTCATCTTAAGTTTGTCTGTATTTGATAAACATGATGTTCTTCCTCACATAATCAAATTGTTGCATTTTAACCATTACTCTCACTGAATTATTTTGAAATACATTATAGAATATTAGTAAGTATATACTGTCATAGAACACAATGCATTTTTTCCTCAGCCGTATTGAGCATTCCTCAGCATGTTGTGGATGACATGGGTAGAGAATCGTGCAGCATGTATTTAGTTTGATATTACTGCTAGACAGTGCGTAATTGATTGGTGTATTTCACTAATATTTTATTATTTATTATTTGTGCTATGTCATCACTTTGAATTTTGTACAGTCTGAAAGGCAAACAAAAATACATTATTACACTACGGTTTAAAGTAAAAAGTAGCCAAAGGCAAGCGCATGATTGCATTGTTTCATACTAGAAATAGCTATAATTTAATGCACTGGCTGGTTGTTGTTCTAAAACTCAGGAGAGGTACATAGAAGCAGTAGTGATGAAGCAGTCCATTCACTCCTTTCTTTACAGTAACAACTTTATAGTGTTCAGGCCTATGCTGGGGACACTGAGTGGTGAGCACAAATGGAGTGGAAGCTAGAAGCAATTTAACATCATCATCTCCTGGCATGGGTTTGGGAAGTGGTACAAAGCCAAAGAACCCAGAGGAAACCAAACGCAGTAAAGGGAACAATATGCAAAACTCTTTACAAACAGTAACTCTAGTTTATTATTGAACCAGGGACATTAAAAAACTGTAATACAAAGGAAGGCTAGCAATAAAACCAATAAGCACAGGTTGTTGATCACCGCAAAATGTAACATTACAATATAAATCTTTTTAATATCTGACATTAGTGTATATAGGATAGGCTTTTTCAACATTGATGATTTTCAGCACCATAGCAGGGTAAATACTGCATATGCTTTCTTTCCTTTCTAGCTTTTTTCCCCTTTCTCAGAACCTCAACACCATGATATGCCTTAACATGATCAGAGACGAAGGCTAAACTCGACTGTGCCATGTAGTATTAACTCATACGTTCAGTATCTACCAGAGAGAGTTCTTCCCCTAATGAAAACGCAACAGCTTTGCATTCCCGATGAAGCTCAGTGAAATTAGTTTACTCCATTATAGCTTATCATGAAAAATTTGATAAAATGTTAATAAAACTACCACGTAATAAACGGAACCTTGAATAAGCCGAGCATAATGCGAGTAAATTACCCTCCCATTACCCAGATGCTGCTCATATAAAAAAAAAAAAAAAATGCAGCGTAGAGGCGCTTATAGTGAGTGAGAAAATTATTATAAGTGACCCAGTATTGTAGGATCAAGTAGAGCTATTTATTCTGTTCACCGCGAAAACCTGGCAGCACTTTATGTGAAGAGAGGCGCAACGGGCCCGCTCCACTAAAAGCCAGTCCCATAATGTAGGCGTCGCCCACAACGTAACATAACACATTGTGAGCCCGCATGCCTCTTCAGTGCATCGCTTATGAATGAGCCTTTATGCAACTCTAACAATGCTGGATCATTCAGGTTCAGTCATGCACTGACCAAACATCTCTCTCCGAGTCCTAATCCGTTGTCGAACTGGGAAGCAGTGATGCTGAGTAATAATTGCCAGACAGAGTGGCCTCTGCTGTGAACAGAAGACATGCAGCATCAGTATGATGAGCTTAAGCACATAGCAGCAGCCAAAACTCATTATAGCCTCTCAGACGTCTGGAACACACACTGCATCCAGTCAGCACAGCAGCTTTCAATAAAGGCTTTTTTTGTTTTTTTTAATTGTTACCCCTTTCTCTTTGAAATTCAAAGGAAGTGTTGCTCATGAAAGCCTAAATTGAAACCAAACATTACAGTTAAATAACTTGTGTAAAAATGATTTTGTACTTGACTTGACACTAGATGATTATCTGGCCCGGATTTTGAAGACAATTCATTTCCTTCCCCCGATGACTATGTGGTGTGGAGTGTGTAAAATCCAATTTACACTCAAAACGCAATCATGGCTGCAGTAAATATTGAACATGTTCATTATTAACTCAGCACCGTATATGTAATGTGTATAAAAGGGGGACACTGACTGTCTTGTGTGAAATTCTTGATGTCATGCATGAAAGACCAATCACCGATGATGATGATGACTGAGTTGAACTGCCATCTGTCATGTTTGTTTTGTTTGATCAGAAGTCATGCTTGGGATCTGGGGTCTGGGGTCATTGGCTGTGCCCTTTATCTGTAAATATGACCTGAAAGTGTGTCATGGTTTATTCTATGTAAAAAAAATTTTTTTTTAAAAAGCAAGGGGGTTGATGAATGAAGGATAATGCAGGAGAAGAAGAAAAAAGTCATTATATTTGGCTTGCTCATCGATTCAAGATCGATTGTATAAATCTTGTAGGTGGCTCAGGCCTAATGTGACACATTAATAAAGGATCAGGTCTCATAAACAGATATCTCTTAATAAAGGTTAAAGAAGTGACATGTATTCAAGTCTTTATGTGACTAGTATATAATCATATACTGGAGCACTGTTGTTAATTCTCAAACTTTAATTAGGTTCATTTTCTATAGCAACAGCACTGCCAGTAGTGTTTATTGCGAACCACAGGTTTATTTTAATGCACTTGTTCTGAAATATCATTGTATCTATAGTAACACCTTAACTGGAACTCGTATGACAGATACGCCACACTAATAATTACTGTAGATATTGTTAATTCACTATCCGTAACAGTTTGTACCATTTAAAGGAAAAGCTGTAACTTTAACTTTCCTGACACAAGAAAGTCTTCGAACTTTGTGCATTTTTAACTTAAATAAAACGTAAATGTTGGTGAGGAAATGATCTTGTTTAGATGCTATAATGTTTTTGCTCATGGTTCACAAATTATTTAAAACGATACACTAATTAAAAAGGTTAATATGTTGCCTAATTCATAAAATCCATGCAATTGTTTGAACATTACTGTCACAATGATGTAAATTCTAAGGTATAAGGGAAAAAAAAACACGTTTGCATGTGTTGCTATAGGAAACTAACCAGCTGTAAAGACTGTAAAAGCATGACGTCAGATTTTATTCTGTATATGTCACATATTTGCTATAATACTCATGTATCTGTAGTTCATAGAGACCTATTACATATTTTTCTGCAAATTCTAGTTTTATTCTAGAAATTTGGATGGAAACCAAAAAAGATACTTTACACCTTGTCCAGTGCGGTAAAACAAAGCATTTCATCTTTTCTTCATTACATTTTAATTTATTCATGCACCAGACGCTTTTATCTGGAAGAATTTACATGTCGTGCAGCATCTAATGCAGGCATATAGCTAAGAAATTGATGGTTGTTGGGTTTTATGTAAAGGCTCAACATGGCACTGTGGAAGTCACGTGACGATATGAGAAATAATGCAAAGTGGAGGTACCACTGCACACAACCGAAAATACCTTTTCATTTTTGTTATAAGAGAAATGTATTAGCCATGACTGTCAATTCATTCAGCATCACTTGATAAGTTATTGTTTTCCACTACCTGCTTTTCAATAGCATTTATGTACTATGATAGGCCATTTATGATACCATCAAAAGAGATAACATTTAATGCTCAGATATTAGACCGTCATGACTCAAGCAGGTCTGCAGAGACATTGTGAAGCATAAACATGCTGAAACAGTATTTCACTATGCTGGGAAAGGAGGCAAATATGAATTAATTCAACTACTCCCATGTGGCCATCAGTCATTAGTAATCAAGTGATTCATAGCCTCTCAGACCTGGAGAATACCTGCCAGCTGCGCCTCACCGCTCCCAGAAATCGCAGCCGTCTGACACAAAGACATACTCTTTGTTTTTAAAACACGTTTTGCCTTATTTAACAAACTATCATGATTATTTAATTGGTATGACCTGAGTGTTTATGATGCAGTATATGTTTTCAAATATGCAGTATTTTCCAACATTATAATGTCAGGTGAACATATTCCCCAGCAATAGGAACAATATTATAGCTACATGGCCGGTGGCCTGTAAGTGTGAAAAGACATTACGACACATGGAAAAAGCAAATCATAAAAACCAACATCAAAACAAAAAATAGAACATTTATAAATACATTTATGTAACTCAAAAAACTAAGAATAGCATCTTATTTACAGTAATATCACTTCATAATTCATGATTGGTCAAATCGTGTAACTTAATTCACATAATTCCATTTAATGTGAAATTATATAGGGTATTATAGAAAAAACTAATTCTTCATGTAGGCAGACTTCCATCATTTACATACTCGTACTGTATATCTTTAATACAAAGCTTTAAAAAAAAAAAAATTTTCACATTTTAAATATAATTTTTCTGCAATCTCTTAGATTTACACAACAAACATGTGATGTCAATAATGACCCATCCTTCACATTTATTCTTATGTACTTTTTATTTAACATAGTGGTTTTGAGGTCCTGTCCTATTTTTGGTTTGATTTGTTGTGGTTGTTCTTGTTTTTGCATGTTTTTGTTGGTGTTTTTTATTTGTTTTGTTATTTCTTTCTTCGGATGTAGTGTGTTTGATTTGCTTTTGTTTTTTTTTGTTTTGCTGCAGTGATTTGCTGTTGTTTTTGTTGTTGCTGCTGCTGACATTGCTGTTTAGATGTGTTTATGTTATGTAATTGTGGTTTTTGTTTTTTGGTGTGATTTTTATTTGCTCTTTTGTTTTTGGTTTGTTGTGGTATTTTTTTTGTTTTGTATTTGTGATTTTTATTCAGCGCTGTATTTTTGCTGTCCTGTGTTGTTTTGCTTCACTATGGTAGTTTTGTTTTGCTGTTGTGATGTTATTGTTTTGTTGTTCTTATGGTTGATTTTGTATTGTTGATTCTTTTTCGTATTGTTGAATTCTAAAATCTTGCAGTTTTTTTTGTTGTTTTGTTTTAAATGTGATTTGTATTGTACTAAACTGATTGATCTTTTTTTGAATACATTATTGTATTATTAACATTATTATTATTGACAAAGTCTCACCGTAAGCCCTTGTGGCTTTCAAAAATGATTCTAAAGACTCACAGGATGAATACATTATTAATTACAGCGCGGTAATTAGAGAAAGTTTTGTCCCCACCAATTTGACATTGCAGAGATTAGCAAAAACACTAAAACGCATGAAAACACACTCCAACTAGCAAATTGAAAGCTCACACAGGCCACCTGTGGGGCCACATAGCTCACATCTTCTTGACTTCACAATTCACTAACGGTATTCACCACCAGACCATATGTTCAGTTAAAGGTCACCCAAAGCCAGAGCACATTGATCGCTAAAGGTCACCCTGCTAATATGATTATCCTCAGCCGCTTCTTGTGAATTCATATCCATCCTTAGAAACTGGTGTTATTTGCCATTATTGTGTAATCAAGAAGCAAGTCATTGTTATTCAACCCTTTTAGGAAAATATTTACGTATCATTACAAGAAACATATTTGATATGCAAGTGAACAGACTTGAACCTGTGTATGCACAGTAGGTTTAAATGCACCACGTAAATTCTAGTAATTCCCATCAATTAAATGACCTGCATTTCATGAGAAAGAAAGTCATAATTTCGGCTTTGATTAAAGATGCAATGAACACAATACGTTTTCCTTTTTGTGGCTCAGGGAATTGTTTCAAAACAGCTGTGTGGTAATGACCCGAACACACATTCCAATATGTTTGCTCTCTAAATCCTGCACTGGTTGTTTGCATCAGCCTAAATTGTTGCAGTTACCCAGAAGATTTACTGCTGAAGGGTTAGGATTTCAGCTGATGAAAACAAGAAGTGCTTGCAAAAAAACGCTCGCGCTGTCACGCTTGAATTGTAGGGCAAATCAAAAAGACAACTGGATTTTTTTTATATTAAATGACAAACAAAGAGAGAAAGAGAAAAGACCTTCCCCTGGGTTGGTAAATATACTAATGCCAGTCTTAGGAAAAGGGTAAGTGAGTACTCGGTTCCTCACAGAGCTGCCAGCACACACATTCATACATTAAATCTATGGGAAATTTTAGCACTTTTTCTAAGATCTACTGCTCTGTTTTTGGGAGGGGTGGGAAAACTGGAAAACCAGAAGAAAGCCCTTGTGAACATGGGAAGAGCATTCATAGAAACCCTATATGGAGCCCAAGATTAGGATCAAACAGGGTACCCAGTATCTATGAGGTGGCAGAGGTACCTGCTCTACCACCATAACATGAATTGCTTGGTGGTTTAGTAGATCGCGTTTTGGGTGTCCTGTGAATGTGTGACTTTACTTCTATTTCCTTTGGATATCCTCTGGCATATATTCAGAGCTGTAGTGCTATTCGTCAGTATCGGCGCACACCTGCAATGTCTGTATGCGCAAGGATTGTAGCAGAATTCATACTGTAGCTTCTGCTTAGTAAATTTGCTGTTGCATTGTTAACTGGTTTAAAAAGTAAAAGAATGCTTTTCTGTCTTATTTATTTTTATAAGGTAACATTACCTAGCAACACAACTATATTCTGCTGCATCTATAATGTACCTTCTGCACCATCATGACACACATTCTGACACATATCTCTTATAGAACAGTATTCTAAGCTGTATGCACATTTATCTCTGAAGTACAATTCATATCAGGATAATGAATATGAAGCTTATTACAGTAGAGCAATTAGTATATCTAATCATAGTAAATTAGTAAATAATAGTAAATAATTGACTGTAGTCAAACTGTAATAAAAGAAAAAAATATTACCACAGACTAGTAGTTTATATTATTATTATTATTATTATTATTATTGTTGTTGTTGTTCACTGACTATTTTGAGAAAAACACCGCTCAGCCATCAAGCATTATAACCGTAACACATTATGCCTAATATTACAGATAAGTTCCCCTTGTTCCACCAGCTCTGACCCTTTGAGACATGACTCCTCCAGATCTCCGAAGGTGTGTTGTGGTGTCTTGCACAATGAGATTAGCAGCAGATCCTTTAAGTGCTGTGCTTGCAGAGAGGGGCCGCCATGGATCGGACTTGTTTGTCCAGCACATCCCATTGATGCTCAATAAGATTAAGATCTGGGGAATTTGGATGCCAGATCCGCCAAAAACCTTGAACTATTTGCCTTCTAAGCCCCATACTTAGTGATATGGTGGTACATGGGTAACCTATACAACCTTATTGGACATAATATTTTAAGGTTTTAATTGTATGGCTGATCTGTGTCTACATACACAATTAAAGGGACCTGTGGCTGACGAGTTTCAGTATCACTGCTACCACTGAATAAAAAATTATTTAGGTGGTAGATGATCAGTATTCATAAACACGCATACACACACACACACACACACACACACACACACACACTCAGTGCCATGTCACTAGCGTTAAAGAACATCTGCCATGATGAAAGCAGTCAATGCGAATGAGAATAGATGACAATGGAGATGGCAATTTCAGCCAATAGATGTGTCAGACAGGAAATTAGAAATGGTTCCTAGCAACAGACGGCTTATAGTGACCACTCGTGTCCCTCAAAAGCAAACAATATAATATGTGTAGCTTATAAAAATGTTAGTTGGAGCAGAAAACCTTAAATCAATACAAAACATATTTGGAGGTATTCCTTATATGTTACAGCTGTGGTTTAATTCTGAGAGTGTCATCTAAGCAGAAAAATACACCTTTTTCTTTATATAAAAACATAAACTTATATACTGAGATTTAATCAAAAGAACATATTCGCACATCTCTTCAAAATGCAGTCATTTGCACGCTGAAAGAAATCGGAATACATTAACCTTTTCTGCTGTTGTTTTTATTTCTCTACTTGAGTGCTTAAAATGGAACAAAACTGGTCATCTCACTGCTAGCCCCAGGACTCATCGAAGGCGTTGTCTCCAATCGGCCTTCAAGCAAACAATTACTACAACAAAGGCAATGGGTGAGGAAAACGGGCCTTTTGTCTGCACAGGTACGCTCTCTTTTCTAAAGACTTCGAAAAATGCAACAGCGCATTAATAAAAGGTCATCGTTCCTTTTCGAAGAGGAGCGAGACAGTTGAGAGTTTTATCGTGTTATTTCAGACTGTCTCACAACATCACAAAACACACACGCGCGAAGCCAGGTTCTCCAAAGAACACAGTTTTCTCTGCATTTCTGAGCAGTCATGCTAGTGACAGCTGCTGTCTTTGCTCTGTTCCCATTATGAGGCTGCTTAAATGTGCTGGCTGTCACAAGATAAGCTCCTGAAAAAGTGAGACACTTCATTGCATAACAAATAACCTCATTACATACTGTATACAAACCAATATCTGTGATGCAGTGTCCCAAAACCCCATGCAGTTCCTGATTGAAGAGCCCAAGTGCCACAGCAAATCTTCAGTCAGCTCGCCAAAGTGGTGCCACTGGAATTTTATTACAGTTTGAGGAGGCAATATTTAAATCATATCTGTAAACCCAATTTGTGAAATTCATGGATCTGTGACTTGGGCTTTGGCCAGCCGGTTGCTCACCACATATTTCCACAATAACAGTGTGAGATTTTGTGAGGACTTCAGAGTCAACATGTGACGGGTCTAATTGTAGACGGAGGCATCTTCTTTTCTTTTGTAAAAGAACTGGCTGAAAATATTTGGAGGCTGAGAAGAAATATTGATTTTTTTTTTTCTCTCCGTGGGCTGCCAACAAAATGGCAAGTTCAGGCCACCTTCACATTTTGTTAAAAAAAAAATAAATAAATAAAAATTTAAAAACCTTTTGCAGTACACACTTTTTCTCTCTAAATTTATGCTCATTAATACGCTTCCAAAATCTATTTAAACATCTTTAAAGAAAATTATTCCCTAAACATACGTGCATTTTTAAAGACGCAACGTAGGTGCTGACAGGCAAATAGCTTGTAAATGCAAAATCTTCCTTGCACCTCTCAAGAGACAAACAGCATGCATTTTAATATGTTTCTTTGATGAAGTGGATTATGAACACTAATCAAAGGCTCACGCTGCTTAAAATGCATTTATTTGTTAGCTGAATGTTAATATTGTAAGCCTAAAACTGTTTGTAACACTGCCTGATTGGTCAGAATGTGTTCAAAGGATTTTGTTTATATTAACACACACATTCTGATTCATTAATTCATTATATTCGTTTTTATAGTAATAACAAACATAGGGCTTGTATGGCTTATATCAGACGAATTGAGTAAAAACGTATTCATACAATTCAATTTTCTGTGTGAGTATAGGATTGAAAGAATCTATAAGGAAATCTTTAGGAGAGTTGACTGCAGTTAGAATATATTTCAGCAACATGAAAAATAGCATTTTTGTTTGTCGTGTTGTTAAGTTTTATTAACTTCAGGAGAGAGTAAGAGGAGAGTAAGAGGTTGGGGAGAGAACAACAATGTATAGCTGTTATTTTATAAGTGAGAACAGAAACTTCCTTTGTGGGCATTTTCCACAACAACAAATATAAAAAATAAAGTGAAAGAAAATAGATATATTATTCTTTAATTTACAAAAATATGCTGTATATGACCAATTGCTCTATATGGGGAACCAAATCCATTCCAATATTCAGTATAACCACATTCCTATATATCAAAACAAATGTCATCAAAACAATGTCACAGAGGAAGTGTTGTTGACTGAATATCAAAATAGCTTTGATGCAACAGTAGTCACAAGGATACAGCCCGAGTGTCGAAGATATCCCAGCCATGCTGATATTAAGTACAACAGCATGATGTGATATTGCTTTTATCTAACCGTTCCACAAATCCCATTTATTATCAACAGATTATGATTAGTTTGTTTATTTCATCATTTATTTTGCTCCGCCAACACATATCCTTCTGCGACTGGTGGAATCCACTAACTGTGATTCTGGTTAGTGTAATTAATGGGAATGAAAATAGTTTTTAATTCTTATTGGTACTGTGCAGCCAAAATGATAATAGTAAGTATGATAAGAGTAAACCATTAATGTGGTGTAGGACAGAGAAACATAGAAGATTAACTTTATATTTCCACTTATTGTGTGGTTCCTATAGGATTTCGGGGATTGAATCCCAAACTTGGAAAATGGAAAATGGAACGCTAGTGCCCTATGTAAGAGAACAATCCAAATTGTTCCACACACCTAAGTGGTGCCCTTGATCAGGAATTAGAAAAAGATTTGGAATCATCCATGTTAACAGTAGAACAATGCGGACAGTTATGAGACAATTTGAAATGACTTAGAAGCAATTACTAAGTAAACAAATTATTGTTTAAGATGGCAAAGCATTATCAGAATTCTTGCTGAAAGTGCTTATGTGAGTGGTTTTGAATGTGGGTTTTGGTAGGCAGCTGCTCTCCCCTAAGTGCTGAGGACCGTCCTGACCTACTTTCCTCCGTTCTGTGACTGACAGCTAGGGACTGTTAGAATAACTGAGACAAGAAGTGACACATATAGTTAAACATCCCAGTGATGATATGTTCTATTTCACCACTCGTGGATATCAATCAGATTACTCGGTCAAAACTAACAGTTGTATAAACTGTTTTTTATAGAGCAGGTCTATTAACTTTCTATTATTAAGAACAGATGATTATTATATGTATGTGACATTTCAGACACAATATGCCTAAATCACCTGTTTGTTTTTGCTTCAATAGAGGAAACAGATCCTGAATAAGCCACTCTCTCTTTATAACATCTCAGCTAGATGACAAGCTTACTGTACATCCTTGAGAAAGTTGCTCGCATGTAAAATTGCCATCCCTTTGTCTATTTCATCTTCAACTGACATAGTTTATATATTTATAGCCAAAAGTTATCTTGCTAAAATGTATGGTTTGTCAGGTCAGCTGCTGATATAAATAGATATAAATCCATATAAATGTAAAAAAAAATTGTGATACTGATCACAGTGATTGTGGGATAAACCATTTATTTGATAAAATAAACACATATACGTACATACGGAATACTCATACTGTCCTTGTGGCTATATAAAAGGTTCATACACCCCTGTTAAAATGGCAGGTTTTTTGGTATAACATTAAAACAAGATGAATCAGACCCGTCTTCCACCTGTAATGTAATGTAGCAACAAATTAATTTCTAGTTAAAACAGAAACATTACATTTGCATCATATAAAAATTTAACATTTTGGATCACATAAAGATGAAGCATTTTAATATCCAGCATGATGATGACCCAATGCACAAATCAAGTAAGTAATATTTCGAAATCTAAATCTGAAGACTGATCCCCTTGAAAAATAAGAGATCAGGAGCATTTCGGCAAGGAAAAGTTGAAGTTGAGAGACTCTTTCCTAAAAAGACTAAGTGCTGTGATACAAATGAAAGGTGCTTTAACCAACTGTGGGGTGTACAAACTTTTGCAATTGGGTTATTGCAACTGCAATATGTCAGTTTTTACTTGAATTTTCTTGGTCGTTAGATCTCTTCAATTTTGAGAAAAGCTCTGACCTGATTTTTTTTTTTTTTTTTTTTTTTTACAACCTGCAATTTTAATAGGGGTGTGCAGACTTTTTATATTCACTATATATAGTACTCCTTCATGTGTGACTATCCAAAAATCTGCATAACACATTACTTGAATATAAAAAAGAGGTGTAAACTGTGATGACAGCAGTTGCCAGTGGGTTTAAATGAGTTAAGTGAATTAACCATCTGCCATCCCACACCACCCCCTCACGATAAACAAGAACGCCTCTTTGCCCTCCTCGGGCTGCCTCTCACGCATACATGACTTCACACAACTCTATTAGCTCATTCTTCTGGGACATTCATCCATTCCTATTTAGGATATAAGGCCACCTTTTTCTTCCTCCTGTGATTTGAAAACATTGAAAACTGGATGCTTCTTCTCATGTTGCCCCAGTTTTGTGGTGCCTGTCGTTTTGCTTTGCCATTACGCACATCCTGGTGAAAGCTCCCAGATGCTGAGATTGCAGGCGCTGTAAAATAATGACAGCCAATCAACATGCACGCACATCATCTCCTCCTGCCCAGTTCTCCTCTGCTTCTATCATGGCAGGCTTTCGTCTAGTAGAAGATTTATCAAAAGGTCATTTCAAATACCCTGCACTGATGTGCTGCAACACTTTGAATTAATCCCTTCTTTTAATGGATTTGTATGATTTTGCCTGATGGCTGACTAATGCACCAGACACATGTCCATGTGATTCACTGAATTCACTTTTAAAATGGTCATGACACTTAAATTCATTTAAATTCATTTGCTCCCTTCATTGCTGCCTGTCTCTTTCTCTCACATTCGCACTCTTGCACACACACATTCACACACTTATAAACACATGCAAACTACCATTCCTGCTCGGCTTAGTTTTGATTAATGTTGAATAATAAATGGAATCAATGGATGCATTAGATTTTCTAAAAAAAAAAAAAAAGGGCCATGCATTTGAATTTCTTGTGTGAACAGAATTTAATGTTCCAGGATATGTCTGTATATACGGACTGGTGTTAAATAAGAAAATCCATAGACATTAAATTTGTGGGTTTGAAATTGAAATGAAATATTTTATTGTTGTTAGTAAATAACAGTCACGAATCTAATAAATTGAGTAAGATGACAGAATAACGCATACCTATTATAACGATTTACCTACATTTTCTAGTATAGTGTAATGAATTTATCCATACTGTTAAATAATCTTATGATAAGCAAAATGTCCTTAAAATAGTGTGTCAAGGAATAGAAACAGAGTGGAGAAACAGAAATATTCTATAATATGATGGTCCTGAGCTGCTATCCTAACAATTCTATAATAGTTCTTCATGATACTCCAACTCAAGCATGAACGAAGTCCACTAACTGAAGACTGGCAGGAGTAGCAGACAATTATGGAGAGACAGTAGACTAAAACAGTGACAGTGTAAGAAAACAGGAATGAGAAAGAAAAATAGTCCAATAGTGTATACAATAAACAAAAATGGGATTCTGGAGTGCTGAATTTATTATTATTATTTTTTTAAATCTCTTTTTGAGAAAGTAACATATAATGTTCAACCAATTTATACTTACTATCTATCTGTCTATGGTCATATTCAAAGTCTATGCACACATATTGTGTGTAGTTTAGCTACAGTTAAGTAAAGGATCTGTGTAAAGATGGTGTTCATGATGGTGTTGGCTACGGCTGTTGGGTTAAAAAAAAACATTCCGTCTATATGTCTTATTATACACTTCTGTACCTCCTGGACATGGCATGGTGGCTTAGATGTTACACTGTCGCCTTGCACCTCCAGGTTCCGGGTTCTGTTCCCGCCATGGGTCTGTGTGCATGGAGTCTGCTTGTTCTCCATGTGCTTGGTGGGTTTCCTCCAGGTGGGTTTCCTCCCACAGTCCAAAGATATGTATATAATGCTAATTGCCCAAATTGCCTATAGTGTGTGAATGAGCTTGTGTGTGTGTGTGTGTGTGTGTGTGTGTGTGTGTGTGTGTGTGTGTGTGTGTGTGTGTGTGTGTGTGTGT
>JAQQZT010000023.1:10575312-10589944 GCA_030068275.1 Clarias platycephalus
GTGTGTGTGTGTGTGTGTGTGTGTGTGTGTGTGTGTGTGTGTGTGTGTGTGTGTGTGTGTGTGTGTGTGTGTATGCCCTGTGATGGATTGGAGTGAATACCTCCTGCCAGAAGCCCGGTGTGTGAACAGCTTGTGTTCGGATGAGTGAAGTCCTTAACAATGGAAAAATACTGTAAAGCCTCTTTTTCAAGCGTACTCTATGTAGTTTCAAATTGTTCATCACACATAAATGCTCCAATCACTAGCTTTGTCACATAGCACGTTTGTTCACAGAGACTGTCTAGTCACCATGTGTGTGTCATGGCAAGTGAAGCTTCTGCTTGATTTCTGTTTTCTTCAGATTTTACTAATTTTTTTCAGTATGAAATATGCTTGGGCTTTTAGTAAGGTTACAAAAAATACATCCATACCTTTCCTTTTGTTTAGTTTTTTTTCTGAAGGTTTTAGCTAACATCAGCAGGTTTTAGCTAGCATCAGCAGGTTTATGAACCTTTTTTATATATACATATAAACTTGACAACAAAAAAGAATACTGTACAAATCAGATGAGAAAAACATTCCAAACACATACTGTAACAGTCTTTAAAGAATTAACAGGTATCATAATTTCATACTCTACACTACAGCTTAGCTACGCTAGTTGCACTAGTTGAGTCATGATGCAAAGTGGTTTTGTGAGATTAAATCAGGGGAAAAAACGTTTTTCAAGAACAAGAGCTTATATCATAGCTATCTAGCTCACAAAAAGTGGCTACGTAGTTTGTTTTATACTGACTATAAATATGGAGATTGTGGCAGGTCAGTGATGCATGGGCACTATTGCCTGATCAGGCAATTACTTTAAGAGCTAAATGCCTGACGGAAGCTAAACGATAAAAGAGGTTTTACAGTTTCATTTGATTTGCAGTAACTGACAGTCCTGCTGATGTTCAGGATAAAGCTATTTTTTTCACATAACAGTTCTTTTATATTGAGCAATTGCAAGCTCCGAATTCTCCCAAACTGCATACTAGCATGCTAAGTAGCGTTTCACTACAACATTGGTGTCATCACAATTTAGGTATACTACTTTTTTTGTTGTGTGCTTTGTAAAACATTCTTCTATTTAAATGTGTGCATTTTCAGCCCTAGGATTAATGTGTGCTTTAAAAGAAGAGTGTAGTGCATGTTAAGAAAACTTCTTCCTTGTTCAACACAATGACTTTCTCCTTTAAGCTGACTGTTGGTAATGAAAAATGAGAAGCAAAAAAAAAAAAGTCCCCATCTTTAATATATACAATACATAAGTATAAAAGAACATCAAAGGAATAATTATATTATATCCATCCATCCTTCTAGGAACGTCTGTAGTCTAACTAGGGACCGTGGCAGCCAGTGGTAATTACTATTGTACTGTATTTATTTCCATTTTACGACCGTGGTAGGACCTCTGGTCAACATTCACACGTGCATTCACACATGCCACTTAGCCTAATCTGGATGTCTTTGTGAGGAAACCATAGTACCTGAAAGAAACCCTTTAATCACAGGGAGAACATGCAAACTGCATGCATACAGACTAGGAAATCGGGAGGCGGGAATTGAACCCGGACCCTGGAGTTGCAAGGCAACCACTAAGCCACCATGCCAACAATTAGATTACATACATGGTGGATAAACTGACACTGCAAAATAAGAAAGAAGTGCAATAGGAGGCAAAAAAGGCACTCTTCAATAGTTGATTACATGTGATTCTTGGTTGGGTTTCATTTTGTGCAATTGCTTCATGGCAGTTTCTAAACACAGAGGATACAGTGTTTTCAATGCCTTAGTATGCCTCACTATAAACACTCAGGGATCTTAACTAGAAGGCCAGTTTCATCAGACTACATACAGGAGATGTTGTGAGGAAAACTAAATCTGCTGAATCTGCCCCAGATTTAACCTTCTTCATTTATGCCCTTACATATACTGTATACAGTTAAATAAATAAACAAATAATAACTGTTGGTTCGTATGAATTCCTTCTATGTTGCAGTATGAGCACCTTTCGGCATACATGGAACTGCAGTAGTTCTGTTATGAATCATCCAAAAGGTTAGTGAAAGAGATGGTCAGAGACGATCAGTGTTATAACAGGATCATGCCAGTATGCATGGCGTGCAGCTCTGAGGCAGCATGGGAGGCTACACTTTCCAGATGGCAATGATGAAGTAAAGAGGAGGTGAGGACTTGGCATGCAAAAGGAGCCTATCTGTCATGACAAGGTTACGCTTCTGGTGTTGGGTGGGTGGTTTGGTGGGTGGTTGAGCCTTTTCACGCAGCAGATATTCACTTCATCTTCAGAGAATGAAAGAGTCACAAAGAAAGACCATTTGGTTCGTGAGTAAATAATCACGTATCACAGAAAGAAGACAAGATAGGATCTACAGATAAAAAAAGAGGTCATAAATGTAGATAAAACGCCGAGGTGATCGATAGTAGATTTCCTTCTAAGACAAGATCACTAGAGGAAAGATAAAAGGAATCAATTTATTTTTCTATCCAAGGTACATGTTTAAATCTAAGAAATTGAGAAATATATTTGTGCTGTATCAGCAAAAACAAACAGTGAATATAGTATATGTCCCAGGCTGAAATGGAAAAAAAATAATGTTTTTTATATTACTCAAGGTGCTCTACTTTATAAAGTCCTCTGTTTCACAAAGTTCTCTGTTGTGAAGAACTAAAAGAAACATCATAACATCAGGTACTAAAGCTCATGCATGGTTCTCTGGTTCACCTTTATGCAGAACATATAAATAAAATAAAATATGACTTACAGAACACTATTACTATACAGACGTTTACTACAGTATATTAATGGTTAGACATTTTACACAATGCACAGATTTTAGAATCTGTTTTTGCTATTAGACTGTGTGGTGTATTAACCATACCAGTTCCTTTAAATTAGCTGTTACTATAGGAACCATAACCTGAACATTGATTTCCCTTATTAGTGCCCATGAGCTTAGTTCCCCATATGCTTTGATTTGTTTCACCATATGCTTTTTTTTTTTTTTTTTTTGTTACTCCTGTCTCTTCCCTGTTTTGCCATTGGTCCCCAAATGTGTTCACCTGCTCTGTGCTTATACAGACAGATTGTGATCAAGAATTTCTAATCTTTGTTTATCTTTGTTACTTCCATTTTCCCCAAATTGTGGCTGCATGATTGATTTGCTGATGGATCTCCATGTATTTGTTTTCATCTTGAACCATGACACCTTTTTTCATTCTGCCACCTCAGCCCATATCTGCAGTATCCTATATTAGATTATATTTTGTCTACAACAGAAATGTACACTAGTTCATGAATCATGTTGGCTTTGAGAGAGGCTGGAGGAGAAGTGTTGCCTCACTCCAAAGGTCAGTAGCAAAGGAATGTCTAGCTCAGTTTGAAATGTTTTACCACTAAATAACATCTATTATTTATACATAGTGTATATCTTAGAAAAAAGTCTTGTTTATATGGATGCTCCATTTGTAACTGAAAAAAAAAAAAAAAAATCCCATAGACTTTGTAAATCCACATCATTTAGTGCATGTTTCCTGCTCCACGAGGAAAATATAAACTCCAGGCTTGGGAAAACAACTGTCCTTACGGATTAGTCTTCACCAACAAATAACCCTGTTTGTCAGGGGTCAGACGGAGGACACATCCCTCTCTTTTCAAAGTTTAAAACCATGTGCCAAGACATGACAAACATAATTACTACTGCCCCGTCTTGAGGGGCCCTTGTTTGTGCTCGCCATTTTGAAGGTCTTGCTTCAGCTGTCTGGCCTTACCACTGTTTCCCGGAGCAAAGAAGCTGAGCAGTGCATCACAACTGACATGGCCTCCACTGAGATCCTGGCATGGTGGAGATGAGAAAGATTGTGAGAGGCAGGACAGGGGCTAGCATGGCTGGCAGTGCCGTGAGGCATAGCGGCCTCATGGTGTCAGTAAATGAGAGTTCTCTGACCAAGCAGGGAGTGCTCTCACTGCTGTCTCCACCACAACAGATGCCACCACTTGGTTATCTGAGCCAAGAGGAATGTGAGCCAGCTGTTTTTCCACCACCATGATGCAGATGCTGATCTAAGAGCAGTGCGAAACCTTCCTATTCTCTTTAAATTTAAATGAGCCATTTTAAATGATAATATTATTCAAGCTTAATATAATTTTAATATTTTTCCCAACATGAAACTTAGCTCAGTTTCCTATTTTACAGCCATCTGTTTTTTGTTTTGTTTGGTTGTCTTAGCTTGGATCTTGTGTTGCTACTGTTCCAGCTCTACTACTAATATTGCTCCAGTCAATGTCTGTACATGTGCCTATCTATTAATCTTGTTATACACTGTTTATACTTCTGTCTTTGCAAAGTGTAGTAATACTTATGCTCTTTGATTATTATATTTTCCTAAATGTTTTGTCCCAAATAATTTTTTTTTCGTCAGTTTAGCCTTTGCTAATTCTCAACCCATTACCATAGAGGGGGGTAATAACTGTCCTATTCTGTTCCCAGGAAAGGACAGATTCCCGCAATTGGCTATTGTCAAGTAAGTATAAGACGTAGAAGCAAACAACATAATCCTTCTCACCCAGGGTGCAGAGCTAATTATTTTAGGAATTTTAACCATCAACAGCTCTGTCATTCACACACACAAAATCAAATATGCAAAACTGATCAGCATGAAGCAGTGGTGCAAACACATTACTTAAAGATTCGAGCTACTGTCTGGAAAGTTGATTAGGTGACTTCAAATCCCACCATCACCAAGCTGCCACCTTTTATCCTGTCTCAACTGAACGTCATGTTGGATTAAAGCATCAGTCAAATGATTTAGGTGACATGTAGTTCAAATGACAGTAAGCCCTTGCACCACCTGTGTGCTTGCATATTTGTGTAATTCTTAGGTTGATGGGGTTTCCTCGTTTTCCAATCATTGTTTGAGTACTGTTTAGTTATTGGCCTTCTTTTTATATAATTGTTCATAATTTGGATTTGACTTTGAAGTACCCTTGGGCCTCACTATGGACATCAACAAAACAGCATGGAATATTTTAATAAAGAAACATCCGCATCCAACTGCTCCAACTGAGTCCATCCCCCCCTTATTTTCTTATTTTTATACTGGGTATACACATAGCAATATTGTGAAACAGTTTTGTTAAAGAAAACTGTTTTGAAGTTGCTGACTCATTCCCACTTATGCACATGCTGAGGATGACACCTGCCGTCCTTAATTAACTTTGGAGTTCTGCTAACTAGTTCAGCTGAAAAAGTTCATTTTGCTAATAACTAACCGGAAGGGTGACATGGTGATGCACGGGGAGTGTTCTGCCCTCAAACGTCCATGGTCCTTCATTCGATCCTGACCTTAGAGATTTCTGTCTGAGCAGAGTTTTGTATAAGTGTGTTCGCTCTGGGTTCTGGGGTTTCCTCCAACTTTTTTTAAAAACAACCCAATAGGTTAACCAGATTTGGTAAATTGCACCCACTGCATTGCACCAGGTACTTTCAAATATTTTTTACAGCTGCATTGCTGTAAAATGAAAAGAGCTGCCCTGTGGCGTGCGTTTCTCAGGGGTGAAAAGGACACGAGGGTAGGAGCATGATTGTATTTAAGGAGTGAAATAAAAGTTACAGAAAGATGGCTGTCCTGCATCAGGACAGTCAGATGAGAGAGCATGTTCAGCACTCATGTTGCTCTGTGGGCAGGGATGACAAATGGACATCTGCCTTCAGAGGAATGTCAGTGGAAAGAAAGGTCACAGAGAAAATTTTCTTCTTAATGCATTTCCCTCTTTGATATAGCCATGACACAGAAAAAAGATGCAGAATGCTAATGGGAACGGATATCTATTTGAAATGCAAAGCCCAATAGTTACATGGTAACCTTGAAACATCCTCAAATATATTCCTTTCTTTGGCGTGATTAAACCAACTCCACATTTTGACCCTGACCTGCAGCATTGCACTTTCTTTCAATTTCATGGCTTTACAGGTGAAGGCTGTGGGTGCCACTACCTCTAAAAGTAGAATTTAAATTTCAAGCCACATTAAGCCTCCCACATGGCTCTGAGCAAAAAGAATTGTCTTTCGCTCATCTTGCCTCCTCCTGACTGTTTGGCCACATTATTTTAGTTCATGTTGGTGGCTGGCTCCAAAAACCTATATCATTTCACGCTACTCGTCAAGTGGAGCCTATTCAGGAAGACACAGCTATGATGCAAAGGTGAGTGGTAGGAATTTTCTAGGATTTTTTTTCTTTTCCGCTAGGACATGACAATGTCATATCAGCTTTGGCAGTGGTAATTACCCTACTGGAAATAGGATTCTCTACCTGTCCACTCCCATATCTGTGACACCTGCTTCTATTTACTTCATGCTGTTGACAAGTTCATCTGCTCTTCTCCCTCCTGCATTACAACCAGGACCAGAACTGCTGAATCTATTTATGTGATGATTTTCTAAACAGTGTGCCCTTTGTTGTCTTTAATCTCAGTCTTCCTGCCCCACATTTTACTCTTCGTAGAAGGTTTTAGTGGAATAAGTGTCATCCACTTTCATAAGTAGTACAATAACAAACCTCTGTTCCTTTAATACCACCTGCTCGCCAAGGGGATTTCTTCATGCTGACAGATACTTTTTATCAGAGAAATTCAAAGGTGCCAAAGCTCATTGTGCATGCACGAGAAGCCTCAAGCTGGCTTTCTGGTTTAAAATGTACAAGGGCTGCGCTGAACAAGCGTTTTGACTCATTAGCATTAGTCAGCTTCTCTGCTTTTTATCATGGTTGGTGTCTGATTTGAAGCTAATACTACTGCATTCTATTAAAGATGTTGAATGGCACTATTGGTAAATTTTTAATATATATAAATATTCAAACATGCAAGATATTCTAATGAATTAATGAGCATGAATTTAACCAGAATTCTAGTTCTAGAAATGTTGCTAAAATCTATGTATAAGACTTATAAAAAATTCAATGAAAACCTATGAAGAGTTTGAGAAAGCCAGAGAACACTGATGTTTAAAAATAGGCAATTATATAATTATACATAATTTAGCTCTTCAGTGCCAGCACAAAGAAAAAGTTTATATTAAAACAAACATTGTATGGAATAAAAGTTAAACAGCAAATTGAATAAAAGTTTGACATGGATCTTATTTCACTTTGTTGCTTTTCTTAAATATATCTTTTGAAATGAAGTTATGGCTACAAAAGACTCTCATATTACACCAGATACGCATGGAAGGATTCCTAATTGACTATGCTTAGAATTAAATGAATATGATTATTATTGATTACAAATTATGCTGGTACAGCAGGTAGCATTGCAGCTTCATGGCTCTAGGGTCCCTGAGCTCAAGTTACTAAATGAGTGTGTAAATGTGTGTGGGCTTGGCGTCCCATCCAGAGTGTATTCCTGATTCACAACCGGTGCTCCCGGGGTGGGATCTGAATCCACCACAGTCCTGACCAGGATAAAGTGGTTACAGCAAATAAATGAATGAGGACCACAAGGTTTTTGCATGTGTAAAATATTGTTCTGATAGATGCAGGACAATTTGTTGAGATTTAAGAAAATCTGAGATTTTCTTAGAGAAAATAAAGAGATTTATCTTCTGAGCACGACTCCACCACATAACTTTAGCAATTCGTAATAAAATCACAGAATCTGAATAAATATTTAGATTAAAAGGTTCAAAATGGCCTTAATACACGTTAAATGTGTATGTTTTATTCTACACCTAATTGTGTCATTTTGCACAAACTATATCATAGTTGCTTGTGATGGGTTTCTTCAGCCTTCCTTTCTACTGTATAGGCCAATAACCCTATTGATTTCTTTGATGGCAGCCTATCCAAACTTTTATCTGTGTGAGACTGGAATTATTCACTAGAGTCACTCCAGAGTCTGGAGTAATCTGCTGATAGCATTTGCTTAGCAGCATGGAAAAAAAGCATCTCAGAAAGAGAGAGAGCGCGAGAGAGCGCGAGAGAGAGAGAGAGAGAGAGAGAGTGAGTGACTAACAATCCCTTCCGTTTCCGTCCCTCACAGCAGAAAGTGTTGAGTATGTCACAACTCAGTGGAAATCTCAATTTCCATTTCATAGCATTTGGGAGATAAATCGTGCCAAGTGTGTTCATAGTATTGCTGTGTTCCTGCACATGTTTGTGTGGTGTACCGAATGACAGTTTCACACGATGCTAACAAAATTGTAAGTGCCACCTACCCAGCTGTACAGTCTAAGATTAGAAAGCACCAGAAACCACTTAGATGGAATTCCTTGCAAATGCTTCAGTTCTATGTCTTGATGTTTTAAGTGGGTTTATACAACTGGACACATCTAAAGTGTTGTTTTTAAAGGCTAGAGAAGTAAACGTGTCCTATTTCCTAATAACTCATTGTGAGTTCCAGTCTCACTACTGTCTCTTGAAAAAGACATCAAATTGCCTTGGATCTTGCCTCTCAAATCAATATGATAGTTTTAATAAAAATCACCTGCCAAAAGATAGCTGTGTAGCTAAGCTAAGCTAAGTTAAGATGCTGCAAGATAAAACCAAAAATATACTTTCCGATGTTGTTAAAATTTAAAACATTAGTTCACTTTGAGGATGCATTGAAGACCAAGGGTTGTGTTTGAAAAATCTTTTTTTTTTTTTAGTTTAATCAAGAAAATTCACAGAAACTAAGGGCCAGGCATACTCTGATGCAAACCATGAAGTTCTCACAGCTTCTTAAACACATTTAAGAATGCAAGGGGAAAATGGAAAAATGTGCATTTATCACGTTTATACTTCTAAGCCATGTCCCCATCTGGTTCTCAATGCATCTATCATGTTGTCACTTTTCTCCTATCACGTACATGAGCACACGCTCACCATGTCCAATGAGAACAAACTGAGTTATTACTATGTCTGATCAAATAACACCATGCTCTTCCCAGGGTCTTATCACATGCTTATTACATTCTGCCAGGTTGGTATGAATCCTGCTACATGCGCTGTGCTTTTCATCACATAGTGATAGTGTGATGTATTGTATCCTGTATTCATACAAAATTCTCTAAATGTGACATGTTGATAATCTGCTGCATGCTTGTCATTAATGTGGTAAGCACTAGAAGAATGTAATATGAACTTAATGCTGTCATCTACAACTTAATAACAACCTACCATGACCATGGTCATTCAAGGCTGAAGAGGTCTTTGGGAGAACTCCATTGATGTACTGTAGCAACAAGACAGTGACACCCCAATGACAACTCATTTAGAACACCATTCAGTCTTTCCCATCTGTCATTCTCATGGTTGAAGGATCATCAATTAAGTCCCAAAGAAGTGTTAGCTACGTTGTGAACTGGTCGATGTCCTATTAAGTAAAATTTTGCTTTGCCCATGTCCCCACCAGGCTCCACGTCAAGGAAGACAATACTACAGGTATGTCCTTACCTGTTTCTACTGCGTTTATGCCAAGATATATAAGTTCTTACTACTGGCCCCTAACAAAGTATGTCACATTCTAATACAAAATCTACCATAAGTTTAAAAGTAATCTATATTTTAGGACTATTTGATTGTGCAGAATAACAGAACACAATTATGAGGGTAAAAACTTCCTTTATTTCTATTGCTACACCAAGTAGCAGTTTCATTAGTCCTTGGATACCATCAAGGTAGAACGTTTTCTGAGTATGCCAGAGCTATGATCGGACTGCCTGACTCATGTCTAAAACATGGACATCCCAGAACCTCCATTAATGGTCCAAATGTGGAAATTGCTGGGAGCGAGGTCAGGACTATATGGGGAATGTGACATACCTCTCAGCCAAATTCCTGTAATGTGCAAGTGGTGTTAATGAATGATTGTGTGTACAGTTACCACAGTCTCGTCCGCAAGTTCGATTTTCAAGGATCACTCCACTCACTGAATGCTCACAGGAATGACTGCAATGAGCATCAGGATCATCATTAACAGATCTGCGGTCTTCATTAAAATATTTGCACCCTTCAAATATTTTACTGTGGGCAGAGAGTCTCATTACTGTACTGTGACTGTCAAACTGTTTTACACTATCATTCACAAGAAATTCCATCAAGTCCCAGTTCATATGCATATGAAGGCAGGTGTGCGAATACTTTTGGCAATATATTATATATAGAGAGAGAGAGATAATTATTCTATTATTCTATATTAAAATTAATCTAAAAAAAAATTTTTTTAAATTAGAAATGACTGAAGTGACCTTTTCCAGAGGTTTGTAATTTTAAACAATCTTGATTACCTTATATAATTACTCTAATATAAAAAAATATGTGGTATTGAACATTTTGAAAGCAGATGGGACCATTACAGTCTAAATACGCAACGACTGACAAATGTAGAATGGAGATAAATTGAATTCAGACATACAGTATTTCATACATTCTCTATCTATCTTTCGAAGTACTTTTATGTAACACCGTGTCCAGATACCGAAACACAATTTATAAGCTATTAGTCTGAATGTATATTGCTTCTACAATCTGAGAGAGGTGAGGAGAGGTGAAACCACTTATAGTCCATGAGGAGAGACCAAAGTGAGGGCTCACCAAAGAGGTACAGTATTACATTCTAACTTATTCGTGGTGTTAAAAAAAAAAAAAAAGAAGAAGCATGGAACACATCAGTATTCTTACAGACAGTCCTGATTTTTTTTCCATCTTTCAGTTGGTGTGTGTTCAAGGTTTTGTACAGGTTTATGAACTACCTTGGGGGCAGGCTTCCACCCTCCCTTCCATTGACACTCTCAACATGAACTGTATTGAATATCAATGCTTTCCAGGATCTAAAAGACAGAAACCCTATTGAATTCCCTCAAACATAGGGAGAGACAAAAAATCTCTTAGAAACCCACGAAGTCGATCAAAGATACTCCAGGGAATGAACCCTCTTCATTTTAAAAGGAGCTTCAGAGCCAGGGTTAAAAATATCCCATACTTTCCTCAGAGGGCATCATTGCAGTTCACATTATCCTAGTCTCACGCGGAGAATAATATTCACACATGCACAGACACACACAAAAATACACACAGACCTAAGCAGAGGAATAAATTCAGGGATTAACACCTCAGGGTGTCAGGAAAAAAAAAAGCAGTGTAACTCAGCGTTCAAAGACAGGCTACAGTTTTCACCTTTCCTGACTGTGCAGTTCTGAATCACAGTAAACCGACTGCTCTCAGAACAGATATTCTCATTTTAGAAACCAGAATTAACATCGAGCCAAGTGGCCGATGGACACCCAGACAGTTTATACAGAGACAGCAGAGTAAACATATCATTCTGTATGTAAATAATTGGACGTGGCTGTTTTTTTCTTCTCTCGTTGGTATGGCTCCATGAGCCAGCAAATTGGTTTAAAATGTCAGCTTTAATTTCAGGGTATTTAAAGCTATGCTAGAAGGAATCATGGCCATTTTTAGACTTTGCTGTCCTTTTCTTTCAGTCATGCACAGGCTACTCTTTATCTTTATCTGCCTTGATCCCTGCAGACTTTTCTGACAAACTTTAACTTGGCCTTTCATGAGATTTACAAGTGGTTTATTTTTTATTGTAAACCATCTGGAGTGATGCTGGTGTCTTTCTGTCTTTGTGGGAGTCTTTGACGCATCTTCGCTTAAATGCTAAACAGTTTTTTTTGCTTTTTAGCAGAACACCAAACAAATGATTCTGACATCCTTCGTATAATCACGTTGCCTCTAATGACGCATTCACATCATGTGGGAGAATTTAGGAGGATGCGACACTTTCCACTATTTGCAAATCTTTTATACATTTGCATATTGTTCACTATGTCGTTTTTACTGTGGGCACTAACTGTGCTCACAGTAGCATATCTTTTCATAATCTGTAATAGAATACTATTTCCTTGGACCCATAGCATGCTCATGTAGTCTGAGACGTAATTTTCAGGTAATGTCAGTGAAGCCACTGCTGTTAGAGTGCTACCAAAGTTTCAGCTTGAAATTACGGCTCCAAGGTCAATGTGGTTGTTTTCCCTAGTTAAGTAGTAATTACTGTTATCCCCTTATGAATGCAGCATTACTGATTAATTCACATATTCTGATAGCCTGTAGCAGCCTTTATGGGTGTTGACCTTTCCATGTTTATCATGTTGAGGGACAACAGAAGCGAGTGCTACGAAAAATAAGCGATTACTTGAATCCCTTTGAGGGATGAGTTTATGCCGAAGTCTTTATCCTCTCATTGTAATGTCTTTGGTGAAGCATATCATGTTTGTGCCCTCAAAAAAGTAAGAAAGTCTTTGGCTAATATATCAGCAATGAGCTCATTACACATAAATATACTGTATAGTGTATGCATAGTTTTGTTGATTTTTGCTTGAATTGCTTATGTAAATTGAGGGTGATTGTACTGTATGTTGTGTTAGAATTGGAGATGTACTGTATAACAGGTTTTGTTCGGCGGCATAATGTGTTTAGCTCTGTTGTGTTGTGTCAGTGATTCAACATCTCGTTCTTTTGTGTTCGCAATTCTGGACAAATTGCCTAGCAATTATTATGCCTATTAACAATAGTTACACCCACATTCTTGGTACATGTGGTTTATAGTCCTGTAATGTTTAAATTATCACAAGCCTTATTTTTTTCTTTTCTTACTTTTAGACGGCAAAAAAGTAAGAAAGTCTACTGTCATACAGTATATATCTAGAAAGTATATGTTACTGGGTGCACTGCAATACTTTTATGAAGGCTTTTGGTAACTCTGACCAGGAAACAAGCACACAAAGAGACCCACAAGGATAAAACATCAGAGACTGGCTACAACTTTACAGTACTTCAGAGCCCTGCTGCTTCTCTACCACATGTCTAGACAGCTTTGTTTCCTACAAGGCCACTCTACAGAGAGCTTTTCTACCCTCACATGATCACTTTAGTCCATATTACTTGATGTTAACTGGCCCAATTGATTAAGCTACTGAAATACAACTTAGTTGTGGATTTGATTCTGGACCATAGGTAATTATAAAAGTAGCCGTTTTACAAACACTTAACAGAGATTGCTTCTAATAGTCTATAATTTTACCGAGAATCCTCTGGTGTAAATGTTCAGCATGGAGCATGCATGGTATCGTCTGCTATTGTCTAATTGTAGACTACATTATGACTTTAGTATTATTAGGTTCTATCTGGGTGAATATTTTCTGCTGGCAAAACTCTATGATCATGCAATCCACGTTTACAGTTCAAGAGGGTCTATTTCAACAGTGCTACAAATGTAGAATATAAAAATAATGATACATTCTGAAAGTAATATTTTCTACCAGGGCTCAGATAGATGCAGTTTCGGGTTTCTATGTGTTCGACCTGGTTGCTCTTAATTAAACCTCTTTAAATATCAATTTGATAAGCAGTAGATGACAGAAAATATTATGGTATAACGAAGATGTAAGCTGTCTCCATTTATCAATATGATTATGTTTGGTAATTATAAAAAAAAAAACACAGATGCTCTGTGCACTTCAGTACATTTTGACTTCCATACAAGATAAGTAACAATAATAACTACAACAAGCCTTGCACCTCGAGATTCTGGGGTCGATTCCCGCCTCGGGTCTGCGTGCATGGAGTTTGCATGTTCTCCCTATGCTTGGTGGGTTTTCTCCGGATACTCTGGTTTCCTCCCACAGTCCGAAGACATGCAGATTGGCGTTCCCGAATTGCCCGTAGTGTGTGTGGAACGTGTATGTGTGCCCTGCAATAGCTTGGAACCCTGTCCAGGTGTACCACGCCTCGTGCCCTAAGTCCCCTGGGATAGGCTCTAGACCCCCCCCGCGGCCCTGTATACAGGATAAAGCGGTATAGACGATGAGTGAGTGAGTGAGTGATTCACAATGCCATACACTGTATGGTTAGTGTTTTTCTTTTATGGACCTGACATTATTGCCCCAACCCCAATCTAGAGCATAGCAGATTAGCATTTCTTTTTACAAATGCATACTGTATGTAGTCTCACAATAAGGGGGAGTTTGTGAAGTGGTACTAGCTAGCTAAACCAGTCTGATTAGTGTCACTGTAAACTTTAATCTATGTATGTTAGCTAAGGTTATTTAGTCTTGCTTACACTGAAAATGTGTTATAACTGTTAATGTGTGTTAACTTATAAATGTTATGGTTCATCCCGGTATCTGTAAAATATTGTATTACACTTAAATTCTTTGTAACATATTGTAAAAACACTACACTATGTTTCAAATGATTTATAGTACATGTGTAGTGTATGATTTATACTACATACAGTGGGGCAAAAAAGTATTTAGTCAGCCACCAATTGTGCAAGTAACCTCAATTATGAGAGACAAAATAAGAAAAACAAAAAATCCAGAAAATCACATTGTATGATTTTTAATGAATTAATTGGTAAATTCCTTGGTAAAATAAATATTTGGTCACCTATAAACAAGCAAGATTTCTTGCTCTCACAGACTCTTTAAGAGGCACCTGTATTAATGGCATCTGTTTGAACTCATTATCAGTATAAGAGACACCTGTCCACAACCTCAAACAGTCACACTCCAAACTCCACTATGGCCAAGACCAAAGAGCTGTCAAAGGACAC
>JAQQZT010000023.1:10590044-10623526 GCA_030068275.1 Clarias platycephalus
ACAGGCCTCTCTCATCTTTTTAAGTGAGAGAACTTGCACAATTGGTGGCTGACTAAATACTTTTTTGCCCCACTGTATATATACTGTAGTGTATGATTTATCCTACACACTCTAGTAAATTGAAAACATGTTTTTGTATTTAACATTTACATGTAATACTGACTTTAGTATATTGCTTTAAAAAATGCCTTGTGGCTTCATTAAGCAAAGAAGATGGACTTTGTTTACCCAGAAACACCTGTGTCACCTTATCCGTTATTATTGACATCGGCACTCAGACAATATATAGTATATGTTTGTCATGGATATAAAGCGCCCTGAAATAGATAGAACTCAGTAAGAGCTCACCAGATTTATTCTCAATTTGAGATTATTGACATCTAGAACCTTACAATACAAAATATGTATGTTCGTTTTCATACCTTGGCAGGGTGTTAGCCCATATGTAAACTCAATTTGATCATAGTTTATACAGTTTTTATGAGATCATACAAGGTGGCAATTTTTTTACATCACAAAACAAGCCATATAAGTAAACTGATATGTATTTCTCCCCTTTTCTGAGCCTTACATTTAATATAAATATTCCCATATTTTCATTCAATATCCAATTTTTTCTCATTTACAAGACTTGTTGAGATACTTAATGCTCTTAAGTAACAGAGTGGTGGCAGATGGGTGTAATTAAAGGCTTCAAGCTCTGTTGAGGTCACATTAAATGTTGGGAAATGCATTCACATAATACAGTCAATATTGGTTGCTGGTTGATTTTTAAAGTCAACAACGTTGGGAAGTGCTGAAAATAATAATAATAAAAATAATCAAAAAGTGATCAAGAATAAATAGCTTTGCAGGGGCAATATAATTGACATACTGAGAATATAACAATTATTTCCTGCAAATGAATTACCCACTTGTAAATGTGACACCATGAATATATAATGTGACAAAGGACATCTTTATAGAGATATGGTTGTATATTATACTACCTGGTCTCACCCCATACCCCCCACCCCCCCTTAGGCTGTATCAAAGGAGATTTTAAATTGCTGGAACTAGTATAAGAACCCAGTCTTCTATACGCACATAAACAAATAAGTCTGCCCAGTCGATTGCACTAATTATTATTTACAGACCCCCAGGGCCATGCTCTGAATTTCTTTGTGAATATGTGGATTTCCTCACAAACCGTGTCGTTTCTGTAGACAAAGAATAAATTGCTGTTGACTTTTATATTCATTTTGAGAATCCAGACGACCCTCTGAGAACAGTGTTTATGTCTATTCTGGACTCAGTAGGAGTAAATCATTGCATTGCAGAACCCCCTGAAAAGACTGTTCATACTCTAGATTTAATACTAACATTTGGATGAAATATAAAACATATAATGACATTTTTACAGTCTGAAGTCTCAGATCATTAACTGATCTTATTCAAAGTGTGTCTTAGTAATAATGTATATACCGCATTAAACGTACATTCTTATCTACTACTGCACAGAGCTTTATCAGTGATCCTCCCGAGTTACCAACTATGATTGGGTCACTGTCTGATCCCACAGAACTCGATCAGGCAACTAAATGTTTTGAGTCAGCTTTTCATTTTACCTTAGATAATGAAATATATGAAAAATAATTTTAAAAAGAAAAGAAAAAAAACAGCTCCCTGGAATTATGATCACACATGCACCTTAAAACACGACTCAAAACTAGACCGTAAATAGCGTCAAATTCAATTGGTAGTATTTCAAACAGCATGGAAGGAGAACGTCCTGACCTATAAAAAAGCTCTTAGTGCTGATAGCTCAAGATATCTTTCTACTCTTGAAGAAGATAACAACATCCTAGATTCTTGTTTAATACTGTGGCAAAATAAACTAGGAATACGACCACTACGGAAACATGCACACCGATAACATGTGGGAGTGAGAACTGTTGTAAGTTTTATTTAAATAAGAAAATGTAAAATATCATTCAAAAATTCTGGCTTTAAAAACCAGGCAATTTAATATAACTTGATGTAAGTGATAATCTAAATATATCAAGTCAGGACTTAAATAATTAAATTACTCCCATTCAATGAGACTGAACTAATCTCACTAAGCTCTTCAGCAAAATCGTCAAAAAGATCCTGTACTTACCTGTTTACTCAAACAGATAATATGAGAAATAACTGAACCCGTTTTAAAATAGTAAACTCCTCACTATGTTCCAAAATCTTTTAAACTAGCATTTATTAAATCCATAATTAAAGAATCATTGGCAAATATCAAACCTCCCCTCACAGAAAAGGTTCTTGCACAGTAGCTAGGTTCATATCTACATAGTAATAGCAGTCATAAAAGTATCAGTCAGGATTTAGGTCTCATCATAGCACAGAGACAGCACTGGTTAAAGTGCTGTCCTCTAACTGGTTGTAATGCTGGCCTCTAATCAAAGTCTAATCCCTTATAGAGGTTAAGGGAATGGCCCTCTCCTGGCTTAGGTACTATTTGACTGATCGTTATCAGTTTGTAAACGTAAACATGGCTATTCCACGTGTACCAAAATTAAGTTTTGTATTCTGGGTAACATAATTCATACGAATGGTATTAATTTCCACTATTATGCTGCGGACACACAGTTATATTCCTCAGCAAAGACAGATAACAGACAGCAGCACTGGATGCATATTAACTTCCTCCTACTTAATTCTGACAAGACAGAAGTACTGGTCCTGGGACTACATGCAGTTTGAAGTAAGCTTTCTGATCACACAGTAACTCTGGATGACTTTTCTGTTTCATCATGTGTAGCAGTAAAAGACCTTGGTGTGGTTATTGATTCCAGTCTTTCATTTGAAACTCATGCTCAAACAGCCTTTAAATTTATTTTTGGCACTCAGACACAGTCTCACAATTTAAGGCCAAATTAAAAACTTACTTATTTAGCCAAGCCTTTTGTGAATAGATTTGTCTTAGGTAAAGGTGTAGATCTGGGGGACTCATGGACATAGGGTTTTATGGTGAGCTCTTATGTTTTGTTGCTGTCTTCACCTGCTCTCATTGATCACTCAGGTTTGTTGACGGTGAAGTGACTGGTTGCTTTACGTCCCAGGGAGCCCTCATGTCTGTGTTTGCTTCTGACTCTCCCTTTTAGTTATGCTGTCATAGTTAGTTCTGCTGAAGTCCCTGCTTGCACTCTGCGAAAAATATACATTGACCTTATCTGTTATGAGACTGCGAGTATACCTAACTGTTTTCTCTCTCTCTCTCTGTCGAGCTACACATGGCACGTGAGATGCCAGCAGTACCGACATCTCCTGCGCTCCAAACCTGTCTGACACATCCTGGTGCCCTGCTTCTGGTTGGATTTTATTTCACAGGGAGGTCTCTGGCTAGCTGCTAAGGATGGCCCCATTTGGACTGCATGAGATGTGTGTGGTGACTGGGGATGGTTTCACTTGGTCTGGGCTGATGCAGTTTTATCTGATGTCTTGTGGCCGCAGTCGCTGAAATTCCCTAAAACTGTTTTTCATCCGAGTCTCAAACAAAGAAAGTGGATTTCATATAAACACCTTTCTATTATACTGAACTTTCAGCCTCATAGCACACAGTATGACTGCAAATCAACCTGGAAGGATAGTGCTGAACTCTGTGAACTTTGGTGAAGAAATGTGGTCAGAAAAAATCATGAATGGAGATCACTTAAAGTTGCACAGTAACAGTAAAAACCATAGCTATGTTTAATAGTGAACGTAAAAGCATTTCCATACGCACACATACAGTAATGTGATCTGAACGCACAGGATTAGGACACAGCAGCTGTGTGGCTATAAGAAAACCACTTTTTAGTAAGACTAATCAGAAAAAAAAGGCTTCGGTTGGCTGGGAGGGAGCATAAATATTGGAATTTGGAGCAATGGAAAAAGATCACACGGTCTGATGAATCCAGAATGATCCTCCTCCAGAGTGATTGGTGCACCAGGGTAAGAAGAGAAACATTAAGTGATGCACCCATCGTGCATAGTGCCCACTGTACGAGCCTCTGGAGGCAATGTTTTGATCTGGGGTTGTTTCAGATGGTTAGCAATGTTATGTGGCAATGAAATGACATGAGCTGATGATCTGAATCTACTGAATGACCAGGATATCACATTAATAAAAATATTACATTTATTATAATAATATTACAAAGATAAAGGTGATTAAATTAAATATTAATGTAAGCATTTTTTCCCCCCAGGAGTGTATATAAATATAACAAAACCATTATAAATAGTATAAAAATTAATATTCTAGCATACCTTCACCCCCTTAGGCCTTTATAACATATTATACAAAACATAGTGGATTCTCTGTAACAGTATAAATATTTAACTCTAACATTACTTTTTTTAAGTCATCATGCATTGTTAATGAATACTATCATACTTTTATCAAAGCCACTAATAGCTGTTAGGTTAATGAAAGCAGTCAAATAGCAAAGTCTGCTATCATAATATATTAAAGCTCTACTTTTTCAGTAAAAAGCCAATAAATCTAAGTGACAGAAAAGAATGAAAGGTCAAGGCTAAATTGCTGTAATACTGCACTCTGCTGTACAATGTAAAACATAGCAGCCAATCAAAAATGAATAGTGAACCTGATGTAACCAAAAGATACTTAATATTACATTGCACTGAGCCATGTAGGTTTTGTTCCCTCTGTTAGCTATGGCATATTAAAATCTACTTAGTCTGCAAGAGTGAAATCAAGCTACCCTGAGTTTAGTTAAATGAGACAGTGGTTTAATGTGTGATAGGCCTTGCATGCATTCTATTAAATATACAATTGTGTTGCAAAATTCACCCAGAAATTCATCTATGATGGATATTTCATCATTTCATTTATACTGCATGGAACTCTAATGAATCCTGGGGTTTCCATCCATTTTAAGCAAGAGCTGCCGAAGAAGCATACTCTCTCTCTCTCTCTCTCTCTCTCGCTCTCTCTCTCTCGCTCACACACACACACACACACACACACACACACACACACACACACACACACACAGTTTTTCTATACATGGGCACGTGTATATGTACACCTGCAAAGCTCGCTAAACCTCAAATCAAAGAGAACACATAAACATACATGCACATGAACATGCTAAGTGAACACTCTACTCTTTCTGTAAATAGAATCTCTGCTTTTAACATTTCAGAAAGAAAATCTGAATGTCTAATTCACAGTTTTGTTAACGTCTCCGATTGTACAAATCTCACGTACAAATAAGTACAATACTATGCTGTTTCAAAGCCTCAGCACATCTTTCTTCCATATAAAAGGGAAAAAATCTGGGTTTTGATTACACCAGGGAACCTTTAATGCTATTTGACCTTCACTGCTCTAATTAAGAATGCTGTACTTGGAAGGTAAGATTTCTTGAGCAGCATCAGTGCAGATGATCTTCATATACATCTCTCAATATCTGCCTGTCAACAGGATCTGTCACCACCATAACTTCAATTAAAAATCCACTGCTCAGGGAATCAATGCTTCCCTTAATTTCCAAGGATGATCCAGCATAAATTCAAGGTCATGAACAAAAGGTTTTTACGATTTCAACCCTAGCACTGTGAAGGACATTTAGAATGTGCAATGTTAAATTAATGGAAATGTGACTGGGTCATATGTTCCTTAAAACATGTTTACTATCTTTTCAGATAATCAAATTTAGTTGAGTATAAATCATTTTGTGTTCGAAAAATGTTTCTTGTCTTGTAAAGACTTGATCAGATTGTTTCATTGCTCATATTGTTCTATAGCGATATCTAGAATTAGCCTTATTGGCTCATGAGCATAGATTTTAGTGTGGCAATCTGTAATGGACAGTTGAGATTTTTGTTCATCTGTGGCACCTGTTTTCATCTCTTTGTTCAGCTGTGTTTGTGCCATTGTGCCAGGCTGTGCCCACTGAAGTCTCAGATTCCTGTTTTGAGAGGGCAGGTTCGAAACGTAATGAGGTCTTCTGCAGTTGTAGCCTCATCTGCCTCAAGATCTGTCTTGTTGTATGGTTTGAGATGCTTTTCTGCTCACTAAAAAGAGTCATTATTTGAGAGGGTGTCATAGACTCTGGGCCTAATCTTTTTGACCTTTCTTATCATGAAGGTATTTATGCTTGTGGAGCTTTTTCTTTGTTTTTCACACAGTTCCATATAAACTTCACAACCTGCTATGTGCATTTTATTCAATACACACATACATTATGTGTGTATTGAATACCACACACATTATTCGATGACATTGCCAAAGTCAAACTGTTCCCTGAGCTTATGTTTGATGTGAACATTCAGTGAAGCTCTTGACCTATAGATGCAGGGTTTTATGCACTGCACTGCTGCCACATGTGCAGGTGTAGAGGTGTTGAATTCATGGATAAACGTCTTAACTTATTATATAATTACAGAAATTGTCATCTATGCGTTGATATATGGGTTTTATGAGTGCAAAAATGTAGTAAAAAAAATAGTAAAACATGAACATGTATTTTTTTATTTTTTTTGCAAATATGAACTTCAAAATATGAAGATTCTAAGATCCTGACACGTGCAACAGTAGAAACAGGGTTCAGGAATACAGGCAGTGTGTCTATGTGCATTTACTTGCTTAAGGCACCTAATAGTTTCGATACACAGCTTTTAATTACCTGTCGGATTCGGTCTACTTGCGCGTCACTCGTCGGAAATGAATGCGGCTGAATTCCAAATGAATTTCTTTATAATCGCACTACACAGGGGCCGGGTACTGTGTAATACGTAGATGCACTATGCCTCCAATAGGAAGTGGGTTAGACTACTAAGCAACACTGGCTCGATATGATAGGCATGGTCTCCGAGTTATGCTGTCAGATTCCGCTAATGTCATGTATTCGCGTAGGTTCGATAAAGAATACTTGTGCACATTTGTCTAATGTAGTTCACATCATCAGTCAAGGAAAAGTGATATTGCTTCAATCCCGACTGAAGGAAAAGTGCTTTGAAGTTTTTTTTTGCCCTCTAATGCAAGTCTCTCTTCGCCGCCAGACAACATGAACGTGTCCGGATCATGGCGCGTCGGAGATTCTTCCGCTCCCGCGCTGGAGATGCAGGAGAAGCCGGACGCGCGTGCCAGCCGGGACTGTACCGTGGCGCCGGTAGTCGCTCAGCGCCGAGCCTCTCACATGTACGGCCACCGGATGTCCGTGTACAGCACCACGCGCCCCGTCCTCACGCGCGCTTACCTTCAAGGACAGGTGTACAACTTTTTGGAAAGACCGTCGGGTTGGAAATGCTTTGTGTATCACTTTACTGTGTGAGTACTACTGAAACATGTCCAACAATATATTGAACACACTCTCACAACATGTACGTCTGGTTAAAGGTTAAAAGTTAAAGGGTTTTTTTTTTTTTAAACTGCAAGAAAAAAAATACCAATTTTTAAAAAAAGAAACCCCTTTTCCATCCCTTTCTCAGTAGGACATCCTTGGCTGTTTACAGTCTTTTTGTGATTGGTCTAAATCGTTTGTCCATTTAGTAAGAGTTATTAATTTTTTTTTTTTTTTTTTTTACTCCTGGTTAGCCTTTTAGAGCTGCTAGAAATAGTGAATGTTCTAGAACTGCTAAGGTAGATAATTATCCAATATAGATAGTTCTGTTTAAGATGCTTTTGTTAGTGTCATAGAACTGTGACATTTGCTGAGTCTTCTAGAAATGCACCAGCTGATACTGTAAGTCGTCAGAAGTTTGAACATAAGCTGGCTGTTCTAGAACTACATTTTATTTGGTGAGTGTTCTAGAATTGCCTCATATATATAGTTATAGATTGTATCAATTTATGCATTAGACCTGCCAAATTGGTAACCATTTCAGAATTGCTACATTTGTTGTTTGTTCTAGAACTCTGCCAGGTGGTGAGAGCTTGAGAACTAATGCTTTTAATTAGTTATTGAATTGTATCAATGTATGCCTAATAAGTGCAAAATTGGTAAACATTCCAGAATTGCTACATTTGGTGTTTGTTCTAGAACTCTGCCAGGTGGTGAGAGCTTTAGAACTGCTCCATTTGACAAGTCATAGAATTCTAGAAATGTGTGCCTTATAACTGGAAAACTGTTAAATGTAATGGAATTGCTAAATTTTGGTGAGTGTTCTAGAACTTTCACAGTTGTTGACGTCCTCGAAATGTGATATTTAGAGAGTATTCTAAAACTGCAGCATTTGCTTGATGGTTCAGAATGGTGCTAGGTGATATATCTAGAATGAATCTAACCATCTAGAATCTAGAAGAGTGTTTGATGAGTGTTCTAGAAATGTGACATGCAGGTTCGGTTTTAGAGGACAATACATGAAAGTGCAAAACACAAATTTATTTGTCAAGTCAAGTTACAGAACTTTTCATTCTCAGCTGCAGAACTTCCCCACCATTCACATGTGTGGCTCAGTAATCAAGGACATAAAAGAATAGGGAGGGGATTAATAAACCAATATTAAATTAAGACATTCTAGCAGTCGGTCCATGACATGAGTGTTGACTATCAGGTGAGGTTCCTAAGAGTGGAGATTGCGCTCATGGTGTGAGAAGTCTTGTTTTCAGGATCAGCTGAAGACAGTGTGAGAGGAATGTGCAGAATGAAGGCACCAGCTGCTTGTCATGTTCACTGTCCCTAGCAGGAGAGGAGGTGATAATGGGCTGCTAAACTCGGCAGCAGTGTGGTTACTCTCTGAAGCCCAGAGGCCTGCTGACCTCGTGACCTACTGCTGCTGGGTAGTGATAGGGGAGGATTTCAGGAGTGTTTGTGTACTGTCTGTGTTCTATGCTTCATAGATAGCGCATCTAATGAGCATATAACCTTTTACAAAATAGCTTTTAAAGTTTCGAACAAACATTATTTAGTATGAAATCCTTTATCTGCAGTACTCTCATGTCACTTGCTTAATCCATGCCTGCTTGATTGCTTATATAATATATAATATATGTCATAATATAACTATAATACAACAGAATATAACAATATAAAATATAATATAACATAAAAAAAAACTGTAAGACTTAGACCATATGTTGTTTTAATACTTTTGGCCACCAAAACATGCATGAATGACATGCAAGCAGTGTGTGAAAAAACATTTTACTTTTTTTTTTTTTTCGTAAAATATCAAAAGCTGAACTTGAATTACTTGAAGTAAAAAACAGGAAGCAGAATCTGGTCATGGGGGAAAAAAGGAAATGAATTTGGTCATGCCTTGGTTGTTTCAGTTATATTAATCCAGTTCATGCACCTGTAAGAAGTATGGGAAAGCATGCTGTTAAACTCATTCTTAATGATGTTCACTCAATTAGCCGTCACATTACAATTTCTGGACTAATGGCTAAAGTGTAATCCTTTCTCTTGTAAGAGGATGTACTGTATGAATAGGAGGCAGGCAAGCAAGGCAAGTTGAGTTGTGCCCTTACAGTACTTATCTCTGCTCTAGCCGCAGCAAAGCCACTTGTGTAGGGGGATGAATTGCACTTATCATTACAGCGTGACTAGTCTCGGTTTGCATGCATGTCTTGTGTGTGTGTGTGTGTGTGTGTGTGTGTGTGTGTGTGTGTGTGTGTGTGTGTGTGTGTGTGTGTATCTGCATCCTAGTGCATGCCTGAAGGTGCATGTGCTGTACATGTACATGTTGGTTAAGTCTCTAACACATTGTTTATGATCACCTGTATAAGCCTGAGTGACAGAAGACAGAGTAGAATGTCTGCTGTTGTCATACTGAAAGCTGTCTGCTGTTGAGTGGCTTATATTGAGAGCCAGAGGGCAAGATATGGAATGGACAAGCTGAATGAGATAATATAATTACAACATCTCTATTATAATAAAAACACACCTAACAATGGCCTACTACAGAAAATGCATTAGAGGTATTAAATATCAGTTATGTAATTTAGGATTATAACAGCATTAGATGTATAAAAGGAGTCCAATTCTCTAGCCAGATAAAAGCAACTCCTTTTGTAATTCTGTGTAGATGATAAGTCTGTAATAAAGGTTGTGAATAAATCCCTCCGCTGCTGGATTGATCCTGTTGAATCTTTCACCAAGACCCTTAATCCTTAACTGCTCCACAGTCATCAGTCATGTACTATACTCAGAGCTGACTCAGTGCTCTTGCACTAATTTACAAATATTGCTATTTTTAATTCATTCATCATCAGTAATCTTTTTCATTGGAGTAATAGCAGCACGAAACATATTGCTTTTTACGATTTGCCATAAGCAGTTTACTATAACCAGTCCAACTTACCAGGATGTTTTTGGAAGGTGGGAGGGAACTATAGAAGTCGGAGGAAGCACATATGGACATTGACAGAAAGAAAGAATTATGTCCTCTCACCTTGGCGACATTGCAGGTGACAGGGAAACCTGTGTCTAATTACTTGGTGCAAAAGACAGGACCTCTCATTAACTCTAGGAGTTCAACTAACAAGTTACTGTCGGAGTACATAGTGTCATTACAGCATGCCTTGTTTACGGTCTTGTCCAAGACAAAATTAAATAATAATGCATTTTTTAGAGTGTTTTATATTCAGAAGTTCAGACCTTCTGTTTAAAGCCTATTTTTTAGGTTTTACTTGTAATTAAAGGGAAAACTTGAAATACAATGAAATGTGATGTCATTAGAACACTAGTATTTTGAGTAAAAAAAGAAAGGGCTTTTATCATCCCAGGCATAATGTTATTCGGTTTAGAGACATGTGCAAAAGCAGGTAAAAGCACACAGCCACTGATGTAACAATATCAGTGCTGTTTTACATTTCTTTGCACTGTCTGAGATGGCGAGGATGCTTGCAGCACACAACAGGTTCAGCAATTATGCGTACCACAATCTACTGTTCTGTCAGTATCACAACAAAGATTAAGGAGTGATATATTGTGCTGTGACATCACATTTATTTTAAAACCTTGTTAGTCATGCAACCTGCATTGGCTTTATTTTTAGTTCCAATTAGCATGAGCAGTTTATGCTGAGCAATGCTGCTTTTTTTTCCTCAAGCACAGATGCATTATTCATATAAAGCCGTCATATTTGCAGGCTGTTTTTTTTAATAGTTTCTGTTGTAACTGCAGGTTGTTATTTTATTGAAAAGCCCTTCCGAAGGCTATAAAAGCTTGTGCAGTCAATAAAAATGATTATGATAATGACTGATGACTGCTGAAGATGAAACTTTTGACAGACAGCCATTTCCCAATAGATTGTGTTTCCTTACGTCTCTAGCCCCTCCCTGCTTGGCAGCGCTGACAGCTAACAGCTGGCCTTCCTTTGTCATAACAGCAGCTGTGCTGCATGTTGTCTGCTATTTGGTTGTGTTTTGCTGCTTAAATGCATGAATGAGGCGTTTACATGTTGGCTGACATGCTGTAAAAACACCTCCATGATGTTAAGGCTAAACCAAAAGTTGTTGGGTATAAATGGTCATTCTGGAGCTTGTATCCACAACTGTCTAAAAGTTATTTTATAGTTAATGTGAATCCGTAGATCCCAGTGATTTAAAATGAACCAGTCGAAATTGCTGAAAAATAATTTACAAATAATATTATTAATAAGTAGGAAATACCTGTAATGCAGCGTTTTTTAACCATGTTACACGTTTAGATGTTCTCCAGGTCCATTAAATGGTTGGAGCTGTTTATTTAAAACTTTCGAAAATATCTCCCTGGCCTGTCTGTTAATATACAGAGGATTAGCATAGAGAAAACGGTGGAGTTTACACAGCGTGGCCGTGTCTGTATAATGGCATAGCTGCTCAAGGTAAAACATGCTTATCTCTCAATAAATAAATTTTTTTTATCTTGCATATGGAGGACTTCAGGCAGGGATTTTGTTGGTCTACACATTCAGCCACGCAGCTGACCTTGTAGAAGAGCAACGCATTGATGTGTTTAACCTTCAATCCTGTGTTTTCAAGCTCACCTGGACTTTACACTTCATAGATAAGCTCCAGAATTGGTCACTGACACACACACACACACATACACACACACACACACGCACACGCATGCACTTAATATAAGTAGTAGCATTTGAGATGATCCCAGTGTGGCTCATTAAAACATTAAGTAATTCTGTGGTAGCGCTAGAGATTTTTGCTTGTCAGCTAAAAGTTACCCTTTTATATATTTGTTGTCGCTTGCTGTTTCACGCAATGCACAGTGTACTTATAAATATTTTTTACAAAGCTTTTATATCTGAGATTTTATGAGCAGAGAGTCTTATGCCAGGTAAACTGGCACCACCCTATCACTAAGATGTATATGTATAATATCATAATACATTTTTTTATTTACAGTAATTCTAAGTAGAACAGTGCATTAAACACAACCTATTTTTAGACCACTCTTTGATAATGAATATTTAAAAGGCTGATCATAAATCATTATGGTGGCGTAGTGGTTAATGGTCTAGTCTCTAGTGTCAAGGGTTCGAGTCCCGCCTCGAGTCTGTGTGCGTGATTAAAGGAGGAGGGTTTAGTGCAAACACAGTACTTACATTTATTTATTTTTAAATAATAATAAATTTTAAATCGATGGAAGGTGAAAAGCTATTGACACTTCTGGGCAACAGTGCCAAGGAATGATGATGATAATAATAATAATAGATAATTTAAGCAGTGTGTAAAATCTCTCAAACAATGTTTCCTCCAGCGGGTAGTAACAGTGAGTCACAGTGCCACTATGATGGGAATTATGCCTCAATTATTTAATTCATCTTCATTCAGACTTTGGGCACAAACAAATGTGCAATTTGGGAACAGCAGTTAGTTTAATCTGCATCTCTTTGGGCGGAAACTGGAGTACCCAGAGGAAACCCACAAAGCGTGGGGCGATGCGAACTCCACGAACACAGAACCGAGACAGGAATCAAACCCATGACCTGGATGTGTGAGGCCACAGTGCTAACCACTACATCACCATGCCATCTCTGGCTCAATTAATTCACTCATTTATCTTCATTAACTGCTTTATCCTTATCAGAGTCGTGGTGGATCCAGGGCCTATGCCATGGACACTGGGTGTGAAAAGGAAATAAATGGAGCAGCATGTACAGTACACACACAGAACCGAAAACTGAGCATAGATATTATTCCTTCTTGCTTGTAATTGTAAGGTGGGAGGAAATAGGAAGGTTAAGGTTAGGAATTATTTACAGAAAGTAATCTGAACTCTGGCTTTAGACCAATAAGGCTGAGAAGTGCCAGTTCATTTGAACTACAAATTGTCAGAAATGTTTAATTGTTAGATTGTTTATTTATTTATTTTTTTTTATTTGCCACTCAACATTGTCTCAGCAGGAATATTAACCACTGAACCATGAAGCAGTACATACTGAGAGCTTTTATACAGCTTTTTATGGCATGTATAACATTCAACAGACTAAAGGGATATGTTATGAATTAATTCATTAACTATAAATGAGATTAATTTACAATGAGATTTAAGACGAGACGGATTTAAGCAAAAAAAAAAAATTATTTACTGCATTTCACCTTTGGTGTTTGTGGAGCCTCCACAGCACACGGAAATGATGACGACATTTAAGCTTATCAAGATTATGCTTGTTGTGGTGTGTAAATGACAAAAGTTCATTTGTGCTTGTTAAATGACTCCCTTGAACAGAACGACTCATTAGCAGGATGATGCATATCTTGACTTAACGAGTCTTTGAGTGTATTAAATGATTGTAAATTAACTTTAACAGAATTGTGAATACATTTTATTTACACTACAGAATGTGATTTAAGAAATATAGATGCTATAGAAAATACAGAAAAATAATGCTTTATCTCAGTTTCTGTATTCTTAATAGAAATAAAACATTATAAATATTCAAATGCTTTCTATCCATTTGGGAAAGACTTCTGGTTATTTTTGTGTGTTTAACGGTAAATTATGGGGGATAAGCAAGATATGATTAAGATCAGCTTAAACAATTGACTGGTTGCCAAACTAAACTAATGATGATATTTTTGCTGCATGATTTAATACCAAAAACGTAAGATTGCCTTCAAACATCTGCTTGATTACTTGCAATTTGTATGCAATTTGCGTATGCAGTTGTAATTGTAGGCTACAAAGAGCATGTTTAAGATTCAAATGAGAAATTAATGATAAAATTAAGTGCCAATTTAGCTATGTCCACTGCTGTGCCCTGTGTCAGGAGCGCTAGATGTCAGGCCCAGTGTTAAGTGTGCCATTCATTCAGTCATTCATTCATACATATATACTGTACATGCACCAGTCAGCCACAACATTGTGACCACTGACAGATGAACTGCACAACACTGATCACCAGTGCACCTGGTCTGATCCCACTGAAAAGCCAATAAAGCACAAATTGCCAAAAAAAAAAAAAAAAGTTAATTCTGGCCCCTATAGAAAGTCACCAGAACACCCACAGGCTCTCCTCACCCCTCAACTCACAACACGCAAAGGATCTGATGCCAACATCCTGGTACCAGACACAGTACATCCCAGAGGCCCTGTGGAGCCACACCCCAAGGGGTCAGAGCTGCCCCAGTGACACAAGGAAACCCAAACCCTAGGTGGTTTTAGTGTTATGACTGTTTTTCCTGGTGGAAGTGAAAACAAGCTGAGACTTCTCTATCCCCAAACACAGATCCCTGATCATCTTGGGAGTTACCCAGACATTCCCAAGCCAACTGTGAAATATATGTTCTCCAACAGGCCCCGCTTTTGCTTCTTTCTAGCATTAAAACCTCTTGTATGGTACCCAAACAACTAAGCAAACTTCTGTTTATTCAGAAGAGCAGCTGCTGTTGACCTCCCCACCTTAACATATGGCCAAGAAGCTTTATTAAATCCACTAAATCAACACAGTTTTCTATAACCAATAAGTAATGTTAAAATAAGTATCTGGAATGTTCTCTTTTTAGTGACATTTCATGCCTTAATATGTATGTACACTGCTAGCAACTAGCTTTAGGACATTTGCTAATTACCAACTATCAAGTAAACTAATTATTGACTTAATGAAGCCTATTTTCACCAAATTAGAAAAACTGATCACATTTTCGAAGATATAATCAGTTAAGATTTTTTTTTTTTTTTTTTAATGAAGGCATCACTATTTAAAAATGCTAAGCCACTGTTTTTTTGAAAGTCACCTGATATTACGACTCTGGTACAATGTTGCCACCTAGCGGACAAACGTCATAAGACTCGTCAAATCCTAAACGGGATGAATAAAAATAAATGAATAAATAAATAGCACTTATAATATATTTTTCTAAATGGTGTAAGGGGCAGCATGGTGGTGATGTTAGTGTGTTCTTATCTTCATGGTCTCCATTTTGACCCCTTATGTTATTTGGTGTGTGGACTTTCAGTACAGATGCCCAAGTGGCTTCCCTCTGGGTTCATCTTCTTCTTCTTCTTCTTTGTTGTTTTATCTGCAGTTGGAATCCACTAGGTTAGTTACATTACCGCCAACTGTAGGTCTCATTCTTCCTGATCTTTCCGGCCTTTAAAAGCAGATTTTCCAGAACAGCCTTCCTTAAAACATCTAATGCATCCTTTCTTTATCTTGTCTTGACTTGTTCTGTATCTTGAACTCTTTGTCTGCTTTATCCGGCACTTTCACACACACTCTCTCTTCTCAACACGTTTCCACTCAGTACCACTCTGCATCTTTAGTTGGAGTTCTATAAGTTGCATTACTGACACCTATACAACTCTCTCCTCCACTTCCCTGTCCATTAAAGCTGACATTCCAGTCCAGTTTCCTTAAAAACAATATTAAATGCTTCCTTCCATGATCTGTGACTACCATTTTAAAGACTCTTAACAGTGCTTACTACTCTCCCTAGTTCTTGGAGCTGTGCCACCATGTCTATATTTCCTCCATGGGAGCAATACATGCTTGACAGTCTCACTTTCATGGCATCCTGCACAGAGTCCCTTTGGGTGTTCCCCTTAGTCTGCTAATTAATACTTCCTCTTTCAGATTTTTCCCGCTCCTTATCACATCTACTGTATGCAAACGCGGCCTGTTTTTGGTTCATTATGAGTGGCATCTGGGTTCTCTGGTTTCCTTACACTTCTAAAAAAAAATTATGAACTGACATCCGGTTCAGGGTGTGTCCCTGGCATATGCTTGAGATCCATCCTGACGCTGATGAGGAAAATGTGTGTACTGAAAATATATGAATGATTGAAATGATAGACATATTTTACCAGCAGAGAGTGCTTCAGGTTTTCCAAAATGGAGAACAGTTGACCTGTTCTGTGAACTTTTAACTTTTATTATTTTATCAACCATTCTAATTAATCATTTAATTTGTCATTTATTTAAAGTTATTATTTCGCACAGATGAGCCTTTATGTCTTGCTCTTTTTGCAGGTTTTTGATTGTATTATCTTGCCTGATCCTCAGCGTGCTGTCCACTATTGATCAGTATCAGGCTCTGGCCCAAGAAACACTTTTCTGGGTGGTGAGTTCCTTTTTCATTTAATTTCATTTTAATGACATTTTTAAATGCATTTTACTACCGTCAGGCTCCGACTAAACAATCTGCATTCGTGCTATTTACAGTACATCTTAATGCAATGTTGTTTTAATGAAATTCCCCTTCAGAATTTCTCTCCAGCAGGGGGCGATAGAGCAACACAATTAGTAAAAGGATTGTGCTTTATGAAGTGAAAATGACAGAACAGTAAATACAGGTTCACTGTGCTTTGTAGCAATGGCTATAGTAAATGAAAGTATACAGAATGATAGGATGTTCCTGGTTTATTAGATCCAGTTCATTAATGTCAAATCTATCTGTAATCACTTATATTCATCAAAATATCTGTCTGTATTTTGCCATGAAAGGAACACTAGATATTGACTCGTTCCAGCTGTGATTTTATGTGATTCAATTGATTCCTTGGTCAGCTTAATTAAAGTTTTTTTGGGATTTACATCGGATCAATTGAAGTCTGTTTGGGTAATTAACGTTCACCCTGTTAATGGTGCTGTTCATTGTGAGAGGAGATATCAGAAACCAAGATAATCAATACAGCACTTGATTGCTTGTATGCTCCACTGCCTTAATGCCATGTGTTCAAGCTAGTGGATTCCTCCTCCAAATAGCGTAATCTTTGTTTTTATATTGAGCTATGCTTAATATAATTATTAAACAAAAGGACAAAGACAAAGGGAAGATGGAGAGGATCAATAAGACCACGCTGGTATGGAGAAGGGAAAGCTAAAATTTGAGCTTATAGTATTTTGATTGCTCACTAGAGGTCAGAGGTCAGCCTAGCCACTGGATAAAGAGGATTAAAGCTATGCGATGCATTATCTACAGGCAAAGCTGCGCATCACAAGTCAATGTCGCAGCCCTGCTACAGGGATTAGACCAGGCTCCGGTCTTGTTTAAGAGGCCCTGTAACAGGTGTTCCGAGTTTTTAGCATTATTGATTTAACGTTCGTTAAGCACAAATGGAGGCACATCATGAGATGGATGAGGATATTTCTCACAGGAAGTAGACCTGCCATGCTGAACCCCTCCTTTCTTCTCCCAACCCCCAGCTCTCCCTGTTTTAATGAGCACAGGCCTGTGTATTCGCTTCACAGCTGTTGGGCTGAACAAAGGCAGAAATCATGTACTTTGATGCCTTTCTGCATTGAACCTGCCTGAACAATGATCAGAAGTCTTCACAAACTGTATATTATTTCTGCTAAAAATTGGTCTCACTCAAAGAGTGAACTAATATCTCATATTAATTAGCAGATCATGGAAACGAGCCCTTAACACTTCTTAACTCCTTAACACTTCCTACAGGAATCAGTAGATGGGACTTAATTGTAAATAGACTGAACTGTGAATTCAGCTTAGTAGAACATTGTTCTCTTGATAGGATGCTACTGCATATTTGTAATGCATAATGTGCCACCTTTGTCATTGGTCTGCCCAGCCAAGGTGACCAACATAACACCACAAAAGGGAAGCTCATCTGTCAGGAAGCCACGAAGTGCAGGAACTCACACAAGACAGTCCAGTACATAGAGGTTTTTTACACATGCCACTAAGCCGGGAACTGACACGTGTAAACACTTTCCATCCCAGAGAGAAATCAGATAGGTGTCATCAGGCCAAGTCTTTATGCTAACGAGGTGTGACGAGACCTCATCATGCTCTGTTTTCGGGTGATTTAACCTCAACACTTCTGCTTCGAGGTGCCAAACTCCACGCAGAGAAACAGTCCCAGCTGCAAAGATACATTCTGCAGATAAAACCCCCATTAAATCAGAGAGAGCACAAATGGCTTCCTTGCTGACAGTGAAATCTCTGAGCCCATTTTAAAGAACCGCAATAAAACCTTAAAACCTTCAAAAGGTTAGATAATGATAAAAGATATATCCTTCTTGAAACAGCCATGAATACATAATGAGTACACATTGCTGTGCTTTATTTATCCAACTTTATGGTGGTTTTGTTTTACCTGTTTGCCAAGGGGCATGTTACAATTGGCCTTGTTTGTCATTCAAGTGAATAATTAAAACTAAACCTTAGCCAAAAGCCTTTTCCATATTCTACCCTGAACAGAATGGCAATAAGGTACTAGAGGTTGTTGCTCACATGGTATTAACTGTTAGGAGGTGAAAACACTTACTATCCCTTGAAAGATTTGAATATTCCCCAGTAACACCCTGGACTTGCAAAGGTGTGAGGAAGAACTTCTGTGACATCTTTCACCTGATTGATAAGAGCCATTACCCTCCTCCTTCTGTATTTTTTGCAGCAATTTGCTGTGTTTTCAGTGATACCTTGCATAATCAATTGTATTTTTTTACTTTTATTTTAACTATTGTAAAATATTGTGCTATTGTTTTTTTTTTCTGAAATTTTCATACAGTTGGGTGGCTATGTGGCTTACACAAGATTTTCTAGATTTGTGTCTTTTAATTTATCATAACAACTGCAAAGGATCATACAGGTCATGTTTTTTCCCCCTCAAGATCTATGTCTATAAAAACATATTTATTACTTCATTAAAACTTTTGTGATTTAAAATTTTTTTTCAACATTATATTTTTAAAAAAGTATTTCTATTTTGTTGTCATATCAATCAATCAAATGGACTCGACCCCAAATGTTCTAGTCTGATAGTGGAAGATGTGTTCATGAATACATTAAATCCTTGCATGATGGATATTAATAAGGTCAGCTAGTCCTTACCAGCCTACCAAATTTACTTCGTTGACCTTTGTCGACCACATTCCAACTACATTTTGGATGGGAAATCCTATTGCCATGGTAACACAGAAAGAGGCCCTGCATCTGGTCCCTCGTTTCCTTCTTCTCCCTGTGAGCTGCTCTCATGGCCCCCGTGGCGCCCATTGGCCCTCCACCCGGACCTTTTAGGTGACAGCTGGTCAGTGTGGTCACTAGCCTAGACTTAATTAGAAACTCAGTGGGCTAAGTCACTGGGACGAACCCGGGTGAGCTCAGGCGTTTCACCATGGTGTAAGTGCAATTCAGTAAATCATTTTGTATTTGTTCGGATGCTGCATTGTGTTTGAGTAAGAGATCATGATTCATGATGGAAATTGTGTAGAAATAGGTTTAATAAGAAAATAAGTTTTCTTTCTGTGTAAGACTCTTTTAAGGCTCTGTTTCTTTGTAATATTCAATTCATATGATTTAATTTGCGCTTCAAATGTATGTTTGTGCCCAATATATAATACTGCCTTACACTTCTCATAAATTTTTGGAAAGCTGTTTGTGCTGCACCTGTATAACAATTAGTTAATTTATGGATACAAGCTATGATCAAATAAATAAATATAAATTATTTAAAGGAGCCACTCTAACACATGAGGAGTCACTTCAGGTTAAAACCTGTCCTGTCTGGAGACTTTTCCTCATGGCCTTATCTCTGTTTGCCTCGCTGTCACCTCCTTTGCCCCATCAGCCCTGTTTGAACCCTCACCTCTTGCCAGACTGACCCTGTTGTTCTACTCCATTCTAATGGACAATTTGGACAAGCTGTGCAGTGACTGTAGTTGTCTTCCCTTTCCCAGGCTCCTTGTCCAGTCTGTTCCCAGTTCTCCAGACTGCTTGTGTAACAGAGGGCGTCATGGCCAGCCTCATAATTCATACTTGTCTGATTCCCTCACTGGGCAGCTCTGTGCCTCCCTTTGTTTGCATCAGCTAAAGAGTGAGACTGTCGTTGACCGTGAACTGGCTCCGTGTATTGCCACATGACGCCTGTCAACTTTGCCTCCATATTAGTAAAACTCTATTAAACTCAGCATGTTCTGCAACGATTCAGCTGATGCTTGGTGGGTATTAAGGGATCCAATATGTGCCAAAAAACATGATTCCAGCACCAGCCTGAATTGTTAACACAAGGCAGGTGGGGTCCATGGATTCATGCTATTGGCACCAAACTCCAACATTGCCATCTGCATGTCACAACAGAAATGATTCATCAGACATTTATCAGACATGGGTGACATTTTTTTCCCAATCTTCAGCTGTCCAATTTAGGTGAGCCTGTGAGCATGTGGCTATAGATTATTATCCTTGACAGACAGTAATGGTCTTATGCTGTTGTCGTCCATCTGCCTCAACACTCAATGTGTTGAGATTTCTGAGGTGCTTTTCTGCTTACCACGGTGTAAAGTGTGGTTATTCAAAGATATCTTCCCTCATCAACATGGCATTTCTGCCCACTGCTTACTGAATGTATTTGGATGATTTTGTGTAAATGCTGCAGACACAGCTGCAGTTGTTTGTGTGAAAATCTCAGGAGATCAGGAGTTTCTTAAATGCATAACCCACAACATCTGACGCCAAACAACTATCCAAAAGTCATAGTCACCGAAAGCACATTTGCCCTATTCTGATGCGAACATTAGGTAAACTCCTGACCTGTTTTTGATTCATTTCATTCATTTTGTCATATTGGATGTTATAAATCACGGATAAATACAATATTCATCCATGATTACAAAGTGAAGTAGTGATTTCATATACATTCTTTGAAATTTTTAGTTATTTCAGATTAAATCCTTATGGTGTCTTGCATAGGGGATTGTCATGCAAATACCTATACAATAATTGTAAACATGCTATTCCTTTAGGGTATGTAAGACTGCTTGCAAAATCAACTCATCACCGTTAAGCTCACATTTTTTTCCACAGAATGAAACCTCACTGTCTACCTTAATTAGCTGCAGATGACTGTGGTTACTGAAATGAGTAAACACACTTTACCATAATTCCAGTGCAGTTCCAACGAAACAATCTGGACAATTCCCATTGTCAAAATCATGAAAACCCCTGTTGTCTCTGCAGGCTAGAAATGTGAATGCATCTGTTCTTACTAGGAAATAGTGTTGGTGGTATTTTTCGGAGTGGAGTATGTGGTGAGGCTGTGGTCTGCAGGATGCCGGAGCAAATATGTGGGTGTTCTGGGGAGGCTCCGCTTCGCAAGAAAGCCCATCTCTATCATTGGTGAGAGCACATTCACTGAGTTCATTGTTCAACCCACAGGCATTTTCCAAGTGCCTGCATAATTATGTCAGCGTAATGGTTGTTTTGCTGGCACTGATTACATTCCCAACCAACTTTTTTTTTTTCTATTTTTACCACAGACTTAATTGTGGTGGTGGCCTCGGTCATTGTTCTTTCAGTAGGCTCTAATGGGCAGGTCTTTGCTACCTCCGCCGTCAGGTAATGAGGACTTAGTTTGTTTATAAACATTACAAAAGAGCTTCTTTTTTTTTTTACCTTTGGCTGGTATTGATACTGGGATGTTATCGTGCATATTTTGGCCCAGAGGCATCCGCTTTTTGCAGATCCTCCGAATGTTGCATGTCGATCGTCAGGGAGGAACCTGGAGGCTGCTGGGATCGGTGGTCTTTATCCATCGACAGGCAAGATCTCTTTCATTACCTTTTGCACATATTGTCACAGATTCAATGAGTCACATAATGAATTTATAACAATGTATAGTTTGTAAAGTATTTCTCTGTAATGAATGTTTCTCAGGAACTAATTACAACACTCTACATTGGATTCTTGGGTCTGATCTTCTGCTCGTACTTTGTGTACCTGGCAGAAAAAGACGCTGTGGACAGCAGTGGAGTCACAGAGTTTTCCAGCTATGCTGATGCTCTGTGGTGGGGAGTGGTAGGCATCCTTTTTAGTCCAAGGCTACAGTATGTAACCAAATATTTTATCGAACAATCCACAATTCATGCGTTGTGTTCTTTCATATTTTAGGTGACAGTGACTACCATAGGGTATGGGGACAAGGTGCCACAGACATGGATAGGGAAAACCATCGGTTCCTGTTTTGCCGTCTTTGCAATGTCTTTCTTTGCCCTGCCAGCTGTGAGTCATAGAATCCTAACCAACATATTTCTTCTTACACCAATATATTTCCAGCACCAAATGACTCTAATATAGACAAGCATGTTTTGCAGGGGATTCTGGGTTCAGGTTTTGCCCTGAAAGTTCAGCAGAAACAGAGACAAAAGCACTTCAACAGGCAAATTCCTGCTGCTGCCTGTCTTATACAGGTCAGATTGAATGATCTAACATCACACAATCACATTTGCCTAAAGTTTTCCGATAACATTTGCATTTCATCTTTTATATGTCTTTAATTCCATTCGGTTTCAGACATCCTGGAGATGTTTTGCAATAGAAAACCCTGAATCTTCAACCTATAAGATGTTTGTGCGAAGGAAGCACGTGTTATCGAGTCACACACCATTTAGTCCTAAGGTTAAAAAAACTGTACGTGGTAAACAATTTTTTGTTACTTTACGTCTAACACTCTACCTTTAAAATCAGTTTAACCCCTTTGGCAAAACCAGGTACAAAATATATTATATCGTGGTTCAAATTATATATAAATATAGATGTGCGTAAAATTATTTCACTGCTATGTGTTTTTGTGTCAGACGAACAACAAACAAACTTTTTTTTTTCCAAAGTGCCATTATTTATTTAACAAGAAAGGAAAAAAAACGTGGGAAATACTAAGTACCCCCAAAATTCAATAGCTTGTAGATCAACCTTTAGCAGCAATAACTTGAAGTAATTGTTTGCTGTATGAGGTTATCAGAATTTTGGCCTATTCTTCTGTACAACACTGTGTCATAATTTTTGCCATTCATTTATGCGCATCACTCTGAAGGTCCCACCACAGCATTGCAATTAGGTTGAGATCTGGACTTTGACTAGGCCATCACTGTCCTGTGGCATGACCCAATTTGGAACAAGCTTTAGCTAGCTGTTGGACAAATGGCCTTACATTTGCCTCTAGAATACGCTGGTATACAGAAGAGTTCATGGTCGACTCAATGATTAGCAAGATGCCCAGAATCCCAAACGTGTTTTTTTTTTCCATACACAGTTTTAGAAACATCAGCCATGCTTCCACGTTCTTTTTAGAAACAAACATTACTAATTCAGTCTTCTTCTAATTGTGCTGTCATGGCCTTTAATATTTAACATGTTCAGTGAGTTATGGACCTACATGTATGGAAATGTAGCTCTTGTTTTTTTTTTTATATAATAATAATTATTATTACTCTGAGCATTGTATGGCCTGACCTTGGGGTAAATGTGCTGGGACGCCCACTACTGGTAAGATTGGCAACTGTCTTAAATGCTTTCCGCTTGTGCATAATCTTCCTCACTGCAGACTGTTGAACTCCAGATTGTTTGCATATGATTTTATAACCCTTTTCAGATTGATGTGCAGCAACAATTGCTTCTCTAAGACTGCTTATGTCTTTCCTTTTTGCCCGTGTGCTAACACACTCCTGAATGCTCCAGACCAGCAAATTACAGACACTTCTGCTTTTATAGAGGTCTGTACACCTGCTAAAATGATGAATTAATCAAGGGCTGATGATAAGCAGCACCTGACAGCAACTTACCCTCTTAAATTCTGTGGCAATAGTAATGGGGGTACCAAACGGTTCCTCTTTTTGTTGTTAAATAATGACACAGTGAAAAACGTTATACGTTGTTGTTCTTCTGTGGTTGTATTTGATTAATACTAAGACATGTTACAAAGATTTTATTTAGAAGACTGTATAAAAACATACTAAAAAACATTTACACTAACTTTTACTTTGTCTCATATAAAGGTGATATGCAGGAACCTATGATTTGAAAGAAATTAACCAAAATGAAAAATCTTTAATTGATCTTTGGAAGTCTTGTAATTTTAGTCCTGGTAATTTTCCCCTCACCATTTTACCAAATGCCTACTATCAGGAGTTCTTTTTGTGTCCATGTAATACTATTGAATAAGGTGTAATTGAGTAATATATTGTGTTATATGATGTTTCTTAAAATGGTACAAATAAAATATAAATACAAAAAGAAATCTGGACAATTTGACAACCATGATAAATAGGGAGTAGAAAACAGGCTTGTTTTCCAATCCATTACAGAGTAGATAATATCTTATCTTATAGTGGTTTATAAAGTTGTCCCTTTTCACAAATTTTACAACATAGAACCGAAATTATAATAATTGTAGGTACAATTCAATTAATGTACAAATGTTGCAGAATGAACAGCAGTTTAAAAAAAAAAAACTGGTTGACTGGTGTAACATGTACCGAAGGAGACACGTTAGTCACCGCCCTCCCTAGTTGATAGCCGTCATGTAATGGAGAGAGCTGGCTGGTGGGTGGGAGCTGGCAAAACCAAATTAGGGAGAAAATTGTAGGGATTGTGAGGTAGGAAATTACAGGGATAGTGGGGGAACCGTCTTAACATGGTCTTAAAACCACCATGATTTCCCATGATTGTAACACTCCAAATTTTTAGAAAGGTTTAAGAGAACAATTTCTGATGCATGCATCTGTATATAATGTACTACTGCCTACATTTACCATTTTGTATTGCCTGATTAGGTAAAAATGAGAAGAAAGGTGAAGTCCAATGACAAAAACAATGTGCCAAGCTCTCCTACAATCCCTAAAATCACCTTTGATTCAGTGTTTGATGATAGCCGGGACCAGAGTCAGGATACAGTGTACAGCACTGAAACATCAGGTAGTATCGATGGCTTCGTGGACTGTCAAGCTTCACCTCAATCAGCTCAAGCTCCTGATTTTATTTATCCCAATTTTCCCTATACTTTCAATTCAAATCATACAGTTATAACGGTGATGATCTGCCTCACTTTTCTCCCTCTTTTCTCTGCTCACAGTAAATGCAATTGCTCAGAGAAGATTCGGTGAGCTGCTGTTAGTGTCTGCTGCTGCATGTCTTTGCTGTTAGTACCACACTATTAACACAAAATCCTATCCGTATGTGTGGGACTTCCTCTTAAAAAGTGTGTGCTGCATTGTCATTGCTTGAACACACCTATTTTTATTTATTTTTGGATTGTTTTGTTTACTTTGGCTGCATGATTTGAAGTTCTTGAAATTTGCATCAGGGTTAATCCTCTAGACTGATGTGGTGAACAGGATAGGTAAAGCAGAAGATATAATGTGTATTACTCCCTCCCCCTTTGTAGAACGACAGCAGTCCTGGACTTCAATATCCTCCATCCAGTTCACCCCTCCTCCAGGTAATCTGATCTTAGCTATTAGGCCTGTGTACTCCAACCTAAACAACACTGAAATAACAGTTCGTACAAGGAGAGGGAGGAAATACGTAGTCATTACGCTTTTCCGTCTTTTTTTGTGCTAATGTTTTGAACTGAAAACGATTAACTTTTGTGACTTATTGCCTTTTAGAATTTTGTTTAAACAGAAATAAAATTTTATAACAGTTTGCTTGCATTTTTTCTGCTGCTCTTAAGCCACCCCTCATTTCTTCATATTAAATTAAATGATGCAGATTAAATAAAAGAAACAGGAACAACTGTTTTTCTGGGACAGATTACAAAGTGCCTAAAGATACAATTTTAAAAATGGTTCTTTATGCAACAACCTCAGCAGCAACCTCATTTCCCCACTCATCTGTTTCAAACACTCAGCATTCAGCATCACCAGTATACTAATCACCGGACTGATCATCTGTCATCATCTGCACCTGTTTCTCACTGGTTTTTGCCCTAAGGTTCTGCTCAGGTACAAAGACTGGACTGAAAGCAAGAGCTGAAAAAGTGCTTCAGGAAGATTTAAAATGCAAGAAGGTCCATCTCTTTGGAAGCAAAATATGAAGGAATGAGGGGTGGTTCAATACTTTTGCACAGTACTGTAATTCTTATTCCTGGTTGCTGTCGCCTTTGCATCTATTGCATATTGTGGAGACTTATATGCCAGACTATGATATTTTCCTTTAAATTCCAATCTGTGAGTGAGAGTAAATGTGTGTGCATTTGCAGTAAAGCAAAGCTCAGAATTTTTGGAGGTGCAAACACGGCCTCCACTACAGAGGAGCGGCAGTTTTACAGATGACCTGGAAATTGAACCAGAGAGGGACATCCTTCTCCTGCCTGTCTTTGATGTGTCTGAGTAAGTATCAGCACATACATCTTATAAGCATTAAAAAAAAAACCTCTATACGACAAGCAGGACTGATGACACATGATCTCTGCATGCACTAAATCACTCAGTGTGCTAAATTACTAGTATGCAAATTGGATCAGTTCACGTATTTACGCCTTTAAGCAAATGAATATGTGCAGTCATTACTGTAATGTTATACTGTTACATAAAAATTAGGATCAGTGTCAAACTGAGAGCTAACAGCATGGTTAGTTTCTGAGTTGTTAGACAAAAATGTACAAAAAATAAAATATTTCAAGTTACAGTATAATGTAGATAATGAAAACAGCACTGGAAAATATTTGAGTTACTAGCAAGGTATGCAAACAATAATTAATCATAATTTGTAATTACACAACTATATGGCACACTGTTAGCAAAGAGTTAGTGAAAAATAGATGCAGAGACAGTAAGCAGGCACAAAAATTACTTGCATTGGTGAAAAACAAAAACAAAATCCCTTGCGTTGTCAGCAAGAAAAAAAAAGCTAACACTACATTACTCAACTTATAATTGAACACTGGACTCTTTCACCTTGTTTGCTTGCTGACTCTCTATACTTTTTTTTTTTTTTTTTACTCCAAAAGCAGCTTTGTTTCTCTTGTTGTTTCAGTCTGCTGAGTTGCATAACCACCTAGCTAGCTAATTAAGGTCAGTAATGAAGTTGGTGTTAGTGTCAGGCAAGTAAACATCTCCGTGTGGTAAAGTCACCTTTTATTAACTACTACATTTAATGATGGAACAACCTCAGTCAATCTATGAATAAAAATACAAAATACAACATTACCATAAACACAATTAACAATATGCCTAAAAGCGTCTGATCATCTGTAAGATGTTAAAACATAGGTCGACCTGATCAGCTGCAGTGGTACATATTGTATATGTGACAAATAAAGACTTAAAAACATAAACTTAAAGTATATTCTATTCATATCATCAGTCAGCTAGGTCTGTGCTCAGGGGAAAAAACAGGGCACATTACCCATTCTTCAAAGTGATCTTGAAGCAATAAATATATTAATATGGATATTAAAGTTAAAAGTACTGAATTCTTTTGCAACCTGTCTATATAATGCCCATATCAGGTTCATATACAGTAGCCAGCTTTATCAGCAGTTAAAACCTTATCATTTGTAGTAAGCCTAAAGGCTCAGCAGTCTGCTAATCTCCTGAAACTTAAAGCTTTCACACCTACAGTAACAAGCTTTATTCCCACCGAGGGCACCTACACTTCTATTTGGGGCTAAACCTATGAAAAGGGGCCTGATTTTGTGGTGCCTGTGGCCACACGTTTCCCATGGGTGTGGATTGCCTGTGAGTGGGCTATTAGCTGGGACTTCTTCGCCCCATTAGCCATTTAGCATGTGGAACGATATGCATACGTGCTCCGCTTGCTGTTTGTGTTCTACAGGGACTGTACATGGCCTTTCTCCTTCAGACACAAGGGCAGGGTCATAAAATGGAGAGTCGGTTCATTTGTGGCATGTGGCCTCAGGAGCTATTGCTCTTGCTGACTCTGGAGTTTGAATGAATGCAAGGGGAACTTGAATTGTGCCTCATATATATATGGCAGATTGATGTTTTCTTTGGTGGCAGATGTGATCCACTAGAGGGCAGTGGAGATTTTTCATTAACTCCATGTTTATAAAAAATTATAGCGTACAACCTGTCAGCCGCTAGTGACTTTTCACTTATTCAACATTAAATGACTGAGCACATTTTCAATAACTTGGAATGAATAAAATTGCTCTGTAAGGCCAGAACAAGAGGGACATGAATGAGCAAAACTATGAATCATAAATAACTTTTTAAAAAAGAAATATATAAATATTTTCTTCTTTTATTTATTTATTTTATATGGGGTGTGGTTTATTCCTTATGTTAGTTATATTTATTAAATGTTTCACAAATGTTAAATATGTGACAAATTATATAAAATATATTGTATAAAAAAAAAGATACAGAAGATTTCTATTTTCTATTTTTCTTTTATTAAAAATTTAATTTCAAATTTTATTAGTCACATTCATAGTCATATACAGTATGAACAGGTACAATTAATAATAATAATAATAATAATAATAAATAGAATATTCAAATAGAGAAATAAGAATATGAAATAAAAAATATATATATATACAAATGTAGAAAAGTTTAAGCTGGAAAATGTACAATATATACAAGGTTGCTAATAAAATAGAATTGAAATAAAAGTGTATGAAGTGTAAGTGTATAAGTTATACAGGATAAATTACAGCTGAGTGCAGTTAGTCCTCATTTGTGTGAGAATGAGCGATGGTCAAACACCAGCAGAACAATGTGCGAAGTCCCAGCACAATGTGTAAATGTGTAAGCAATGTGCGTAAATGTGCAAATGTGTGACGTGGTGAATGGTGTTTTTATAATTTTTTCTATTATTATTATAGAATGAAATATGATAATGCATGCTCAGATGATTGCATCATCAGGTGCTAAGGTGATGATACTTTGCAAATTATATCTATTCATATAGACATATAAACAGATTATTTGTTAAAAATTATTGATTCAATACATTGTAACATATTGTTTAAAAAAAAAACTGTTATTTTTAGAAATAGTCATTTAGATTTGATGACTTTATATAATAATTTCAGTAATAGTTAGTGAAACTGAAATAAATTAATTTATTATGGATTACTTTCAGATAAATGTTTGATTTGGTTCTACCTCTCCTTCTTAAGTACACATATTACATCTCCTGCACAAAAGCGCCCTTGTCACTGCCCGCTTCTGTTTGATCTTTGAAGTTTAATGAGCTTTCACTCATCTCACACTGAGATGCAATGGTAACAGCTGTCTCTCTCCTTTTCTTTTACTCCTACTCTCTCTCTATTTTTCTTTCTCATTCTCTCTCTCTTTCTTTCATTCCTTCTTTGCTCTGTGTGAATTGTGAGTGTATATTTATTTGTTTGCGTGGTATAGAGCATCAGGTCACCCAAAATGGCCTGAAAGCAGCAGGCAAAAATGTCATTTTTACACAATATCTCTGCGCACTTTTCTGCTCGCCTCTCCGAGTATGAAGCTTACAATCTTTTTGCCTGGGCTGACCTTTGACCTTGGCCTGTTAACTTAAGAGGACAGAGAGGCCCTAAGCCCTCGTCCCCGTGTCTGCAGCTGAAGCAGCTTGCTTGCACTGGGGGTGGGGAGAGAACAATGCCATAGTTACGCTTCTACGACTCTTGTATATGTGAGTGTGTGTGTGTTCGCACTCATACATATAAGTATGCACGCGTACACATTTTCTTTAACACATACCACTTAGGAATAGAATCAAAATATAATCTAAATGTTAAATTTTTTCATCAGGAAAAAATAATACAAAAAGGTGCATCAGTGAAAGCATCAGTTTTAGACGTGGATGATTTTGAGACACCTGCATGTTTGCCTTCACCTGGCATTCCCTCTGCAAAACTGCACAGGTTAGACCAAGCAAGTTCGTAGCTGATGACATGGCCAAGGTGAAAGGAGATGGAATCAAGTAAGAAGCAGGTGCATGACTGAGTGACTGAGTGAAAGCACGAGTGGCCGTCTGCTTCTACTCAGATCGGCTCCTCTTGCCTTGTGACAGTGGGGTGTGTGGTTTACCAAAGGCTCAAAAGATTGATTTATTCTCAGCAAACAGAGAAGGGTTTCTTGTGGCTGAGGCAGGACCCGGTCGTCCACTCTAGCCCTGAGACAAAGAGCCATTGTCTGCAGCTCTACACACTCCAACAATGGTCTGATTGACAAGCAGCTCTAGTCGGACTGGGCTCCTGGCCTAGGACTGCAATGGCAGCTTTGTTAGAAACACTCTTATCTTAAGAAACAATCACCTGCAGGCCTGGTGAGACTTGTGCTGTTCAAAAAAAATTTTTTGTTTTAACATTTTCAACATAAAAGTTGCACAGTGTTGATACAGTTCATGGATTATTTAATGGCCGCATAATAATATTTGGCTTTAACATCTATTTCAACCTCTTTCAACAAGTAAAGATTATTAGTATTAATATCATATAAGAGGTTTTTTCAAACATTACCCACATTTGTGACACGTGTACCATTATATATATATATATATATATTTACAGAAGTTATTTGAGATTTTTGTTGCACAATCTTTCACTTTTTATTTCCTGTACAGCTATTTTAAAGTCAACATGATTTGATGGCTTTAATTTTTAATGAATACGTTTTAGATTTAGGAAATAACTTCTTACAAATAAATAAGTAAATAAATGCTAAAGATAGATGAAAATTTTTCTATGTAACTGACTAAATAATTTGTAAATTATGTATAGAATAGCTATATATAGATTAAACATATCAGGAGTTGCGAATAGAGATTTCACACATCATCAAAGCATCAAAAAATACTAATAACAAAAGGCTTGACCCTCTGAATATATGTTGTGGACCCCCTGGAGAGTCGTGATATTAGATATGACTATTTTTTTAATCTAAGGTACACTTCTTGTCATATTTGAATTATGGCAGAAATAATGGCCTTCCTGGAGTTCCTTATTCGAAGTGACCTTATGTACGGTATTGCCTGGACATAATATGCTGCACTGTCTAGACTGCTGTGTGTCTGTTTGTGTGTAAAACTGCACAGGAGTGTGTGAGGCGTGATGAATAGGACAGGATCGTTGGCTCACTAATGCCTCTTCAGCGCGGCTTGCCAGCACAAGTCTCTTTATCAGGGCCGTCACGGCCACCCTTTCTTTCCTCTTTAACAGTAATTGCGTTTCGTTACAGTGTGTCAGGGCTAACAAGAGACCGAGGAGAAACAGAGAGAGGGAGATAGAAGGAGGAGGGGGCAGACAGAGGAGACTGATACAGATTGAGATAGATAGCAGGATTCAGTGTTGCATGTAATTTTAGAGGATTCTCTTGTATGCTGTCAGACAAATCTGCAAAATACTGCATAATCTAGAACTTTATCGTTACTATGCATGGTTGAGGCTCCTGCTAACTTCATTCAAATATAAAACGCTTCGAGAACACCACTTAATCAGTTGCATTTTTGGATTCTGGTATGAGAGTCACTTTTAAGAAATATTGTTCTTTTACAAATAGTTGATTAAAACTTTACTCAATTTACTGAAAAATTACTGAACGTATTTTTATTCAATAACCGTGATACAGTCACTTTAAATTCTGTGATAAAGATGTCATACTGTAATCAAAATAAAGCTAGGATTTTTGTTTGATTTTGGATCCTCATTCAACATTCTGCAAAAGTCAGAGTCCACCATTTTGTATTAAATCAAATGGCGATTCACATTTAATGATTAATTATTTGTTGGCGACCAATAATCATGGGAAAATGTGAGGTTTGTTTAATTCCAATTTCAGTCTAAGAGCCATGCAGTACTCGTTTATGCAGGTCAGTGTTACAAATAAAATATTTTTGTGTGCTTTATGAAAATTAACAATTGTGAAATTTTTAAAAATAGTATGGTAAAATTTGAGTGAAAGAAAATCATATATACTGTCATTAACAGTACAAACAGTACAAAAGCTATAAATATTTTATTTGTAACACTAAAATGCCACTAATCACATTTTTATTACAAGCAAGATTGAAAAGTCCTGTCAAATTTGATAAAAATCTGAACATTATAACGATTTACAGTCAGAACTGGTATTAAAAATTAAATAAAAATTAAATAAAAACTCTAAGGTGTGTGTTTGAACTGCACTTCTGATTGTTATAATGTGCGGTGTAGAATATTGAGGAGATCTGTAGAAATCAGGAAATAATAACCAAGACGTTTTAAGTGAAGACAGAGTAGACACAATAATGTTAATATCGGAATGCTTACTAACACTTACTACTTATTAACGTAAATACACTCCTTAACATACTGCCATTTATACATTTATTTAGACATTTCACACACAAAGACACACTTTCATACACAACACATTGTATTATTATTTTGTTAATCAGATGGTAAAATTTTTTCTTTGAGAATATCAAGGTCATAAACTTGCAACAAGCTAGCCAGCTTACATCAGTGATATAAATAATAACTTTAACTTTTATGGTGTACTTATATTCTCATAACAGCAAACTGTTGTCAGTGCCATTAATTTGACTAATGAACATGAATGTTTCTATTTAATTTAAAGCAAAAACTATAACTCATTCAGTAGTAGAAAAATTGTGGACAATGAATTGTTCATACAGTGTGCATCCATGATGCATTGCTGTCATCTGCTGAACTTTGTGTTGAGGAGAGATTTCTGACTCAATGAGTAGGAATTTCATGTTATGTGGGTGTTTTCTGTTCATTTCTTTAGTAAATATAAATGTAGTCAAATGCAGCAACTAAGTCATTGGAAAGCCATAATTCTCAAATCTAATTGCAGCATAGTGCTTTGGAGCAATCTGCTGCTAAGAGAAGCCTCAGATCATAAAATGAAACGATTTAACTTTTCTGAAAGAAAAGAACAGAATTTAAATGACTCAAATTTGTTGAAATTCTAAAAGTGATTAGACTTTTAAAACAGTTCTTGTTTTGTGTCATCTTTTTAAATCAGATTTAAATCAGAATTCAGCATTTTTTTTTAATTGTGTCATATAGACACAATAAATCAACAACACTTTGTTGTAATTTATATTCATGTGTCAAATGACAGGTTGTTGCCAGGTTTGGGAGTATGGAGGCAGTTGGTTTGGCCGTTTAGTCATGGTGTAATCCAGCGCGGTAGCGCTCCGTCTCTACCTTAATAAGGATATTTAATACTGGGTGTACTAGTCTGGCTCTTTGATGATCAGGATGAAAGAGATCTTTGCTTGACTGAAGCCATGGGCACCCCTGGTTCAATGGGCGTGTGTTTGTGTGGGTCTGTGTGTGTGTGTGTGTGTGTGTGTGTGTGTGTGTGTGTGTGTGTGTGTGTGTGTGTGTGTGTGTGTGTGT
>JAQQZT010000023.1:10623626-10639220 GCA_030068275.1 Clarias platycephalus
GTGTGTGTGTGTGTGTGTGTGTGTGTGTGTGTGTGTGTGTGTGTGTGTGTGTGTGTGTGTGTGTGTGTGTGCCTATGATGTCCTTAAGACATGCCAGACCTACACACAACCTGTGATCATCCATTATCCAGCATCTGGTCAGTGATTATCATCCTGGCCGAGGCTTGCATGTGCTTATCTTGTGCTGGACCTTTATACAAACGTCATGAAGGCATTTGAGCTGAGAGCAGACGAGTGAGACGATGTTTGGACTAGCGTGTTTTATTGAGCAGAAGCCCTGACCCCCCTTCTATCCCTCCAGACTGCGGCTAATCGCTGTGCTGTTCCCCTTCTGCTGCAGGGGGGCTATTCTTAGAGCCTCCAGCCTTTTAGTGCCCCAGCTCTGCACACCCAAAGCCTGCGGCGCAACACAACCACACAAAAGCACTTCAACTTTTGACTCAGAGCAACGAGGACAAGAGTGCACTCTGACACGGCTAAGGGTGGGGGAGGGCTCAGTGTGTGTGTGTGTGTGTGTGTGTGTGTGTTGGTAAAGGGGGTGCTGTAGTAACAGTCACCACATCACGTGAGATCTATTCTGGGGCACAAAGCATTTTCAGGACCCTTTTATTGCTCAATTCTGGCTTATTCATGCAGTTTTTTTTTTGCTGAGCACAGCAGTGTGTATTTTGGATTTCAGACCAATGACGTAAATTGTTTGTCATTAACGCTTTCCACTCAGGACCGTGTTGGTTTTTGCTGTGTAGCGAGAGGAGATAAAAGAACGTGGCATCTATTTATTCAGTTTTTTCGCATGTTCTCAGAAAAGTCTCATGTGTGCGTGTGTGTTTGTATGTGTGTGAGTGTGCGTGCAAATACTAATGCTGTTGCCGGCATAATGTCTCTATTTCTATCTTGATGATAAGATTAACAAGGAACTCCACAACCTGATTGCTTTCCTTCCTGTTTATCTGGTCCTGATAATGGTCCGAGAAAAAAGTCACATGACTACTACTTAATATCTACTACTAAAATATCTGATAAATAAAATATTAAAACTTATAAATAAACAGTCGTTCTTTGTTGCTTTCTATGACTTTTGAAAGTCATTATGGAGGTTGTATGTCATTATGCCTTAGCCGCAGCAAGCTTTTCAGAAAATCCCTCTTTGTCCCCAGAACATGTTTACTTCCTACGTTTCCTTGTTAATAGTGTCACTCTGAAGTGTTGTCATTGTTTACCCTAGTACAACTCCAGGCAGGGGTTTACTCAGTGCCACTTTCAGAGTCTGCACTTTCATTCTGCAGTGCAAAACCCACCTGACCTGGGATCAGGGTTTAACGGGTGGCATCTTGTCATCTTGAACACACCCTGCACATGTGATGCAGGTGGGTAGGCTGTTCAGAGCAGGGTGTTGATGGCAGTAATGGCATGGCTGTTTCCTGTCCCACGCTAGTCCTCTTTGATCTTTATTTGCTGTGCTTGTGATTGTCATTGACACAAGCACAACATCCGTTAGCATCCACGCAATCAAGCGATCAAGAAAGCATGTCGTGACTTGGGAGAGCTTGAGGTTTGATGCAGATTTCTCATTAGAGCTTTGGACGCAGTTTTCTGTAATGCTTTGTGGTAACGTCTCATAAAAAGCAGTCTAAAAATAAAATTGACTTGGCTCTAGTGGACCACGTTGAGTCAGAAGCTTCACTCGTATACTAATACTTACAGATGTTTACCTCTTTGAGGTACCTCTTTTTTTTATCTTTTCCACTCTCTGATTTGTTCACATCTGTCTGCTACTGATATCAGCACCTGGAAGAGGGACTGCCATTGCTGATTGTCTCTTATTTGCTTTATCAGTTCCAGGAGATCTCTTTCTCCTCTTTTATTGCGTAGCTTCTTTGCCAGTGTCTGCCATTAACCAGGCTTTGTGCCAGCACCAAAGGCAGATGGTGACCCTGATGGGGTCATGAGACTAGCGTTGCTATGCTGGTAGCCAGGGATGGGGAAAGGAAGTGGTGCTGTCCCCTAGACAGATGGGTTGGTTCCCATGTTCTTCTTCCCCCCCGATCTCGTTCACTCTCTCACTCTCTCTCTCTCTCACTCTCCCACGCACATAAATACTCTCAGCGCCATTTGCCAATCTACTGGAATGACAAGCGTCCGATTCCAGAGCATAATGATCTCGTGGTTGTCATATGCAGAGGCCCAATTAAAGGCAGCAGGGTCGTCATAAGGCTGTCAGTGGCAGAGCCGTATCCCACAGTGATGGCATGCTTTTTATTGTTTTCGTGTTAGTCACTGTCCTTCGGCATCTTTGTGACTCAGAATGAAGACTCAATAACCCAATGAGAGTTATGTAATACATGGCTTGTGGAATGCAAAAAATGGGACAAGGGTGGTGTTTGGAAAAACTGAGCTTCACTCGAGGACAGCTTGTTATTCAAACTTACAGTAGCTATTCATTTCTGTAGGCTTTTTTTCTGTTAATGCTTCAAGCACGAGGAAATTAATTTGTTGTTTTTTGTCATATTTTAGTTTGCCCATTTATATATTGCCTTTATGTGTTTTTATTTGAAATCTAATTCAAATTCTACTTTAGGAATATTAGCAATATTTTGTTTCCAAGAAGGTTGCTGGATTACATCCTCAACAGCCTACAGGCCATTTGTACGCTGTTGCCTGGATCTGTGTGTGTTATGCTTCATTTCCCTGTGCTTAGGAATTAAACAGCTATGGAAATTAAGCCACTGATGTCTTACAACCTGCAAAATACTTGCTGCTAATTCCTTTCTTTTAAGATTCCTTATCGATATGGAGCACCTACAAGCACTAGTTTGACAAAACCAACAGACAACAATACATATAGAGTAACACTGATATGTTTTATTCATGTCTTTACAAGTGTGTCTTTGCACAGGTTCTACAAGGAGCTCATCTGTCCCTTAGATACAGAGTATACAAGCATCTTAAATACTGGCATACTTGTAGGTCATCTACACGGAGCAAGTCTTGTACCAGCCAGTCCTACTCACACACAACCCTTTCAAAAACCTCCACAGCTGACAGCACTGGGGTTGTGTTTGGTCCATCTCCCGGTCACAACCCCTGTCACCTGTGCTCATCAGCATTAATGTCCACTGCACTGACTCCTGCAAGCTGCACCTGAGGGCACTTCCCATGTCAAAGAGGATTGTTTTGCAAATGGTGTAGTATGACTTGTGTCAGGAGTGCATTTGGTGCTTTGTAACTATTATCTTCATGATGCCAGTGGCGCTTTATAGCCTTATTGTCTTCCTTACCTTTTCTGGAAGTTGCAAAGGACCTAACCCATGCATTAGTCTAGCACGATTTTCAAATACAAGTGAAACAAATGCAAGATTTATTGTACATTCTGTCCCTTTTATACTTATACAAATCATACTTTTACATTTCTGACTGCAATGTATCTTCCTCTTGTCCTCTTCCTCATCCATATAATCATCCGTTAATCCACAGGCTGCGAGAAACCCATCGGGCGGCTATCAGAGTGATCCAGAGAATGCGCTATTTTGTGGCCAAAAAAAGATTCCAGGTAAGACTGATTGGATTTTTTTTTAACTACCAATAAATACTATGCCGAAATCAGAAATCCCTCTGTAATGATGTTGTAGTCAGGTAACTTTATATTTCTTATTAGTCTCTTCACTATGGGATTTCAGAGTTAAGGTCAGATCACTTATCACCATAATGTGAGTAATTACGAACTGTAATTGTGTCTCCAAGAGGAGTTCCAATGTAATTGGGGTTTAATGTCTCTCTCGGTGATGGCTGAAGATCTGGCTTCAGGCAAGATCTTTTTCCATTGCACAGTTCCTGAAAGCAGAAAACTTTTGCCATTTCTGGTTTTTCCACCTGCTCAAAATGATCACCAATAGAAATAATGGAGCTACCAAAACTGTTTAATGCATTACATGATTTGTTTTTGCCTTCAATGGAGCACTTTCTAAAAGGGAGCAAAGTTCTAAATTACAACCAACCATATCGGTTCTACTAGGAAATCTGTCTACTGCTGCTATATGCTTAGATCCTGTTAGCTAATAATAGATCACGCCGCGTTTATAATGACACAGATATAGCTAGTGTTGCCATGCGCAACCTTGATTGTAGAGTTTCTGCTGTGTTTTTTTCTGTAACCTGTCATGGATGACTGAAGTCTTGCCAGCGTCATCTCTTCTTGGATAAACCATGTATAAGTCAGCGTATATTTAATAAAAAATGTAACTTTTGTAATTGATAATGGAGGGTGATTTTAATTCACGTGTTAGTTTGAACTTAAATTTATCTATTTACCTATTGAAGTATGGATCGGAGCCCAATCCGGAATAGGCTAAAGCACCCTTTGACCGTGTACACAGGATAAAGTGAGTGAGTGAGCATATTCAAAAGTATCTATGAATTGTTATCAGCCTCTGAGAAATAAAAACAGATACAGAAGTACTCCAACCAACCTGCCTGGCATAGTCACTAAAATATTTTTTTTCCTTAGAAACACAGCGTTACTGATTGTAAGGTCGGCGCTTCGAGCCCCAGCTCCACCATTGTTGGGCCCTTGAGCGAGGCCCTTAACGCTATCCGTTCCAGGGGCGCTGTATCATGGCTGATCCTGCACTCGAAGAAAGAATTTCACTGTGCAGTAAGGTATACGTGACTAATAAAGGCTTAACGTTAATAACGCATACAGATCTGATAATATTCTAATTAAGATTAAGCCTTTATTAGTCACGTATACCTTATACCTTATACCGTATACCTCAACGCTGTGTTTCTAAGGGAAAAATATTTTAGTGACTATGCCAGGCAGGTTGTTTGGAGTAGTTCTGTAGAAACTGAAGAGGGATATGAAAAACAAAAGTCACGCATTAAGCATTAGTTCTGAGGGAGGTTTTTTACAATGTCATGCAATAATTGCTGTGTGGTCTATTTATTTATTCATTTATTTAAGCACACTGGCCTTTAAAGCCACAAATGCCAGTCAAATTTCTCATTTCTATGGGTATGCCTATTATATCCATCAACACACACATTTGTGTTGACGTCAGGTCTCCATCCCACCCACTCTTCCCCTATCTTGCAGTAGAGGTTGACGCTGGTCCGTCTTCTTCTTCTGTTGCACTTTCAGTCTTTGTCCTTTCCCCTCAGTGTTCTTTCATTTGCCTTTGGCTTACCACACTTGTGTGTCTGTGAAATCCCCTCCCCCCTCCTGTCCACCTCTCACACACTCTTGTGACACCACACACATAATCATGACCGTGTGTCAGACATTGGCAGCCAGTTTCAGTGTCTGAACTCATGACTCATGTTTGCTCTTCTTTGAACAGATTTACTCCCATCTGAATTGGGAGTTCTTTTACCGGAGATGTGTGAATGTTTGCATTTTTCCTTGCTTAAGCAGCCTAGGCCTCATAACAAACATGTGACTTCCCACATTCTCCACATGTTCTTTGGTGTCATCAAATAAGTCAAACAGCTCAGGGTGTCAGAGTGCCGGCCTAATCAGTTTCAAAAGCAAGGAATCAGGGCCTGAGTGCTTGATCAATATGAACGTTTGGCGTCGGCACATGTGGGCGGCTTCTCTTCAAAGCTAAACTCAAAGCAAAGAGGACTTAGGGCTCTTTGATCTGCAGTGGGATGAAAGTGAGGTGATGAATGTCTATATAACGTTCATAATTATGCAGTGATTTACTCATTTTCTTATATGGGTGGTATATGGTTATTTGTGTAGTATAAGGGTTTCCTTATGCTGAACTTTTAAGATAAAGAAATAGAAATATAGCCCTTACCATGTTTATGTGCTTGCAGCAAGCACGTAAACCATATGATGTCCGGGATGTGATCGAGCAGTACTCTCAAGGCCACGTCAACCTCATGGTGCGCATCAAGGAGCTGCAGAGGAGGTGGGGTACTGCTTCCAACTTCATTCATACTGCTTTGAAATTTCCAGATCTAAAAACTTTGGAATTTTCTTAATAGAACTAATGTCATTTAATTCTATCTTTATACCATTTTAATTTCTGTCACATCTGTTAGAATGATGAACACACACATATTAATGTGGTAATTATTTGCCTTCCATAGACTGGATCAGAGTTTGGGAAAAATGTCCTTATTCCAGACAAGTTCGGGTAAAGTTGGTGAAATATGTTTTTATGTCTTTGCTACAATAGAAAAAACATGAAGAGAAAAAACACATCCTGTACATACTGTATGTAATGTTTTGAGGGCTGGTAATATCAGGGAGAGCGAAAACGTTCTGTACAACACCAGACTGCAGAATGAATGAAAATAAAATCTTCATACAAAATTTACTATTGGACACCAGAATTTTGCCATAATTTAAAAAAACTGTTAATATTCCCCATTTCATTTTATAGTATGTTAACTTCTGGGAAAATAATCAAATGAGTGTGGTCTACAAGGCCTATAAATTGTCCGAGTAAATACATTTTGACAAAAATATATAAATTGGTTCTTTGTTTTTTTCTGTAGTAATTAACCCTACATCATACATATTAGCAACATCCTTCCATGAGCATAGGGATTATGAGTATTTAATGTTGTTGGGTATAAACTATTATTATTTAGGATTAGTTTATTAGGATAATATACTATTATTATATTTTTATATATTAAAATACACTTTTAGTAATTACTTTGCTGGTATTCCTGTATTTATTTATTTGTATTCCTTTCAGAGCGAGCTAGAGACAGAGGCACAAACACAATTGGCTCCAGACTTACAAGGATGGAGGACAAGGTAAGGCCTTGCATTTTTTATCTCGGATTAGGATCCTAACTTTAGCACCACTGGCCTTATTATCGGATTTTTGTACTTCTGGGAAAGTTATTTTCTTTTTCTGAAGTGAATCATACTTGAAATACTTCTCCAATCTTTATCTAAATGCCTTTAGAGAGCATCACAAATCTACAGTGTGACGCTGATTCACTGAACATTAATGAAGACAATAAAGAGCTTATCTGAAGGATATGTGAGCAGTTCTCAGGCTTAGTTTCATTGTTTTTAGTGTCACTTTTTAACTCCTGAGTGCTGAAAAGTACTAAACTCAGTGATGCATGCTGATAAGGATGTTTGTACAGTTTTGACACACCATTAAAATAAATATGTGCATGAAAATGAAGTAAATTGAACCAAAAGGGTTTCAGGTTAAGGTTGCGATTAGATTCAGGTGTAGAAATAGCATTAATTGGCTGTGTTAAAATCATGTCAAAAAAAATACTCACATACTGTTCATTTTAAGAAGGACAAGTGTGTGTGTGCGAGTGTGTGCGTGTGTGTATGTATGTAGCCTCTTAACTGAATTGACTAACATCCAAGGACTCAGGAACTTCACAAACACTCACTATGCTCTTGTTCATTTGCCATTCTGGCCCTAAATCCCTTTACAAACACTTTTTTTTTATCTCAGACATGAACTCCGGGGAAAACGCACACTTACTGACGTACTTCTCCCCCTCCTTCTGTCTGCACTCCCACTCTACTGTATGTCTCTCTCTTTTCCTCTGTTCAACTACGTAGACATATTTTGGTTTCCTTATGTCAAAATGCTTATAATAATTAACATGAATACCTAAAAGTTACATCAAAAAAGCATATCTCAGACAACAGTCATGTTTTTAGGGGATAATATGACTGCTTCCATGGGTTGACATGATGACCTTCCTTACAATCTATTGGTCTTCTTCCCATAGTACAGTGGTAAACAGGAAGCAGACAGTGTGTGACATAAACAGGAACAAATAGCTGAAGCTTTTTAGGCAAACAGGCGCCTGAGGCATTCCTCTAACTTGCTTGCTGTGTTCTACTCTGCCACCCACTGTGATACCAGCCACTCCAGTATGTGGAACAAAGACATATTACATAACATATTACACTCATATTATATAACTGTAGAAAAATATATCCAAAATGTGGAAAATTGTGTATGCACAACTTGTGCTTCCAATTTTTTTTAACAGTATTTTTCGTTAAATCAATAATCATGTCATGTCCCTTCTGAATAACAAGCACAGTGAACATAAAAAATACAGCACCTGTCAACACTTTGTCATTATTATTTTTTATGATTTATACTTTGAATAATAAAGTTATGCTTTCTTTCAATGTGAATTGGAAAAATGACAACATATTCATTAATCAAGCAGGCAAGTGATGCACCATTTTCATTTATTATACCTCTAATGGTATTTTACGTGAGCCTTCTCAATCAGTGCTGAGGACATGTTTTGAATGTGACAGTGATGCAGGTTAGCCTTAGACTATAGTAAGGCTATGTTCACATTATCAGCCTGAAATTATTCAAATCAGATTTTTTTTTTTTAACCCTAATGTGACAGATCTGATTTTTCAGTTTTGTGTGAACACGCACAATCATGTCTGAGTCACTTTCCTATGTGGTCCTAGAACAGATACATATCCGATATGATATACAAATACAGTGGACTAACTGCTTGCCATCCTCCAAAGCAAATTTCCAAGAATGGTTTGGCTTAAATAAGCATCCACTGTGATGTGTTTTAACCCAGATGGAGCAGGCTGTATTGATGTGTGCATGTGTGACTTTTTAGAGAACCTTTCAGATGCATTAGAGTCTGATAAAAGTCACTTGTAATTATGAATGTGAACTGTCATGACATGTAAAGCCAATCTGACCAAAAAAAACAGAATTGAACCATGTGGGCTGGTTTAAGTTGACTCAAATTTTCAGTTTTAGGTTTTAAAACTAGTGAATTTAGCAAGTTTGTTTTTAACATTGAACGCGAAAAGTAGCTTAACAGAAATTTGGATATAAATTTTATTTATGCTGACAATTGCTAACTGAGATAACCCATAATTCGTCATCTTCTGGGTGATACAGGATAGAATGACGATTAGACATTACTCTTCCACAACTGTATGCTAACAAGTCAAACAATACAGATTGTTGATTACAGTAAAGTTTTTACCTTTAAATCTGTGAAGATGTGCAGGTTAGTTTATTTATCCCAGCCAACCAAATGACTCAAATGACACACTTTATTATTATTATTATTATTATTATTATTTGTGAATACAAACACAGTATACTAAAAGTAATTTTTACAACATTTTCCAACAAAGTGTGGCGCAGCAGAAACTTTTTACTATAGCCTCATCTTGCAGCACAGGAGAGCCTTGTAGCAGGTAACAGTACTGCATCCATTTATCCACTTCTGAGTGAAAAAGACATAGCAACCTGCGACCAACCGGAGAGGCTGAAAGCTAGCATATGTTCCGTTTGAGACACTTGAAGGCAGCAACCAAATATTTTTTGTACTGATGCTATTTTATGTTATGGAGCAGCTGAACACATTTGGAGGAAAGCAGTTTCTTTCAGCTGCTGCATACATGAGCTCACAGATGTCCGTTTCACTCTGCGTGTCACTCTGATTGACAGGAAAGAGTGTAGAGCTGTTCCTACATCACTAATTTGGCCCCCTACATGCATGTTTTATTTACATAGGCCAGCAAAGTGGCATTATATTCTAGATAAAGAATACTTTTATATTATATATTATATTGCCAGTGTATATATATATATATATATATATATATATATATATATATATACTTTTTTCTTTTTTTTTTTATAGCAGATGTGAAGGATGTCAGCTCTCAGCTGTAAACCATCATGAGAGCAGTCTCATTCCACTCCATTTAATCTGGTTTTGTTTCTCAATGGTGTATATTTGTATATCTCCATCTACGTGGGAGAGCTTGGACATGTTTACATGTGGACTCTTATGCCATGTGCTGGATATCTGTGTATGTTTGCGAATGTGTTTGCATGTGTGTGCCTTAACGGTACCTCGGTATAAACTATGTTGTTGGTCAGAGATGCTCAGCTGGTGATTTGCAATAGGGTGGAGATGTATTTGGCTCCACAGATCACTTAACATGGAAAGACACTCAACCCTATAGCAGTATATCTCCATATGCATCTAAACATGTACTGTAAATATATTGCTGCTTCATGTCTGGCCAAATTAATGAAGGAGTGAATAAGGCACTATAGTTTTTAGGCGTGTTCTTTTTTATGAATTTCCCAAATGCTACAAGGAAAATAGTTGTACATGATGGGATAAAGGTATTTCATTGTTTAAAATTCCTGGAAGTATTAACACATTGGGAATGTCAACAAAACCAGCACTCACTGGGAGTCCTGGAATAACTAAAATAGCAACTACAGTGCCACAAATTGCTCATGTTATTAAAAGCTTAATAAATATACAGCAAGTTTTAAGAAGAACAAATTGTAACATTCCTGAAACAATGTTTCTATAATGTAAAAAAAAAAAAAAAAAAGAGAAAACATCTGCTTTAATAAAAAAGGTTTATCTAAAAAAAAATTTACTTGCCTGCTATTTAAAAAATCCAGACAAAAATATAAATAGTGTGCTAATGTTCCAGAAACAACAGTGATGTGAAAATAAAAAACTTGGAGGAACCTTTACAAACTTAATGTGAAATAGTCGAGAGAAGATTACATCATTTTTTTGCTTTCTATTTTTTGGGATTTAAGAGAACCAAGCAAGGAATGTCCTTGAATCAAAATTAGTGTTTAATTCTATTTTATTTGTATAACAACTAAAACTTTGTCACGGGCAGCTTAACAGAAATCCTGATGTAGATTTATATTTAGATCCCTATTAAGAAAAGCCAGAGATAACAATGGCAAGGAACAACTCTTTAAAATGATATAAAGCAGAAACTTCAAGAGCAAACAAACTGCTTTTAGGTGACAGTATAAATCATTACGCGCCTACTGTAGTATAATGTCAAACATTACAGAGTTAATTCTTGATATGAGTCCTAGGTTGAGCATAGGATGGTGTTTATGATTACAGCAGCATTTCTTATGTACAAATCTAATGTATCCATGGGAGATTTGGGGTATCTATGGGGTAACTGTTTTTGGGAAGTGGAAATGTTAAAAAGTTCTCTATGAAATTATTCATAACCACAATATTTCGAAAATTATCAGATGTTCCTGTCATTTGAACGGTTCATGTTAAAGATTTTGTTTGAAGATTCTCAAAAATCTGACAGTTGCCCAGCTGTTTTGTATTACATGTGACTTTCCATGATACACTCTCTTGTAATTTGTGTCCAGATCACACATATGGACAAGACTCTGAACCGCATGGCGGAATCGCTGAACCTCCTTCTAACGAGGGAGAGCCATGCAAGCAGTGTGGTAGGAGCAGTCGAGGGTGAACGGACCCACACGCAAACGCACGACCTCAGTCTGCCCACGTATGAACAGCTATGTCCGTCTGCCCTCGAGGAGAGCTCTTGAGCTGGATCAACCTCCAAAAGCAACTGCCTTGTACAAGTTGGGGATGAGTAGACACATACAAATGAACACTAAATCTGTACTTAAGCTTGATTAGATTTACTCAGGTGGACCAATCAAAACAAGTAACTCTGTAAGACAGATTTTAAAAAGATGGAATCTCTCATACACGTATAGTAGGACATGGATTGCTGATTAGGTGTGGTGTGTTTACTGCATAAGGAAAATATGTGAGATCATTTTTATTTGCTCCAGTTTCTTGATATGCTATTTGATATTAAATCAAGGTTTGTAAGGGTTTTAATGCAAGGTATGGGGATGCTTATGGCAAACTATACACATCCAAATGGTTGCATAAATATTTATTCAATCCAGCCATCAGGGATGGTTGTTTTGCAATCTGTACATTTGAAATCTAGTTTATTTATTACACCATGTATACATTAATTCACAAATGCATACATGTACCGATTTCTGGTTGCATGCTAAAATATTAGTTTTTTTTATTTTTTTTTTTGGTCAAATAATAAACCAGATGTTATCTGGTTTTATTCCATTAGCAACACTGCTAAATCATTTTCTTGATTTTTATACCTGCTTTTTGCCAATTTTCAATATTAAATATTAAGCATCACTAAATTGTTTGTTTGTATTACTTTTCCAAGAGTTCCCATCTTGAAACTGTTTCTCTGTCTGTGGACTTCCCGCTCTTTTTTTTTTTTTTGGTCCTTACTATCGATCCTTAGTGGTTCGATGGCGATGTGGAGGCATTCATGGCATTCAGAAACAGTTGTAATCCTTTTTCTAAAAAGTCTTTCAGCTATGCTTGAATTCCTTTAGTTCATCCTGACAGATCAATGAGTTACGCAGCACACGACCATATGGGCAGCACAGTGACCTGTGACCCCTTTCGATACCTCTGCTCTTTTGGGTGAAGGGGTTTGTTGCTATGGAGATGACTCGATGTGCACCCCCTGACCCCAAGTTGCGAAGGAACATGGTCATTCCTCTGCTACTTGCAATTATTGCTTATCATATGGACTAGTGTTGGCAGTAAGATGTGCAATAGTTACAGTTAGCTTTTTTTCTGTAACAGTGTATATCCTATCTATCACAACTGGAATTTACAAAATTTTAAACTTGGGGACTATTGTCCAAAATACTTTGACCTAATTGGTTTTTAAATAAACTCTGTTGCATAGTTTTTTTTCTTTTTTTACTAGTAACTAGTCATTCTTTAGACTTTTCTAGAACACACTTTTATTTATTGTCTTTGTTAAAATCCATTTCCAGCTTGATCCAACTTGGTTAAAATAAGACTTTTTAATAGATTTTGCTTTGTTCAAAATTGCTTTTAGTTCCTCTTTTTGATGAAATAAATAACTCAGCTCAACATATTAATTGATGATCCGATGCATATAAAGTCATTGTAGTAACTTTCTGCACATGACTTCCTTATGGTGACAATCTTCTGCGTTTTTAGATAAAATTGTTTTCTGCAATACTCGTGTGACATTTTTATTTTTATTAGCATTCCCTAATCTTCTGATAATAAATACATATACACATGTAAAAATGATCAAGACAAGCATGGCTCAAGCCTCTTATCTAACCTTCTTTCATAAGGACTCAAAAGCATTTAAACATCGTGTAGGCCTGACACAGCTGACTCTCAACAAAGAGGGGTTTAAATTCCTAGAAAATAAAGCACAGAAGGTGAGTGAGTGACAAGAGCCAAGCATAGCCACAGCAGTGACTGTTCTTTAGACTTTGCTACCCTGCGACAAGACAACTGTGTCAACAGTAAAGGCAAGAGGACAACAGAGCAAGCAGGCAGCATGGAGGGCAGGCCTTGCTACTGTGGGGGTCTGGGCCATATGCCGCCACATAAATGATGGGCCTTTGTTATGCATTTAAAAGGATGCACTGCTGCCACTTTTTCTGAGACTGCTGAGCAAACTTGGGGAGCAAATGCCATTAATTCAAGCTAGTGAACCTATAGAGGTGTATCCAACCTTAAAGACACAGCTTGCCAGTGCCTCAGCTAGTTTTATGGGCCAAATGATTCAGGGAGAAAAAGAAGCGCCTTGACGTGGAAAAAGGCTGGAGTATCTGGAAGATGGATGGTTTGATGGTTTGGCAGCAGTTTGACGGTGCGCTAGATATAACAGAGTTAAGAGCGCTCGAAAGTGTTTTTTTTTTTTTTTCATAATGGAAAATGTGGCTCGAAAATAAGAGCTTTATCACATGCAATCATATGCTCCAGTTCAACATGATGTACTATCTTAAGCAACTATGTTATGTTTGGTATTAAATTTAACATTGTTTTATTGTTTTCCACTAATGTCACCTTAATGAACTAAGAGCTGGACAAACAAATAAATTCAGGTACAAGACCTGACATCACTGAGATGTATACAGATTGCTAGAGGATGAATGGCTGTGGCTCTTTGGGATTTCTATGAGTCAATCGGGTGGTCCCAAGAGTCTCAGAAAATCATCCATCTGGTTAGAAATCCCACTGGTAATGGTACAGCATATTGACAATCTGGACATAATGATTTTATTGTAAAAGATCAAATAATGAGGTCCCAGTGTAACCCTTAGGGTGTATAGACCTATAAATTGGTTTGATATGTCTGTGATATATGGAGCATATGTAATATTATTACAGATATTTTGACATAGCATGCAAAGTCAAAACCCTGTCAATTCAATTTTATTTATATATCACTTTTTTAAATGGTCATTGTCTCAGTACAATCTAGTGCAACAACAACAAAACAATGTGAAATTGCACTTTGGAAGGTAAAATGAGGACAGGATGAGCTTTCTTGTGTAAGCTGGATTCATTCAGTAAAACGAAGTTGTCTTGCTTTTGTTTTACAATCATCATGGAAGGAAATAATCCTTCCAGTTCGGAAATTAATGTCATCACTCAGCTGATACCAAAAAGTGCCGCTGATCAAAAGGAAGGCAGATTAGGCATGAGACCCGTCGTTCATCTTCGGGATCTGATGGGACCCTTTTGGGTGGGTGGGTGGGTGGGTGTGTGTGGGGGGGGGGGCAATCTCTGTTTTCTCGCACACGACTGCAGATAGGGCAGAAAAGCCAAACCAAACAGAGGATTTGGGGGCGCACAGGGCTCCCATTAAGACGCAAAGGCTCATTTGCAGGTGAATGCGATGGCACTCGCTCGGCCTGACGCGCCTTTCGCTCCTTTTGTTCCGCTACGGCCTTTTTTTCCTGCCAGATGGTCGGAGAAATGAGACACGCCCAGATCCTCCCACCGACTGCGTTTTACCGCAGAAATAATAAAAAATCACGGGAAAAATATAGACAACGAATTTATACGCTTATACAGTTTAATATGCGATGGTTCTGCTGGTTATGCTCGTCTTTATGTAAAGGGGAAAAAACAATTGTACTTTTAGAAAAGATCAAGAAGGCAAGAAAGAAAAAGAAAATATGCATTTTCGTTTATTGTAAAAATCTGTCTTTGATTTCGTGGTTCCTATAATTTCTCAAAATCCAAACAGTACCAAATAATTGACAAATTCGTTAGTCTTTACAGATCACAAAGTAAGGGGATATGGAATATCAGAATTATTACACTTTTATAATATATTATGTTACATTTACATTCTTTTTATGCTACATTTTTTTCAATTACATGGCATTAAAAAAGCAACTCAATTTTTTTGCGCTATTTTATATAAAATCTGCAAAAGCTGTCTTGTTTCCAAAAAGCATCGAAACACAAAGACGATCTCTAAGCATCACATTGAATGTTATCTCCCTCTCTCTCTCTCTCTCTCCCACTCTCATGATTATTTTAAATTATCTTCTTATCAGACATTTCTCTCTAAACTTTGAAATTTGATTTTGAAATCATGATAAGTAAAAGAAAACATTTCAAAAATTTCTAGGTAGGCTATACACTATATAATCCGTTAAAGATTTCCTTTATAGGTTAATTTAAAAAAAAAAATGCTCATTTTTGTTATGATTAACTGCAAACAGGAAATTCAATTTCATATATGTCTGGATTTATATTTCAGTGGAAATTATTATTTACAAAGAATAATTATAATACAAAAAGGGACCAAAAGAGAAGTTTTCGTCTACTTATTTCAAAAGTATATATAGAGAGAGAGAGAGAGAGAGAGAGGCTATATATATATATATATATATATATATATATATATATATATATAGAGAGAGAGAGAGAGAGAGAGAGAGAGAG
>JAQQZT010000023.1:10643079-10684170 GCA_030068275.1 Clarias platycephalus
ATATGTGTGTGTGTGTGTGCGCGTGCGTGTGTGTGTACATGCATGCCATTCTGAAAACTGTAAGCCCCACAATAAAAATAAAAGTAAGAGGACATATCTACTGTACATCTGTAATCGCATCCTGTTATTAGCCTAACTGTTTATATTTTGGGCACAACATTAGCAGGACAAGTTTTGTAGAAAAAACAGCCTAAAAATTGTAACTTCAGTAAAACGGTTAAATAAATTCCGCAATGTACTCTCATAAGTACAGCTAAAGAGTATTTAGTTTAAAGGTAAAAGTGAATATGGGAAACAGACTTGTCTGCTTTAAGGGACAGGAGTTTCACTCGAATTTTAGAGCGCTGAATTAAAGTTTGAAATAAAAAAAAAGTCTATATATATATATATATATATATCCGGCGGTATAAAACGTAATGAATCCTGAATTTACAGAAAGTAAATTAATTGTAAATTAAAAGTGCAAATAATTCATATTTCTTTTTTTTAAGGTCGTGATTATATTTTAACCTAAAGTACATTTGACGTACGTCATAACCATTTCAGTCGAACTGCTGTTGGCTTAATGATAAATTATGTTGTTTTTCTGCATCTTTATTTCCATCTCTTTTGTTGCTCTTTTTTCATGCTGCTATAATATATGAATAATTCTTGCTGGAACCTGTAAAACTGTTGCATTACATTATTACATTATTACATTATTAATTATTATCAATCAAACAAACAAAATGGGGAAAAAACTACTCGTGAAAAAAGTGAAACTATGGAGGCCTAAAATTTCTCTCTACAGATAATGCAGTCAAACTTGGATTCGTATAATTGTGAGCGTATTCATATTACAAATAATGTTCTTAAAACCATCAAAGTCGGTCAGTTTACAAGTAAGAGACATTAACACATCTGATTATCCCTGATTAAACCATCACACTCAGACACGCCAATATACCAAGATCTACATCAAACCTATCCTGAAACGGAAAGGTAGGCTGTAGGTTATATTGTAAAAGCTAGAGCTATCTGTCTATCTTTTTGTTGTTGTTGTTGAGTTGTGGGGGTGGGGATTGAGTGGGGGTTGTATTTACCAATAATTAACATCTGCGGTTCTTGAACAGTTTCACAAAGTTTTTTTTGTTGCATACTGCTCTCTTGTGGCCACTTAGACAAACTGCATTGTTTATTTCCATCCTTATCGGAACCTCTGTAGTCCAACTGGGGACAGTGGAGGCCAACGGTGATTACCATTGTATTTATTCCCATTTTACAAGCATGGTGGGACCTCAGGTCAACATTCACATTGACATTTACACACTATATGAAATTTGGGAATGCCAATTAGTCTAATCTGCATGCCTTTTGACTGTGTAAGGAAACCAGAGTATGCGCAGGAAACACACCAAGGGTGAGATCATGCAAACTTCATGCACACAGACCCCAAGGTGAGACTCGAACAAAGACCCAGGAGGTGCAAGGCGATAGTTCTAACCACTAAGCCACCGTGTGGCCTATGTCATTTATGTATCTATTTTCAATGGGAATTATTAATTGTTTGCTTAAACAATAGAGCATTTCGAGCTTGATCGCAGGTTATGGGCTGCAAGAAGTTGCACATTTTCAGCACATGTTCTTGTGGGTTTCTTCTGGATTTTCCAGTTCCCTTTTACCTTAAATAAACATGCCAGTAGGTAGACATGCAAATCTTGCTAAGGTGTGTGTGTCTGTGTTAACCCTACAATGTTCATTCCATTACTTTAAAGATATTTTATACATTTTGTGTTTTTGCTGTCAGAATGGTACTTATATCAAATAATCGTTCAAGGGTGAGTCAGTCTTGAAGTCAATATTTAGTTTTTACACTGGAATTATGTTATGACAGGATATTACAAAGCATCCTAATTGTAAAGACTCAAAGAAATGCCCAATAATAGCACACAATAAAGCTTGCAGCGGGCACCTGGAAGCTTGAGCGGCCTGTTGTTTACTAAGAACAGGTGAGCTACAGTAAATCAGTCCATTACGTGCACCCACAGACAGCAGCAACATGCAGTGCATGTGGTCGGGCATCCAGACAATAACCAACTACAGGAACATACCACCTGACTGTGACAGAGGTCAAGGTGAAGTATAATATGGTGGCAGGGAAAATCACATTTTGCCATAGATGGTGTGAGGAAAGCTTTATGCAGAATTAAGTGATGGAAGGTGGTTTGACCAGAACACATATCCGGTAAGGTGCCCAAAGGATATCCAGACAAGGCAGATGTTCTCATTGACATTTTCAACATTTCCCTGAGCAGCACAATCTTTGCAACTTACTTCAAGGTCATCACCATTTTCCTGGTCAAATATGGTTCACAGGCTGTAGATACTCTGCTGTGATGGTGAGGTGAGGTTCTTTGCCAGGTAAACATAAAGGAATTTGGTGATCTTGATGATCTCCTCAGAAGAGCTGCCAATGTTCAGTGGAGAGTGGTAGTTCTGTGCTTTACAAAAGTCAACAATCATTTATTTTGTTGGCTCTGCAACAGTATGTTAGCTGTTGTATGCTGACTCATTGTTCTTGCTAATGAGCCCCACTACAGTTGTGTCACCAGAGAACTTGATGACATGATTTGTGATGCATTGCTGCACAGTCATGAGTCAGCAGAGTGAACATAAGGGACTGAGCACTCAGTTCAGTAGGATCCAGTTGCAAGCTCAGCTTTCCAATCAGGTATTGAGGAATGGGAATGGTTATATTAAATCTTTAAACATAATTTGCCTCAAAAAACCTTACCTATACTATACCTTACCTATATACTATAACACCAGCTCCATAGTCAAGAATCCCCCAGCAGAGAATCTACATCCTGTGAACTATATTCTACACAGGGACTATCGGGAGTATCCTGAGCAGCTCCATCACTGTCTGGTTTGGAAATTGCAGCATCTCGGATTGCAAGACCCTGCAGCAGTTAGTGAGGACAGCTGAGAAAGACATTTGAGTATCTCTTCCCTTTATCAAAGTCATTTTTTAGTAAATGGTGCATCTGGATAGCCACCAGCATTGTCTCTCTCCCCAAGGCAGAGGTAGCTCAGTGGATTAGATATTGGAAAGTCTCAGAGCAATGCAAGACACCCTGGATAAGGCTGTCTGCCAAATGCCGTAGATGTAGCTCACAGCACCCAAACAAAGCCTGCCCCCTGGCAATAGGCACCGAATTGTTCAGGCCCACACCTGTCAGACTGTATAACAGTTTCTTTCCCAAGCCATCAGACTCCTCAACAAAGTCCTTTAATCACCCTGCCGCTCTTTTCAGTAATTAATGTAGACGTGTACTGTTCGCTCATGCTTTAACACACCTTACACACTCGCATGGACATGGAAGGGCTTAAGTTGCCTGAGCATTTGTCTATTTGCCATCTTTGGCCGAGGTGAATCTCTGGAGGAAAAAATAGATACACAAGTAATTGGTTTATTTTTGCTGTGTTTAATCAAACTCAAATGCAATATCATACAAACATTTATCACCTTTAAAGTAAAAAAAAAAAAGTGATGCCAAGTGATGCCCCCATTATATGACACTGTACAATCCACACCATGGAAGATTGTTCTGATAATATTATTGATATAATCAATTAATTAATTAATTTCTTTTTATTATTATTATTATTATTATTATTAGGGCCCAAGCACTATAGGGTGCGTAGGACCCTCTTGTTTTCCTAAGGATAATTTTTTTCCCCACCCCTTTGGGCTTTTTGGGTGTCTTAACATGCTCAAAAACTCATGAAAATTGGCAGACAGGTTGGAATCTGCCGACATAACCGGGATGGCGATGGCTTATTCGAGGTTTTAACACACTCAAATAACACACAGGTTATGCGGTGCCCGCGGTGGGTAACTATTACACTATATTGTTCCTTGCATGGTACACTTATTGTTTGTACATTTAATATGTATCTTTAAACTGGATATTTGGAATCTGCTATACCTTTTAACATTGTGTAAGATCCCTAATTCAATTTCAATTACGTTTTAATGCATTAAATACACCGTATGTGCACTATTCCACATAAAAGCCACATACTTAAGCTGTAAAAGTAGGTTTAATGGAGTCACCCCAGTTTCTAGAAAAGGTACAATTAGTACTCTTTTTGTCATAAAGTTTAATTGTAATGATAAAATAATAATCACAATCAATATTTAGCAATGTGGCCTCAAAACTCCCGGGTTGGGGGGGTCCTGGCTTCTACTCTGTGTGGGCGGAGTTAGTGTGTTAGTGCTTTTTATTCCCTCTTATTCTCAACAATCATGTCTTATACAGTGACCATATTAATTTAGCATGTGCATATTTTACTCTATGTATATATTCTGGAAAGTTTATGAACAATTGTACTTAACTGGATATACATGATGATATTACTGTCTAATACTTGGAGTAAAAAAGAGCCACTAATAATTTTATATATTTTAAATACAATCATACAAAGGTATATGCTATGATTCAATATACTTTATAATCAAGACATCCCCAGCATTTAAATAATGCTGGGGATGTGGGTGTGTCCAGCGCTACCTACAGGTAAGGGTGTGTGGCTATTCAGTAGCAGCTGTGGGGCTGGTCATCTGTGGAGAAAGCACACCTGAGCTTCATTTCCTGGTTTGACTGCAAAAGTGTCTGTAACTCAGTGTGCGGGCGAGAGCTAGAACACTGCAGGCACAGAACCAAAGACAAGGCAAGATGTCCGAGTTTCAGGACACTCCAATGGTAAGCCTGTTCTTTCTATTTGTATAGAATATGTTCTTCAATTTCTGTAAAACTCTGTGTAAGACTATCACAGAAAAGGTTTCATTTAAAAAAGTGATCTGTAAAATTGTCCTTTGACATAGTGTTGTAATTTCAGTTAATTTCAGAGTATTTCAAGATGGATTAAAACAGCTATGGGTGATCTTTGGATTTCACGTTTTACATGTAATAATGTTAGTATACATAGTGTACAAAGACTGTTAATAATAACCTTAATTTAAATAATCTCTTGTTTAAATAAATTTAAAAAAAGCATCAAACCAGATTTCATTATGATATAAAACCAGATTTTAGTTATGATCTGTGATTTCTGATGCAAATTATAACTTTTGCATGGTTTATGGTGTATGAAGTTTCTCACACACACATCCTGCCATCGTCCGTAGTCAAATTATGACCTCCACTTGTTGCCATGGAAACATACTTATATTTGTACACCCGTGGTGCTTTACATAAAACAGGGTTTTCCTGAAAGCCACCTTTCACAGTCGGACTTGTAAACTGACTATGTGTCTATAATATGCATCAGTTTTCTTTGTTACAATCAACTTAGGTATTTAATTATATTTACTGTGATAATTGCCGAATAGACAGACTTTAAGAAGGCTTCGCCTACATGATCATTTTGCAATCATATTAATATATTTTTAAATTTAATCATTCACTATTTTTGCAACAAGCTATAATCAGGAGCTGTAATAAGTAGAATTAAAAAAAAGTTATGTCTCAGAAATGATCATTAGATTGTACCAAGGCAAAATGTTCTCTTATTGAAAACAAAAATGCTCTTTAACAGTTTTCTTTTATTCTGCAGTGGAACAAAACAAATTGACAAAGACGGTTCATTTTTTATTTAATTGTATTTTCATACTTAAAGCATTATTTGAATGCAGTGATTTTCCTTGTATGTCAGGTTCATCAATTCATTGTTAAGATTTGTGGGAAGAGAGACTCCAGACTCCAGCATTCCATTTTTGATTCCTTGTTTTCATCTTTCCAAGTCTCCTCTACTGACTTGCCTTCCTTCAGCAGGGAAAATCCATTAAAGTCCATGAAGTCACCTGTGGCTCCACCAACAGAAATGCAGCGAATTTGCCTGTGCAAAGAATGAAAATGGAAATAGTGCCTGCTTTGCATAAAGTGGCTTCTGAACAATGGTTATGTACTCACTGTCCACTTTATTAGGAACCCCTGTAGTTCTGCTCAATCATGGCAATATTCAATCAGTCAATTATGTGTCAAGAGTGCATGGCATACAATAATGTAGAAACAGATCAAGAGCTTCAGTTCATGTTCCCATCAAACATCAAAATGGGGAAAATGTGATCCGGTGTGACTGTTGGTGCCAGATGGGCTGGTTTGACAATTTTGGGAAACTGTTGATCCCATGGGATTTCCACTCTCAACAGGCCCTAGAATCTACACAAATGGTGTGGGCAAAACCCCCACAAAAATCTCAAGTGTGTGGCAGTTCTGTGGGTGTAACGATGAAAAGGGTCTGAGCAGAACCAGTCCCATTCTTCTCTCCTCAACAGCATTGAGATCCCATTTTCACTCGTTCCTTAGTCAGCTGTTTGATGATAAAAGTAACAGAGGTTTATGACCTATTTGTGCCTGATTTTGTGCTGCTGCCACGTGATTGCCAGTCTGAAAAGTAAATAAATGAGCAAGTGTGTATGTTTTCATAATGAAGTAGACAGTGAGTGTAGTATGTACAGTATAATGTATGTATAAATTTAGTGTCTATACTGTGTGTGTACATAGGTATTGATACCCTCTGGGAAGAAGTGTACAAATTGTGGTGAACCTGTACTTGAACCAGATGAAGAAGGGTGAGAGTGGGATCAAGCCCAAACTTCTGAAAAACAGCCCGTCTTCCTTAACAGCTATTATAAGCTGTTATATTATCTGTTTCCTAAATGTTTTTTTTTTTTATTTCTCAGTGTTATTTCATTTTAAATGTTTTGTGTGTCATATACACAGAAATGTGTTAGGTTGTCAGTGTTACCCTGAAGATGAGGAAACAAATGTAAAATCGAGCCAAAAAGCTAAAGAGAAGCGGAATAAAACTCACTGGGCGGCTGGTTGTTTGGGGGACATTGACTTTACTGGGTCCAACAAGACCAGGGGCAAGGTATGCTAGAACTGCTTATTTTAAAACTAAGCTGGGAATGTGTTGGAATTCTTTTGACTTAACATGAAAATCAAATAATACTTATACAATAAATATTTCTGGTATTATTAGAATGGGTGGCACTGTGGTGTAGTGGTAAGCACTGTCGCCTTGCACCTTCAGGGTCCGGACCAGGTTCGATTCCCATCTCTTTGTGCATGGAGTTTGCATGTTCTCCCCGTGCTTGGTGGGCTTACATGGAAGAAAAGTAGATCCTAAATAAATGAAAAGGCCGCCTATTCAGTTCCTCATTACCTATGAGGCACTGATTAAGTGTTCTATCCATTTAAACTTGCCTACCTTAGGATCTACTTTTTCAACCAAACTGCTAAAACAACTCATTTACTCCCTCACTCATCTTCTATACTGTTTTATCCTGTATTCAAGGTCGCGAGGGGCCTGGAGCCAATCACAGGAGACTTAGGGCACGAGGCGGGGTACACCCTGGACAGGATGCTAATTCATCTCAGGGCACACACACATACACACACTCATTCACACACTACGGTCAATTTGGGAACGGCAAACAGCCTAATCTGCATCTCTTTGGTCTGTGGGAGGAAACCGGAGTACCCGAAAGAAACCAACCAAGCACGGGGAGAACATGCAAACTCCATGCACACAGAGACGGGAATCGAACCCTTCTGGAGGTGCAAGGCGACAGTGCTAACCACTACACAACTGTACCGCCCCTGCTAAAACCAATGAGGCTTAAATAAAGTAATTTTTCATTAACAAAATAATGAAAAACTTGCACACCAGTGGAGTTTCATGTCATTGAATATGTTTAAAATGTCTTTAACACTTCATTGTTTGATACAAAGGCATATACAGATGTACAGTGACAAATTGTTTTGTGTAATTCACCGTAAGTTGTGAGAAGTCATGCTGATCAAGTTATACCAGCATTTTTTCTGTCACATAAAAGACAGCTTGCTTATCTACATTGCTAACAGACTCTATTTGTCAGTCCAGTTTGTCAGGGTTAACAGTACCACAGAGCCTGAGCTGATCTACCAGTTGCTGACAGAACAGTGGGGTCTTGCTCCTCCACATCTGGTGGTGGGGCTTGTGGGTGGAGATGAACAGGCCCAGATGAAACCATTGCTCAGAGACACAGTGAGGAAAGGATTAGTGAAAGCTGCACAGAGCACAGGTCAGAAAACATATTTGGCATAAGGAAATAGTAATTAGTCAGGTCAAAATATGGTTGGCCTTTATAGCCGTTACTGATTATAACCCTCACCAGGAGCATGGATCCTGACAACCGGTCTGCAGTTTGGCATCACGAAGAATCTGGGCCAGGCAGTGAGGGATCATTCTCTGGCCAGTACTTCTTCAAAGGTCCGTGTGGTAGCCATCGGAATTACTCCCTGGACCAAGATCAACAACCGAGAACAGCTGCTCTCTACTAAGGTTGTGACAAGAAATAATTCCATTTTACATGTCATTATAAACATTTTGAACTTTTTAGGTTTATGTACAAGAATTTATTAAGAATTGAAATGAATTTATAGTGAAGTGGAACATCTAAGAGGCATGTTAAAATCTTATAATCTTTATATTTAAAGCCTGATCAGCCAGTGTCCTACTCCCCAGAGGATCTTCCCCATGGAGATGTGTACTCTCTGGACTGCAACCACTCACATTTCATTTTAGTTGAAGAAGACCCGAAGAAGCCTGGTGCTACCAATGACATGCGTGTCAAAATGCTAAAACACATCTCCTTACAGCGTACTGGACATGGAGGTATTTGCAAATTTGTCCCTAGTTCACCTAGAGAGCCTTACTCGTCACTTTCCCCCTAGCTTTTATTAATGCCAGTTTTTATTTCATTTAATTCTTTTCCTTTTAGGGCCTGGCAGTTTTGAAATTCCAGTCTTATGTCTGCTTCTTCATGGAGAACCAAGGATATTGCAGGTCTCTAAAAATATGATCATTTTAATGAAACCCAATGCTATGAAATGGATGTTTAACGTTTTTGTTACATGATTACTGTATTAGTGCATAGTTCATATTAAACTACTATAATTTTCTACTTTGCATCCATTCCACATCTAGAGGATGTACAGGACAATCCAAAATTCAACTCCATGGCTAATTCTGGCTGGCTCAGGGGGTGTAGCAGACATTTTGGTTACACTGATTAACCAAGCTTGCTGGGATACTGAGATTGTCCAAGATCTTCTCATGGAGACATTTCCCAGTTGCAAAAGTGCTTCAATCACTTCCTGGGTCAAATTGGTAAGAGCTTTTACCAATTGGAAGAAAAAAATGCATGGAAGAAAAAAAAAAAAAAAAAAAAAAGTTTTTCTACTAACCAAACACTGTTTTTTGTTGTTGTTTTTTTTAAGATTCAGAGAATTTTGGAAAATCTCCATCTCTTGATGGTGCATGACCCAGAGCAAGAGACCACTGATCTAGACACTGTCATCCTCAAAGCATTAGTTAAAGGTTAGTGTTAATTACCATCTACGTCAAAACAATTAGCCTTCTGCAGTACACTGCTTTATTTTTTTTAATTGTTATAAAATATTTAATGATTTAGTCTAGTTCATGTTGATTTTTGCCTTTTGTTCACTTTTCCATTAGCCAATAAAAGTCAGAGTCAGGAGGCACAGGACTTCCTGGATGAGCTGAAACTGGCTGTGGCCTGGAACAGAGTAGACATTGCCAAAAGCGAGATTTTCAATGGAGATGTAGAATGGACTGTGAGGCATTCATAATTTTATGTCAATGTCATTCTAAATCACTATAAATACCCTGGAACCTTGGATTGCACGCATAATTACCTCTGTAAGCAGGCTTGCATATCCAAGCGCTCGTATACTGTATATCAAAGCGAATTTCCAAATAAGAACTAATGGAAACTCTGACGATTCGCTCCACAGACCAAAAATATTCATATAAAAATAATTAATACAAAAAAACAAAACACACAAGTTTAAAAAAAGTTCCAATCCAAGGTTCCACTGTAAGTGTAGTGAACATATAATATCTACTAATAATGATAAAATTCTTTTGTTCCGAATTACTGGATCAGTTTGCTTATTTATGGAAACAGAATTGTAATTTTTACTTGTTATAGTCATTATATTTTTTCTTATAGGCAGACGATCTTGAGGAGGTCATGATGGATGCTTTGGTCACTGACAAGCCAGATTTTGTTCGGCTGTTTGTGGACAATGGAGTAAACCTGGGTGAGTTTATGACATACAGTCGTCTCCAGGAGCTCTACTGCTCTGTGCGTGAGAAAAGCCTCCTGTATGAACTCCTCCTGAAGAAACATGAAAAACAGGCAAAGCTCTCAGGCCGATCAGCTGGACCAGCTCACGTTGATGTAGGGGATAGACGACCTCGCTTCACTCTCCTTGAAGTCTCCAAGGTCCTGAAAGATTTTCTGCATGACTCCTGCAGGGGCTTTTACCAGAAACCTCTAGTGGTAAGAGAGCACACTTCTATATCTGTAGTTGCATAAATACAAACATTTAAGAATATATAGAAATGTTTTGAAACACAAATGGTTTGCTCTCACATGGGTATAGCAGATTTCCTTTCCACATGTGATAATTCACAATAAGCACAATAATTCATAGTCTGCATTTTATTAGTACTATTTATTTATTTATTTATTTTGGTGGGGGATTGGCTTTATCTCTGTGAATTCATTTAGAGATGTTTTGGAGGGTTTATTTGATGGTTAATGGTTCCATCTTTCTAAAGGGAAAATGATTTTACCTTTTATTAGACCTACTAGAAATAATGAGAACTACAAAATAGTTCTCCTTATTTTAATTATGGGTTATTCTGTGTTGGAAAGGAGAATGATAAAAGTGTAAACATTTCTAGAAAATTCAAGAATGGTTGTTAGCTGTTTAAAAGTTCTATTTGTAGGAGAAACCAAAGTCCCTTTTAGGGTGCTATAGCTCTTTCAGTGTATGTTTCCCATTACTGTCCTCTAATCCATTGATTTTTGTTTATCTCCACTAGGAAAGAGGGGGCAGACTCTTTCACAACCAGAAAGACCTAATCGACTTGGAGCAGCATTGTGAGCATCCCTTGAGGGATCTCTTTCTTTGGGCTGTCCTGCAGAACAGACAAACAATGGCCAACTACTTCTGGGCCTTGGTGAGGTCGCACAGCAACGTGGAGTGTCTGGCTGATTTTCATGAAACAACACTATTTACATCTCTATCGCGTCATCCTTAGAAACCTGATTTTATCTGGTTTAAGTGGTTTATCTTAGGCAAATTGGTTTTGGAGATGGATGCTAACAGCTTTATGACTACAATTACTGCAATTTACTGTAATGCAGGCTTTCCACCAAGCGTAACACTCGTCTGTGTGGAGTTTTCAGTGCTTTTCTGCTGTATTTATAATACTTTTGCATGATGCAATTTACTGTTGTGATGAGATCATATCACAGAGTGTTTTACAGGTGGACATGACACTGGTCATGATTTAATAGCAAATGTCTTAGTGCTTATTGTAACCCTTTGCTGCTTTCAGAACATAATATATTCATTAATGAAAAACACTATGAATTATGATGTGCCCATATTATCTTTCCCATACCTTGTTTATGCATTTATGTTTGCGATTTGTGTTTGTGTGATTTTATTTATGTCACAGGGTCCAGAAGCAGTGGCTGCAGCCCTTGCTGGATGTAAAATCTTGAAGGAGATGGCTCATTTGGAGTCAGAGGCTGAAAATGCCCGGAGCATGAAGGAAGCCAAATATGAGCAGTTTGCTTTAGGTGAGATTTGCACTGCAAATATTAGCACAATATCATATATGTTCTCGGATTACTGAGAACATAGAAATACAGAATCTTTTTTTTTTTTTTTTTTTTAATTATTATGATTTTAATTTTCATGCTGGGTGCAGATTTATTCAGTGAGTGCTACTCTAACAGTGAGGATCGAGCATATGCTCTGCTGGTGAGAAAGACCAGCTGCTGGAATCAAACCACTGTGCTGAACCTGGCCACAGAGGCCGACGCAAAGGCCTTTTTTGCCCATGATGGAGTTCAGGTAACAGCTCCTATTGCACTTGTTTCTGATGCACAATTTTAACAGACGACTGATTAATAGCACTTTCGTACAGTAAAAGTAAAATGGTTGATGAATTTACTTAAATCAGATCTGAATAATCTAAGCAGGATTTCCAGTTTGTTTGTTTTTTTCTACATACATGATTTGATCATGCATTTTTATATCCCTGGACTAAACTAAAACTCTATGCAGTCACCCTAGTACAGTATCTAGCTCAAATTTATGAGAAACTAAATATCTTATTTAAGTGATACAAATGCAAAGTCTACACATACAGTATATGTATGATGACAATTTTATTAAATTGAAAATTAAGAAAATCTTGTCTATGATATACTGTTGATCAGACCAATTTAGTAAATGGACAGATGGAGTAATTTTCTTGTTTGACTTCCAACCAGTTACATCATTCAAATAAACATTGAAAGATACACAATAATATAAAAGTCATCAATAATTTATCATTTGCACATGCATAGTGTAACAAAATATAAAACATAAAAGGCTTTGGATTGGATTTAGTGGACCAATCAGTGGATTTAGTGGATTTTGTATAATCCCAGTATTTACGGTACAATACTAGGGTGTGCAAATGAACAGGAATTCCTCCTTTAGGATTACTGGAGTATATAAAAAAAACAATTCGAGTTTTAAGTTTATACAGATGCTGAATTATTACAAATTTTCATACCCATCAGGCACTGCTGACTAAAATCTGGTGGGGAGCCATGACAACAGATACCGCCATCTCCAAACTGGTTGTGTCTTTCTTCTTTCCTCCTCTAATATGGACCAATCTGATAAAATTTAGGTAGGAGAACATATAAAACAATGCTATTCCATATCGTCATCAGTGATGGCTTTTTGATTAGATCAGCATTCATCATTCATCAGTCACATGTGTGTATGTTTTTCAGTGATGAGGAACTAGAGAATCGAGTTGGAGGAGAGCAGTTTGCAGAGCTAGACAGTTTTGACACAGAGAAAGCCCTGCTACTGACTGATGAGAACCCAGCGTTAGTCTGTTTTATTATGAAACTTCAGAAGACCATGGGATTTTTAAAGAAATTCTGAAGAAAAAAAATATAATATCTTTAATAGATACCTCTTTCTTTTTTGTGTCATCTGTGTGTGTTCAGTGATGTTGAGGCAGCTGGTGATTCTGCAGTTCAGAGCTGCGGTGCGACGTGGAGCCAGTTCATCCTACGACGTTGGAAGCGCTTCTGGAGTGCCCCCGTCACAGTGTTCCTAGGCAATGTCATCATGTACTTCGCTTTTCTTGTGCTCTTCACCTACGTGTTGCTACTGGACTTCCGGCCTCCACCTCCAAATGGCCCTTCTCCGGCTGAGATCATTCTCTACTTCTGGGTCTTTACACTAGTTCTGGAGGAGCTCAGACAGGTATAAATGTGAAATGGGAGTCAGTCACAATTTTCAGTTTGTCCTTCATATACTGTATACATCTATAAGTAAAATTGTATACACCAGAACTAAGAGTGCAACTTTTTTAATTGGGCTTGTGGCTTTGCAATTACAGACACAAGAACATACATTTTTCTAAATGCAAATAACCTTGCAGCTTTGATAATTAAACATTACAGAAAGATGATAATGATGAAGTCGTCTTTATTTGTCACATTACTGCACAGTGTAATGTAACAAATGTAATGTGGCACACGTCCTTTCTTTGCATGTCCCAGCTTGTTAAGCTGGGGTCAAAGGACCCGATACAGCAATATGGCTGTGATACCTTGATATAGCACCCCTAGAGCTGAGAGGGTTAAGGGCCTTCATCAAGGGTCCAACAATAGCAACTTGATGGTGTGGGGTGTAAACTGAACATGTCACAGTAATGCAATGCAATGTCTGTTATCCAAAAAGCATTACACTAGTTTGGGAAGACTATAAAATGCAATAAATTGATTTTACTATTTTTTAAAAAGTGAAGAAACTGATTGCCTTAAAATTAAATGTAAAATTGTGTATTAATTTTACATTGGCTTAACTTCACTTATTTAAGAGGCACCAATGGATATGTATGCACATTCCTGTGACTACACCTCACAAAACCTTTCCAATACCACTTCTTGTATCAGGCTTTGGTGGAACAGGATCTGTGCATACTCAAAATTCATCCATATCATCCATAATCAACCATACTGTAGGTATAACCCCTATCAATACTGACTGTCACTTCTGGATTCCTGGATTTCTTGACTAATTGTATTCATATTTAATATAGGTATGTCAATAAAACCTGAGCAGCTTTATATAGATTTTCCGGCCATACTGATTATTTTCTTACAGTTGTTTAAATACCTGTTTAAATTTCTAAGCATTTTCTTAAAATGTGCATGTTTAAATACATACCAACTGTAAAAATATTAGGTTTATAAGACTGCTTAACTGAGTTATGAACATCGATCCTACAGTTTGCATTTTTTTTATTTATTAAGCATTCCACATGTCATGTATATGCAACATTGAAATTAGCTCAAATCTATAGGTGACCAGCCCGTTCTCTCCAGTGCATAACTTGCATTTGCATAATAAAAACATTACTGTTTCATTTACGTCATCATACAATATTTTTTCAGTTTCATTTACCAAATGAGTCTACCAAAGGTTAGGAAAGTGACTTACAGATGTGTGTTGTAGACTCTACACACACATTCTTATGCTAGAACACAGACCATGATCTAGGAACACCATCAAACTAAAACCTTGAGTCGAGAGCTGATACAGCTATGGAAATATTATTTTCTTACTGTGTGTGGGTGTGTGTACAGATTGCTTGTTTTAAGTGTTTAGTGTTTAAAGACAGTCAGTGACTCATTCTACTACATTGGCGCCAATGGAGAGAAAGTTGTTATGCACATATTTCTTATGTCTTAAAGGCTATCAGATCAAGCAGAACTGTGCTCGAGGCTCAAAGGAAATGTGTTACAGGTTTAAATGACTAACTTTGTGTAAATCATATTGACTTTGCTGGCAAGCACCATTTTTCTTTTAAATCTAATATAGGCAGCTTCAGGAAGCCTGCAGGGGGAAACATAACAATGGAGTAATGTTTTCAAATTTGTAAGTTTTCACATAAGTCTGAATGCTGGCTTAGTTGATTTGTTGCTAATTTGCTTATAGAAAGACCTGCAAGTAGCAACTTGCAGTAGTCCAATCTTGAGATGGTACTGTAATAGACTGAACAAGAAACTGAGTAGACAAACGCACATGACAGAGTCAGGCTTACAACATGAGCAGAGTATGATATATGTCTTTCCAAAACTACACCAATGTTTTGTGTATAGTCAGATGGTGTGATCATATAGATCTCCAGTTATAAGAACTGGTCATAGGGATGTAAATCCTGGCATGTATAGCGGCTTAGTGTTGCTGGATTGGGTTAGTTTCAGGAGATGAGCTAGCATCCTTGATGAGTTGTTCACCAGACTTGTCTGCCTGCAAGCAGAAACTTTAGAACATAAGTTTGGAAAGGAGAAGGCTTTGGGTATCATTACAATATTGGTGTTATGACAAGCCATGCAAGGATATTGCATCTTTAGAACTCAGGGAATATGAAAGAGGACCAAGCACTGAGCCATGTGGGGTTCCATATTAACGGATTTAACTCTCCAGCAAACCAGCGCTACACTAGGCACCATTTCAGAGTCATGTAAGAATTGACACTATTGTTGTTGACCATGCAGGCGATAATTTCCCAGGTCCAGCCAGATAATCGTCTAAGTAACAGCCACAAAAGCACGTCCTGTGAAGTGTGTCATTTTGTAAACAGACTGGTTATGGTCCAGGAGGTTAACTGATTGTAAACAGGACATTAGTACCTTTTCTCACAGGACAGGAGAAAGGTACTACTTAGTAGAAGCTGCTCTCTAGCCTTGACTTTTCTAATGAGTAATATAGCAATATTTATGATCAGTAAGTAACAAGAACCATTAACAATGCAAGTGATAAAGGTGAGAAGGTGTTTAGAGGTGTAGCCTGGCGCACTGTTGATGGGATTGAATGGACTGATGAATAAAAGAAGCAGGAGGATGTCTACTACAGAAAGGGGGGGAAAGATTAGCATTGTTTTTAATCTTTTCAAAGAAGGTGACAAACTCATCAGCAAATAGAGAGGAAGGTAGAGGAAGAGGTGTAGATTTGAGAACAGAGAAAATGTTATGAAACTTGAGTGGGTCACATGAATTTTAAAACATGACCTCAAAGTTTCCTTTTACAATGGAAACACTTGGGTTGAACACCTTGAACAACCTCTGCACTGAACTGAACTAACCCCATTTAATTTATAAAATATTGCAACAATTCAGCTAAATGGAATGAGCTTGTAAAAGTATATTTCATCTGCTTTGTGTCCCAGAGTTTTTTCTCAGATGAAGATATGAGTATATTGAAGAAGTTTAAGCTCTATGTGGAGGATAACTGGAACAAGTGTGACATGGTAGCCATCTCTCTGTTCGTGATTGGGGTGTCGTGCAGGTATGGTGGTTTATTGAAGCTCAACTGAAAGAAGCTTTTAATAATGTAATCTGTCTTTGACTATTTTTTTCTTCGATCCCAATTGTTCCTAAAATATAAATCTCCCTCTTTTTTTGCATTATAAAAATATTACATGTTTATATGATATAAGTACAGTATATAGTTAAATAATTTCAAGATGGCAAGAGTAATTTTACTAATTTTCTGGCCTATATTTATCTATGTTGATTCTTTGGTGAAAAAAAAAAAACTATTTTCACTGAAAATCTCTCTTTATTGTTTATAGGATGTCAGAAGGAACATATGAGGCTGGACGCACTGTCCTGGCATTGGACTTCATGGTTTATACTTTAAGGCTCATCCACATTTTTGCCATCCACAAGCAGCTTGGACCAAAAATCATCATTGTGGAAAGAATGGTGACCACATTATAATATATTATTTGTGACTATAAGGGACAACATTGTATTAATTAAATTTACATTAAAACTAAAGAGGTTTTTGCCATTATGTTAAGGAAATCTGAGGAACACTACTACTTAATATTTATTAGGGTTCACCTATTACCAGTTTTTAAGATCAATATTGTATTGTTTTCAGATGAAGGATGTCTTCTTCTTCCTGTTTTTCCTGAGTGTGTGGTTGATTGCGTATGGAGTAGCGACTCAGGCTCTGCTCCACCCAAATGACCCCCGACTGGACTGGGTTTTCCGCAGAGTGCTCTACCGACCTTACCTCCACATATTCGGCCAGATTCCCTTGGAGGAGATTGATGGTTAGCTATTTTATTGATGCAACTTAAACAACTGAATTTGATACAGCGGCTCCTATGTTGCATATAGTGCATGCAGTATTTAATTTATTTCTACTCTCACTTATCTATCTCTTTTAACACAGATTATTCATTATAATTAGCCAGAAAATATTTTATAGAATTCTTTTTTTTATTTTATACAAAATTTCCACAGGTTATTGTACTTTTTATTTGTCCTTTTACAGTATTTTTAATAAAGTGACTGCCACAAGATGGAGACACAGTGCAAGTTAATCATGTACTATTTGCACTTCTATCCACAGCGGCTAAGATGGCCCACGATAACTGTACAATGGATCTACACCTGATCATCGATGGCACTCTGCCCCCCTGCCCAAACATCTATGCTAACTGGCTGGTCATTCTCCTACTGGTTATCTATTTACTGGTCACTAATGTTCTTCTGCTCAATCTGCTTATTGCAATGTTCAGGTTAGAGTGGATTCTAAAGAAAATTTCTTGAATTAGGTTGTCTTTCATAAGTAGTAAACTCCAACCAAAAAGCAGGACAAAGTGAAATAATGTATTGCAAAACTATCACATTTCTGCTTGTGCCCCTTACAGCTATACATTCCAGCTTGTGCAGGGGAACACTGATATCTTCTGGAAATTTCAGCGATATAATCTGATTGTGGAGTACCACAGCCGACCTGCCCTTGCTCCACCTTTCATTATTATCAGCCACATCACTGAACTCGTTCTGACTCTGTTTGGAAAGGCCGAGGAGAATGTTGAAATCTTGGGTTGGTCATTTTTACCAATGAAGGAGAAAATAAAAACATTATTTAAATAATAAACTCATCAGAGGATAGTTTCATGTTTGGGCTTGTAATAGCCCAAGAAAGATACTCTCATCATACACAGTCCTTAAAAAAAAAAAAAAAGAAGATAAATGTATTCCTTAACAGTAAGTATTATTACAATGGGCACAGGTAGCACTGCAGTTCATATTCAGAACTACAGACCTATTGAAGGCATTTTCAGGACACATAAGTGCCCTAAAGCTGTAAAATCTCTAGACATCTTCAGGACTAATTGCCCCTGCCCCCCCCGCCAAAAAAAAAAATCTTGGTCTCAAATATGACCTGAAGACCTCATAATGGGTCATGAGTTGTTAAAGATCTTCAAACAGATGTCTTTAGGTCTACACATCCACTGACAAGGTTCAATTACAGTATGTATCTTAAAATACATAAATCCCAAATCAGTTAGAAGTTCACTGTAAAGAGGTGAAAGATATACAAATACAAGATAATTATGCCATTTTTATTTTTGTGGACTTAATTTCATATTGTGTTTATTGGCCAGAGAGAGAGCTGCCACCAGGGTTGGATCAGAAGTTGATGACCTGGGAGTCTGTGCAAAAGGAAAATTATTTGGCCAAAGTTGAAAAACGTCACCTGGAGAGTAGTGAGGAGAGACTCAAGAGCACATCTTCAAAGTGAGCTAGTTTCTATAATTTTTCTCTGGACTGTACCATAATACTGTATGCGCTGTTACTGATGCCACTTCACATTTTAGGGTGCAAAGCCTGCTGATGAGTGCGGCACGATTTAAAGAGCAAGAAAAACGTTTGGTATTTATGGAGTCTGAGGTAAAATCAATTACATCAAATATTCCATGAAAATGGATGCTACTACAGTATTTTAAATTTTTCCAAGTGACGCTGACCAACATAATTATTTTTCCCTTCAGGTGAAATACTGTGGAGAGGTACTATCCTGGATGGGAGAATGTTTCAAGAGGAGTACACTAAAGTGTGACAGAGATGTTCCCAAAAGCCCACGTAGGTCTTCCTCCTGACGAACAATAATAAGAAGTCCAAATTTAGTCTGTTACTTTTGTTACGGGTAGCGTTACAGCACCTTTGTATTTCACAGGCACCAAGGCTAGCAGTAAAGGGGCAGCAAATTTATCAAAGAAAGATGAATAGGAAGCACAAGATGGAGTGGGATCAACAAGGAAAAGTCTCAAGTTGTGGAATGATTGTTGTGTCAGAATTATTGTTTATGTGCTTTTGTGCGTTTATGTGCAACATTATTGTTAATCCAGCTATTGTCAGAACTTAAGTTTTGTACCTGAGATGAAGTTACACCTTTACAAAATGTCAAGATTAAAGTTTGTATGAATGTTTTTTTTTTCTATTTATTTTTAATGTTGTCTTTTTAGAGTTTTTTTTTATGTATGTCACGAATATTTTTAATCCTCTGACTTCATTTTCTGATAATTAATGAAAACATATAGATTTGTATTATTATTATTATTATTATTATTATTATTAAATTACTTTAAATTGTAATATTCATGGATTTAAAAAACAATTGCTAATATTCCATTTTTAATTTTCAAGAATTTGTTAAATTGTTGAAAATTTATATTCCCTGTGTGTGTTCGCATTCTCATGTCATGTTTTACACCCATTCTGTGGCTAAATTTTGTGACTCGTCCAGCTCCTAACTTACACTTCCTCCATTCCGCTTCCCTGTTTCAAGCAACGATGTAAACGGTGTGTAAATTACAAAATCAGTATCTTTATTAAATTATCTTAATTTTCTGCCCACCTGCCAACAAGCTTTGAAAGTGTAGAGTTCTTTAAAGTCAGTAGGGTGTGCATCCGAGCCTTCATGCACTGATTATTCATTATCAGAATGACCAACAAAATACAGCGTTTCCTTTACTTAATGAATCAGTAACCTAGGGAAGTAACAAAAAATAGACTACAGCAGTTTGCTCACAGTACTGGTATAGAAAGTCTCCAAGTGAACATTTCCTCTCTATGTCTTATGAAATTGTTTAGTATTTCTAAATGTAAAAAAAAAAAAAAAGAGAGACAGGAATAATGTTGAAAGACAACATTCACCTGTGACCACCAGGAAAGTAACAACTTGGGTATGTAGTCTATTTATTATAAATTAAATATTAACATTGTTAAATCATATGGTGCATTGTATATAAGATTACGGAGCTCTTATAGGTAAGATTAGTGTCAAATACAATATATATATTTATATCTTCAGAAGAAAAAAAAAAAAAAAAAAGGTGAAATAAACTGGAAGGCAGAATGATCCCTGGACTGTAAATAGATTGCATGTTAACCGAAGCTTACCTATGAATAGAATGGTTTATATATTTTTAATAATTTCTATTTGGGTTTAATAATTATATTTTCACAACAATTTAGTGCCATCTTTTTGCCAAAAAACAATGCTTCTGTTTTACATTTCGAATAGCATATCACCTTGAGATGTATTCTGTGTCCCTATCACTCAGCTGAAACACCCTCAGGGCTGAGTGGTGCTTTTTGCTAAGTTAATCAGTAAACACATGTATGCACATTAGACAGTGTTGGTAACAGGAAGTTACTACACCACAGGAAGTGCAGCCTTCCCACCTGGCCACTTTCATAAGCTCTAAAAATCTATCTACCTGAAATTTCCCATCAGCTTCACCTGCTTTGAACTATTAACCAGATAAAGATGTTAGCAGATATGCAGGATTTCCAGATTATTAAATGTAACTTTATTTAGGATTTGTTTTGTATTTTTGTGTTTGTAGCAGCCGAGCAAAGGAAGATGAGCCTAAGTAATCAGCGAATTCCTGGCTGGAGCACAGTAACTCTGCCAGCATCTTCACAGGCACAGTCTAACTCCAGTGTCAGTGATATGAACAGGTAGCGATAACACCTTGTGCCTAAAACTAAAAGGGATCATTAGATGTGCAAAGGTGTTCAAGTCAATTTTTACTTGTCTTAACGAGAATGAAATGTATAAACCTCATGAGCAATTTGTTTTAGAATCTATTCTGCAGTCATCAAGGTCTTTCAAGGTGAAGGACTACAAACGAATGAACTCTACTTCTTAAATGAGCGCATCAGGTACTGCTAAACAAGTCATGCACAAATATTATATTTAAGACGTATAATGTGCAACAAACTAATATGTAATGGTGAAGTGACAGTATGAGCAGAAAGAAAGCAGCTCATTTCACATATTTTTTCCCCTTCATTTTGACAGGTGGCTTTTAAAAACAGAAATGGGGTCATTTATTGAAGAGTATTTTCAGGTACTCAACATGATCTGCTTCATTCAACATGAAACCAATACCAGAATTTATTGCATTTCATTTAGAAATTACATTTTTCCACAAGCATATGTGCATGAATTAAAATGTAACTAAAAATGATAGATCTCAGTACATCTGCAGTACTGCACTTAAAATAGTTATTAAAATGGGCCAAATTAGTTTCATATTTTTCAAAGGTTTCATATCCTAGTAGCTTTAACAACCCCTGTGCGTCTAACAGGAAGAGTTCCAATCAGAACAAGGATGCTTTTCTTTTTCTGCCTAATATTTATCTTTCTTTTTTACTGGTAGAATCAACTTCTAAATAAGGCTCTTAGGTCTATTTCGGAAGACGTTCAACTTTATAAAGGTAGGAAAGAAATCCTATGATTTTTCTATACTGTATGATGGCTCAGTACAACATGTATTGTTTCGTTTTATCGCAGGGCAACATCAGCTCTTTTTCCTGGCTGATGTTTGGATTAGATTTTTCTCAGAAATTCTGCCCACATTGCAGGCTATATTTTATCCACTTCAGGTACATCAACATCCAGTACAGAAATTGCATTCATTTCCCTGTACAAGAGCTATAACAGTCAAAAGCATTGAAATACTACTGAAATTACCCTTACCTGTATTATTTGCTCAACTGTAGGGCCATGATTTCACAGTAAGGCAGATGGCACTGCTCGCCTTCAGGGATCTCGTCCTGATGAAGCTTCCACTGGAGGAGCTGCTCCCCACTGACCTTTCTCTGCTACCTGCATCCATCACACAAATGCTATTAGTCCTACAGGTAAATGTTTGTTTGTTTTCCTTAACGCACACTCACACTCACATTAGCACTCACACCAGCTTCATCAAGTGTTTTTGCACTTTGTGTAATTATTAATGTCCAGGGAGTCCATGAGCCCAGAGGCCCCTCTACAGAATATTCTCGCCTTGAGAAAATGCTGGAAATGGTGGTTTCTCCCTATCTGTGGAACTGTAAACACAAAAGTAAGACAAGCTTCTTATATACTGATGTCTAGATATTTAATAACCAAACCAGATGATCTTACAAGAAGAACTGCTTGTACCTTTAAAGATAAAAAAAATTATGAAAACCAAAAGGACATTCCAAACTACATCATACAGAACACACCAAACCAGATTGACACACAATTAAAACAAGTATTTCCAGGGAAAAAAAAAAGTAATTAAAAACAAACATCTTGTATTACCAGCAAACTTTTACAATAACTGCAGTACAATTCTCCAATGTTGTCCCATGATTGACTAACACAAAAACACAAATTTGTTTTGTCCTAAGTTGGTATGTGTAGCCCCTCAGAAATCTGTTTTCACAAAAAAAAAAAAAACACATGATCTCTGGGTGGCAGATGTCACTTGATGGAAGAGAGAATGAGAATCATCAATGACTAATAGATTAGGAAGAAAATCACAAAGGGGAGAAAGTTACACAACTTTTTTTATCTTTGCTAAAACTATTGTGCCTTGCTCTCTCACTCTAACAGACTATGAAGAAGAAATCAGACAAAGTAAACGCCTCATCCAACCTGAGATAAGGATCACACAGCATATCTCACATGTATCTCTTCTGACTCCTTTACTGGAGCAGGACGGAGAGGGGTATGCGGAGAGAGGAAGCAGCCTTCGCCGTCACTCTATATCCAATGGCAGATCGATCATCACTGACATGCAGCTTCTCACTGTTACTAGTAGGATGTATTCTGGGTTAGAGGAGTCATGTGGAACTACTGATGAAATGAGGGAAAAGGATAACAGGGCTCTTTCTCAAGTCAGTCCCACATTTGAAAGCAAAAGTTGTTAAGACATTGTTGGATATGCTTACTTACTAACCAAAAACATTTCGGAAAAAAATAATGAGTGAGACGGATCTTACAAATTTATTTGTCATATATTAAAATGTTTATTGGTATAGTACGGACAGAAAATCAAATCACAAATCAACGAAAAGCACGATATAAACAAGAAATTAGACATTAAGATGAATTATAGCGGTCTTCAGTCCTTTGTTGTCAGCATTTCTGTTTAAAGGGCGGCCCAAAACTTTGGATTCACATTAAAACCGATATTTTTCTTTCAATTTGAGACCCAAGATAGCTTTGAAACTAACAATAAAAAAATTTCATAGAACCAAAGCTAGTACCATTCAACTTTTTTTAAAGCCAGTATTCAATCAGAATTCATCCAAAACAATCGTTTTAGTAAAGAAGGAAATTATATCTGCATGCAATATCAGCAGATCTGATAGATGAAGATGTATCAGCATTGATTTTAACATTTGATATAATTCATACTTTTAAATACATTTTGGTCTATGGATCCAGACTTTTGGGTCACCCTTTATATGGTTATTTAAGCCAGATTTTCTGTGTTCAATGTGTGACAAAAAAACATAAAAATACCTCAATACATCAAATTTAAGAAAATATGATCCTATTATTTGTCAAGTGAAAATATAAAAAATGTTTTACATTACCAGCAATTATCTTATAGTGAACTTATGGCAGCACATTCACGCCACTATATCCTTTAGGAAGATGCCATTAATTCAAAAAATACTATTCAGTTATTAGGAGAATCTATGATGCTCTATTTAATCACTAATTGTGATATTTAAAATGCAGTTTTGTTTGTGGTAGTTTAAGAGATAGCCGTTTTAGCTTGCTGTTTCAGAATCATACATAATGTAAGGTACTGTAAAAATAACATCTTAAAACAAAAAGGAAACTTTGTACCAGTGGGGTACGTCTCTGAGAACTTGTAAGGCAATAGGAAAGTGATTAAGATGACCTCAGAGCGATGGTTCCGTTCCCCGAGGTTGCACACCCTCTCTCCTGAGGCTGGTGTCAAAGCGTGGCATGACCTCACAGCGCACCAGCAGCACATCGTCTCTGACAAAGCCTCGCTGGCGCAGTACCTGCAGCTGCATGAAGGTGACATAGCCAAAGCCTTTGGGATTGCGCTGCACTGTGGGCCTTTGGAAGGCTTGCAGGTCTGGTTTGGTCTCCATTACCTCAACATGGTTTTGGCCCTCGGCCTGGTCCAGCACAGACAGCCGGATGGTGCCCTGCAGGGGCCATGGGAGCTGGCTATCAAACTCACCCTGCATTGTGTGCACAAACAACGAGATGTAATTAGAGCAACGTGGTGCACTTGGTGTCTGCAGGTGCAGTCTCAGGCACAGCTTATAGCCCGGTTTTCCTGTGTAGAATGGTGGACTATGGAGTACAACTGGTTGTCCGTTTTCCTGTTGGTGCAGGTGAGCTGAGAATCCCTCTATTCGCCACACGTAGACTCCTTGGTACTGCTGAGCCTCTAGCTCGTGCATTTTCTCTTCCAGCAATACCAGCTTTTTGCGTAGCTCAGTAACCTGCGTGTGCTGTGTGTCATTGCGAATGCTCAGCTCCCGTAGTTGGTGGTCCTGGCGCACCAGGCGGCCCTCAAGTTCCACAACAGTTTCACGTAGCTGCTGCATTTCCTGGGTACACTGGCATGTCTCTCCCACCCTGGAAGAAGCACCACGCTCAGATGGGGGTAAGCAGGAAGGGCCTTGGGAAGAAGTGGGGAGAACGCCGTTCAAAGACTGGTTCCTCAGGAACTCGGCCATGTACCTCATGTGCATCTGTGTAAACTCCTGCATGTGAAGTGCCAGGTCGTTCCTCGGCATCTAAGACGAAAGTCAACGCACGTTAAGTATTTATTAACATATAGGGCCTTCATGAAATCATTATGTTAGTGTATTATATATCTTAACGTACACTGGCTGGCCACTGACTGACTGGATTGAATCAAGCTTTATGAGTTATGATCTGGGGTTACTTCAATTGGTCTTGTGTAGGCTCAGCAATGTTATGTGGCAATAAAACCCTTTTCAGACATGGGATATACTGTATAGTGTAGCATTTTGAGCTTCATCGATGCATAAAAACTATATCTTTCTGTCATTCAGAAGTACCTCACTTTACATTTTTCTAGTAAGAAATTCACGTGTGCCTATTCATAAATGTTCCACTTAAATTTCCATAAAAAAATTATGGAAAGTCGTGGATGTCTGAAAAGGGCCTAAAATAAAGTGAGCTGACTACTGTACCTGAATTTACTGAATGTATTCAGTAAGGGAATGGTGGCTCAGGTGGCTAAGGCTCAAGGTTGTTGATTTGGGGATACGGGTTTGAGCACTACCGTTGGTGGATTGCCACATCCCATATGCTACCCAGCCACTGGATGCAGTGCCAGTTCTAAGCCCAGTTAGAAAATTTGGAGGGAAAATCCTGCCCTTGCGTCAGGAAGGGCATCTGGCATAAAAAAAGCTGTGCCAAAATGTGTGCGGATCAGATGGTCCGCTGCGACAACCCTTTGACGGGAGCAGTCGAAAGAAAGTTTTATTCAGAAAGACCAAGATATCCCATCGCTGGAGCTAATGGCACAGACATATTCTACGACTCGAATTGTGAATGAGTGGTTCTGGGGGCATTAGGAATTATTTTCACACATGGCATCACCACATTTGCCATAATTAAAGCTTAAGACAGTTGAAAGAAATAGTGTGTGCAACGTTTGCTTTTGGGCCAGGCAGTGTATATTACTTCAAAGTAAAATAAACTAACAAAAGGGAGAAATGCGGTCAGGTGTGCAGCCTGGCTTTACCTTTTCTTGACAACCAAACATGCTGAAAGTACAGGCAACAGGAGCTTTCAGGCAGTCCGTTGCACAGTGTGATAACAACTGAAACAAATATATCACCACAGTCATTAAAATCACATTAAACTTTCACAAATATGTCCATGTGTATGATGTGTTGCTCACCTGACCCCGAATGAAATCCATGTTACAGTACTCACACACTGTATTCACAAACGGACACATCTGCTCATGAAACTGCAAAAAAGTCATTACCATAACATTAACACATACGGTATAAAAAATAAATAAAAAATAAACATTTGATTGTACAGAAATCAACAGTCAGCACCAAGCTCAGATTCATAGCGTTTCACTCCAAGCTAAAGGATTCTTTGGCTCTAAAAAGTCATTTAAACCAGTAAATAGATTTAAGTTTGTAAGACATTTACAGTTCCATTGTCTATTTTGTAAACTGATTCAATTCTAAGACTAGAAATGCCCTTAATAGTTAATTTGATGAATTAATCATCATTTAATTTGCCCAGTGTTTTACATTTGAATAGTAATTTAGTTTCATTTAATTTGTACTACTTTGCTAATTTACAACTTTAACCTGTTTATTTTACTGGATCTACATTCAACAGTGAAACATTTTACTTCTGTGCCACATACAAACACATAAGTAATAAGTATAACCAACAACAATATCCAACTGTTTCCATTTGAGTTCAATATGTATTTTTACAGCAGATGAATGCTAAATGCTCAAGGCGAGTAACAAAGTGTGACAGTGACTGATTCTCCTGTGAGGAGTCTTCAGGCAAAAGTTGAACCTCATTCTTCTGTGTTTTGAAGCTTCAAAATGACAATGTAGCAACTTGGTTTCAACAAGGCACAAGGGATATTTTTAGAAATTAGCTAAATTCTTCCTACTCTGCTAACATCACATGTATACAGTACTGTGGTAAAGTATGCACAAGTGCCTGCCCCCAATGTCACTGTAACCAACAGACTGCAGTTCCAGGTAAAATGCCACCATAATGATTCACAGAATTTTAAACAAATATAGCTTAATTTTAGGAACCTACTTGCTCCTGACTTTAAATTATTTTAAAACATCTGACACATCTGCAAAAATAAATATTTAAAAAGTCCTATAACTAATCATTGCTGTCACTTGTCAACTTAATACTCAATCATCCCTTGTTAGTGGCAGATATACGCATATAGGTTTGGTGCAGAAACACGAAAACTAAAGGCAGAGACTTGTGAATGCTGACTTTCTAGGCATTTCAAGCATTGTCTTTCTCCTAGACTTGAGTGCATATTTTAGCTTCAAGTTTTGGCTTCAAAGCGAAAGAAACAGTGGACTCTCACCTCTTTGGTAGCACAGATGATGCTCTCTGCACAGTCAGGGCATGTGATGAGGCGCTGTGAACAGTCCAGGTTCATATGTTCCTCTACACTATTCTTCCATACAGGCTCCTTACACTGGGGGCAAGGTACTGTTGCAAATTCGCAGTGCATCAAGTGATTCTGCAGAGAAGATAAACATCTTAATTAAAATATGAAAGCTTATTAAAAGATTAAAGATTGCTAGGGATTTAGCTGTCGAACATCAAGAGAAAGTTAATTCCACCACCATTTGTCAGAACAGAAACAGTCTAGTCGCAGGTCTTCCTCGATACCTGACAGATGGTGCGAACAGTCAAGCAGTGCTGGAGAATCGGAGGGAACGTGGTGTGGTGTGTAGTGTGATTAGAGCTGAGAGGTAAGTGGGTGACTGGCTGTTTTTAGATTTAAACATCAGGTTCACTACATTGACTGAAATTTACCTCCAAGCGTCTGAGCTCCATTTTCTCATTACAGCCCACATTGCGGCAGCGCACGATGAGAGACAGAATTTCCCTCTTTGCAAAGTTATCTGGAAAAAGTTGGTCTTCTGTCAGCACTTCATTGTCAACTGGACATTTCTGCCCTGTGTCCCTGCCAGAAAGATGAACACGTTCAAGTTTTGCTTGGCATTACTGATCCTCAACTGGGAACGCCCTTAAACTTTAATATTTACGTTACTGCTTTTTAAAATTTTTACTGGATTCATAATTCCAAAAAGGTTTTGGTGTCCCATTTATACAGGGTGACACAAAAAAATGGGAACTTTTTTACAATCCAATAAAACTAGAAGTGATAAAATAAATAAATTGTATTCATATTAATTGAAACCTAAAACTTTAAAATGGTGTTTACTTGCTAAATGTCACTAACCCGCAGTGCTACCACCTGCTAATGGCTACCAATACGCATTTCAAAAATTCCCGTTATTCTGTGTCACCCTGTACTATTAGACAATATTGCAGTTAGTCATGTCTAGAAAGACAAAAAAAAAAAATCTCAAAAAAAAATATAATAATTATTAATTCATTGCTTGATATAATAATAAAAATAAAATAAAAAACTCTAACAAGTGAATGAAAATAATGCAACTACTTGTGTCCTTCACTACCTAAAATGTTACTTGCTGCTGAACTGTTACACACATGGATATGCTATTAATTATACAGGCAGTTCCCAGCCTATAGGCAGTTGCTACTTTCACTGAAAGTGAAGTCATGGTTAATGTGCTAATGAGTCAGTATCAGAATAAAAACAACTGCAGTGTCAAGTTGTTTGATTAGATCGATTTTAAGTGGTAGGCTATTAACTGTTGCCATTATAGCAACAGTTACAGGGATGAGAAAGAGATCATATTTCACAAATATACGGAGATAAATTGTTGGCTTGAGGTTTCCTGTTCAATGTATTACAGCTCACCTAATGGATTTTTTAATACAGCTGTTGCAGAAGCGGTGACCACATGGTGTCTGCACGGCTGACCTTAGTCCCATCAGACAGATGGGACATTCATACTTGTTCTCCAGTGGGGGGTCAAAGTCAACATCATAGCCTTGCTGTTCTGCTTGGAGGCCGGATGAGACACTGAGCGTGGATGGGTTTTCTGTAGGGCTTAGGTACGACTCCCTCTCTTTCTCCATTTCAGCCATGCATCTTGAGAATGGATACTCATCAGGATCGGATTTATGCATGTCACCACACGCCATCTATATAAATGAAAAAGGGAGAGGAAGGAGAAAAGAAGTATTACTAGTTACTGGTGCATTTGTACATTTATTCATTAAGCATGAAACAAGACTACAGTTTTGTACAAGATTTTACACTACAGAATATAAAATGTTATATAGACCTATACAGTAAGTCAACAGTACAGCCGTGACAGACTGTACGAATAGATCATCTGCATGTAGAATGAAGTTAAAGCTATTTTTTTTTACCTATGGTCAGTTAAATACATCAAATATGAATAGGTCGATACTACTTTGATGCTGTGTGACACCTATAAATACAGGTGGAAGAGCCATACAAGGAAGCAATATGAGCACCTTAAAAACACATTCATTGATTGGTGAAAATCATAGGCTGGACTTTGTTAGAACTCATACTACAGCACCACCACCATTTCTCTGAAAAAACATGATGACTACAGTCTTTGGCGTACAACCGGTTACTTTTAAACACTTCACATGCCAACCCCTGTTGCCACATCGCTTGTAATTTTTATCATTCATAACCCTTATTAGATCTACAGAAAAACAAGTAATTGTAGACTAGAACTAACCGTAACAGCCATCTCTTTGACTTAGTGCTCCGTTTTTTCTTATTCTATTCTCTCTTGTGCTTTATAATGACAACTGAGCAAAATACTGACAGTGTAAAAGACTTTTCCAGGAAAAGTTTCTCACAAAAATAATTTTTCAAGAAAGAAGTACCGCTGGGGGATTTGACATTTTTGTTTCCTTTTGAGTTGTTCCTTGTCATGTTTACAAGGATGTGCAAATATATATATATTTTTTACAAAGATTTCATAATAAACTGTCAACTTAAGATGGATTATCAAATCATAAAAACGGTAAATGGTAACACCAACAGTGTGGCCAAACTCAAGACTTTGTTGCTAAATCTTTAGCCAACTCATGAGAGAGTCTGGTGACAAATCTAGCAACATGTCAAACAAATGTCCATGTCCGTCTTAAACTCACAGGTATACAGATATACACATAAGTTCACTCAACTTGCCATCAGTGTGCAGTGTCTAACTGACCAATCCCGAATCACCACTGTGTCCCAATACCCTGATCAACAGTACTTTCAAATGAGCAATACCTGATCACCATTGGATGAGAGTAACCAATCCCTGATTATGATTCCCAATAACCAACCGCTTTTCTTGGCAAATGATATAGTATTTTTACATTCATAACTTTCATCTATGGTACCATGACGATTCTTGATGAATAAATGAATACACACTTTGAGATTTCTACTTACATTTTTGTTGCACTTTAATAAATCTTCTTTAAAAAGTGATGCCAATATGGAGCATCCCTATATAAGCCACAAAAATATAGTGATTCTGATAGTGGGCCTTAGTCATGACGAGATAAAGATAAATATACTACACACATTTATACAAGTCCTATTGCTACACAGACCTAAACACACACACACACACACACACAAAACTGGGCGGGGCCGTGATGGAAAGCGGTGCCTCGACTTTTGAAACGCTTCAGAGGTCGGCTTTCACATTTACTAACTAGCGACTTAAACTCATTCAACAAGTTCTAGTGTTCGAACACACGGCGTTAAACTTCTGCAGACATTTCTAACTGGGAGACAAAATTAGCAAAAAATGCACAATTTACAAATATTAATTAATTCTGGCTTAACTGAACCAACTTTATAGTCGCTAGTCTAGCTAGCTAGCTAACTTATCCAACTAAACTAGCTAAGTCTAATAATTCCTTTTGCTTTCGGTTTTGTTTGTTTAGCTAGCCATTTGTGTTTACATTCATATTTTGTAATCCCTCCGACATATCTCATTATTACTGTAAATATTTGCAGCTTGTCTCATTTGGGAAGTATTTTAGCAACCTACCTTTGCTAGCAACGTCTGAGCTCGTGAAACACTACCTCTTCCTGAATACAAACGTCACTACAGCGCGAGCGGCGAGCTGGATAGGTTGCCAGCTTGCTGGAAATCCCCTTCCGTCGTGAGAATTCCCGTTAAAGTGGGAAGAAATTGAGCGCAGTCCTTGCGCTATTATTTCCCAGTCATGCTCTCGGAATCCCCCTACAATACACTTACAATACATTCAGGAGATGAACGTGTTATGAGAGGAGGGGAACATTATCATTTGCATTGCAGAAAACACCAGAAGAAACAATAACACTTTCATAATACATTTTTGCCTGATCTCGAGGGGCCTTTTTTCAAGCATTGTTGCATGGTTCTTCTATGCTTTTGCATCATCTGTGAAATCTGTTCCCCATCATAGTACCCAGACTTTCCTTTATGCCTGAGGTTGCAAAGTGCCTTTATTGGTTTAAACAACTAAAGCAAACTACAGTAAAATAACTACATACATACATACATACAGGCGGCATTAATCATGTAGGGCAGCCTATCAAAAACATTTACATGATCCTGTAAAATCCTGATATTTATGCTACTGAAAACATTATAAACTGTTATAAGTTTGTAATGGGAAACCAGGTATCATTCCGATTATCATTATTGTCTAAAACCTGAGGTAAAACCCACTCAGCAATCATGTCACTTGGGAGAGGTCATTGGCTTATTGTTGGCTCAATGGTAGGTTTCTCACCCGCCATATAAAAGGCCCGGGTTCAATGCCCAAAACCCCAATGCCAGTCCTAATCCCCAATACAATGGGATGGTTCCGTCAAGAAGGGCATCCAACGGAAAAACCTGTGCCATGTTGTGTGAGAATCAGAGTCACACAAAAATGGCGACACCTCAACAGGAACACCCAAAAGACTACATACATACATTTGGCAGATGCAAAGGACAAGAGCTTTAAAAAAAAAACACATTATCATACGAGTCAGGGATTAAAATTACCATCAGTCTAAAACCCCTGTTGTGAAGTTTCGTACAGCATGAAAAACACACTAGACATTTCGTAATATATATATTAAAGTATTTGCTGAATGTAAATGTCTTTAGATGTCTCAGCTGTACAGAAATCCAGGTAATGTTCATAGCATATCTTCATACATATTTATGAACACTTGTCATATAAGTAAATATGTACGATATTCTTGACTTTCAGCATTTAAAAATGACAAAAGTGTTGTATTTTGATAAAGTTATCATTATTACATAATTTTAGGTAAAATAATACATTTCTTAATGAATTGATTTCAACCCTTTCTTACTTTAATCAGGTTCCATAACTCAATACATACATTAAATCAGAAAAAGATAGTTATTCCCTTAACAGTTGCATTTCTCCCTCTCTTTAGACATTAATAAAAAATGTAAAGAAAAAAATCCTACATTTTTGGTCATATTTTTTGTTTCTTTTAGCAAATAAAAGTTCTTATGCATTTATCATTTCCAATAGCTATTATTGTAGAAAATCTGTAGTGCACTTACATAGACCTATCATCAGGGGTGCAGCTGGGCATGAGCAAGAGTGATTCTGATCCCCCTGAAAATCTAGTATACTGGGTCCCCAACCTTGTGGCCGACACTTTTAAATTACCCTAGCGGTTTTAAAGGTCCCATGTCACTCAGGGGTCCTTGGAACTATCCGTGCTTAAGACCCCCACATGCTCAACCCCTTTACAGAACCCTTACCCATGATGTGAAATACAGCTGGAGGTACTGTATGGGACATGCTGGTACAGGAAATATTCAACACACCCCCACTGTTAGTCACAGCATTGTTGAATGGCCTAATGAAAATATTTATACCACTAACCCACACGAGTACAAGTTAAGTATAGATAATGTTTTTTTTATTGTTCACGTTTTTCATGCTCAGCACGAAAGAATTTTTAACTCTTTTCAAACTCCTTTAGCCTTCTATGGTAATTTTTTGCCTGATCTCGAGGGGCCTTTTTTCAAGCGTTGTTGCATGGTTCTTCTATGCTTTTGCATCACCTGAGAAATCTGTTCCCCATCATAGTACCCAGACTTTCCTTTGTGCCTGAGGTTGCAAAGTGCCTTTATTGGTTTAAACAACTAAAGCAAAGTACAGTAAAGGAACTGCAAACATACATACATACATAGCCAGGTAAAAAATACCTTTTTCTTTCTCTGTATCACTGATGCACTTTTTCCAGTGCTTCTCTAGTGACTGGATATCATCAAAGTAGAAGTTTTCTCAGTATACCTGAGCCATGTAAGACTCTATGCTTCACATTAGAAACACTGATCTCCCAGGAACTCCTTTAATGGCCAAACATGTGCAAATCAGGAGATCAGGACTTTATGTTCCTGTAATGTGCAAGTAGTGTTGGTGAATGATTGTATGTACAGTTCCAACAGAAGGATGCGTTTCTTCTGCTAGTTGGCAACAAGTTATCGGTCAATATTCAAGGATCGGGAGTTCCACTCACTGAATGTTGACAGGAATGACTGCTGTGGGCTCTTGGCCACCTCGACCAGAATCATGGACGTATGGCCTTCTTTAAAACTTGGTGTGGGTTTAGGCTCTTATTCCAGCTGCCCGGAAACCACAACTGATTCCACCTGTTTAATTAGCCGTTCTTGACTTTCAATAGACAATCAGGTGTGGCTACTGCTCGTTTGGAATGAAAGCCTGCACCCACATCAGCCCTTTCTGCATCCAGGTTGACACCCCTGGTTTACATCATTCACCTGTTTTCCTGAAGCTAAGAGTATCATCACCCTATTGTGCACAAAGACTTCTGTAAATGTTAATCAATTTTACGCCTTTACTCAACAGAAATTGTCCCAAGTCCTGATTTGACTTGAACGTTACAGGTATTGTAAGCGAGGGTGCCCTCTAGTGGTCATGGGGGGCAGGGGAAATAATTTTAAATGACAAATACAGCATTCAGTATGTGTGCAGAGACAGAAAGACACTAAACACTTTTCTTGCCAGCTTAATAATGCTGCTTTTTTCATATAAGAGAAAAAGAAAGGAGAAATTAGACTTGTTTAATTATCCAGGTTAATAGTTAATAAATGAATAGGTAATAGTTTGTAATAAATAGATAAATAGAAAATGGTTAAAACATTTTATATATATATATATAACATTATGTTTCGAAACTTAAATTTTTAATAGGTGATATGTGATTATTTAATCATTAATGATTTAAATATCAAAATAAAATGGTTTTTGCCTATTGGGTTTTTTTTTTCTTAGATTTTTTTTCAAATGATAGAGATTTGTTGCTCATTTACAAATCACTATTCAATGATAAACACTTTGACAAGGCATCAAGTTACCGTGAAACTATACACTGCATCATTTATAATGGTCTTAAATCACTGAGCTATATCAACCAAAGCTACACCTATTACATGATGTACCCACCACACAATGACTCCACTTTCACACTGAAACAACTTTAAGTCGTTATATACAACTATTTCTGTTTTCTGATTGTGGCACATAGAGGCTGTTTGTCGAGGCACGATCAGAGCCAAAACCTGGTAACTGATGTCAGCTCTTGGAGATTTTCCTTGAGGCTTCTTTGTTTTGCTTGTCATACTCTAGCCTTGCAATGGCAGTGGACCTCCTCTCTGGCCACAGTGTCAGAGTCTGGATAGGTGTGGTCACAGTGGGCCTCTATTCCACTTATGAATAGAGCATTTTATAAATAGCTAAATCAACAATTTGCACTAACAAGGCTGTTCATTGAGCACACTCAACATACAGAGCCCACCCTCTTGCTCATATATAAATGCTTTCGAATAAACATACATATCCATTTTTTTTTTCCCTTTAACGAACTTACAGTGTAATTTTGTAGTTCTTAATCCTGTCTGATTGCACAAAGAAACAAAGCATATCAGCAAGACTATGGCTATAAGACATTTTTTTCTTAAACACTTTTGTGAAATAGAATTATGAATCCTTTGAATAAATACTTTAATTCAATGCTCATGCCTTTTTTACATTTGGAAATCCTGCTTACAGCTAATGCCATCCACATGAATTGCTGTAACTTTTCATATGTGTGATATTTTTACAAGCCATTACACCACATTTACCTATTGCATAGATAAAACTACAGGGTAAATGAAAATGATGTCAAGATGACATGGCTTACATCATCTAACAGACTTTTATACATCTGCGAGTTTCCAACAGTCATCTAATCCACGGATTAATCACTATCTATGTGAAAAAGCACCATCAATTACCATTCCCTGTCCAGTCACCTAAAAGGAAAACTCCCTGAAATACAGTACATTACATATCTTTACATAGAAATACACTGTCTGGCCAAAGAAAATGGCACTTTTTAGAAGGTTCAATTTGTTGAGCTACATCAAGCAAAGAAAACAACTAAAGGGTTACAAACATAAAAAAGTAAGAACTTTTCCATGTGCACACAATGTGATGAAAACTCACAGGATTGGGACTAAACAGCTGTGTGGCCATAAGAAAACCACCTGTTAGTAAGGCTAATCTGAAAAAACAAAAGCTGTTTGACTCTGCAGCAATGGAAAAAGTCATGTGATTTGTTATTTCATATTGACCCTATTCCACAGCAATGGGTGAAGAGCAATCGTAGGCAGTGTTATGATCTGGGGTTGCTACAGTTGGTCAGGTCTAGGCTCAGCAATGTTATGTGGCAATAAAATGAACTCAGATGATTACCTGGATTTACTGAATGACCAGGTTATCACATCAATGAAGTCTTCTTACTTGATGGCACCGGCATATTCCAGGACTCATTTGTTAAAGAGTAGTTCTGGAAGCACAAAGAAACATTTTAACACTAGTTAGGCACTTATTCTGTATATTTGTAATTATATTATTAGATCACAAGCAGCTGATGTGATGAATTATTGGGTTATGTTTTTCTATGAGATGTTGCCAACTGTCTGCCATAATGAGATCACATTAGGACATATATTACATTAAACAATAGGAAAAAATCCACCATCTCAAAAATAAGGCATGATTTTAGGTTATAATATTAGTTTTTAAAAACAAAAAGCACAGGAGCCTCTTTTTCAGTCACATTAAGTATTACGTCAATGGGAAATATACTGTAGATCTAATGTAAAAGTAGTAAAGACTTGCTGGACTTAGAAACTTGCAAAGTTTGGCCTGAAAACCTTTACTGTAAGCTTGAATACAAGATCATCTTTACACATTGTTTTTTTTTTTTTTTTTCACATCAGTTAGTTGCATAAGTCCATATAAGAAGTTGAGAAGTATTTAAAACACTGACAGAACCAACAGCATAAGCAGGATCTTTGCCAGTCTGCAGTTATCCATCAACCTCTGGCTTTAACGTACAAAAGCAGTTCTGTTTGCAGGCCCTAAGGAGCCCACATTTCACATGTGTTCTCTATTTAGAGGAGGGTGTTGCGCATATACCGCTTAGTCAGACTGGTACAACAGGGCCATTATAAATGCCATGGATCTGTCCATTTTCACAGACATTAACAGTATTGCCTCAATATTCTTATCAGCAGCTGCAACTGCTTTTGCCTTTGTCTGGATTAAAAGCCTTCTTTGGGCAGTACTTTGCTGCCAAGTCTGCTAGGAAGGGATTGATAAATTATGTTATTTTTTATCTGGAAAATCAACATGAGCTTTCTGTGCAAATCACAGATTAAACCTTATGTAGCGGGAAAATCCCAAGTAAAGCACAATCGATTCCAAAAGCCCTGTTTCTATTGTAGCTATGCATGTTATTTTCAAAATACCATATATACCATATAACTTGATTTTGGTGAATTATACTGTATATAACAGTCTTCTCTCCCTTTTCCAAGGTCCTTAAGGAGAAACTGGTTGAGACCCATTATATAGACAATGAGTCTTTCATCTATCTACATTTTTTTTTTTTTTTACCACTTACAAGCATTAGATGCTCCCCTTTTGCTTTTATAATAACCTTTAATCTTCTTGGAAAGCTTTACACAATCTTTTATGTGTGGCTTTGGGGATTTGTCCATTAAGCCACACGAACATTAGTGAGAGCTGATTTGAATCACAAGCGACACTATTGTCACAGCAGTGCCGTTTTAGAGAATTAATCAACATCATCTAAGAATCGTGTGCCATAAGATAAAGAAGATGTAATAGTGTGAAACAGACAATAGGCATTAACTATATATTCTTTTTGAACCACAGAATAAAAATCATAGAGTCATTTGACTTCAGATGTTTTGGAGTTAAAATGGCAGGCAAAATCTAATTTGCACACAATAACCAGTTAAGATCATTGAGAATCTTCATATTCACGAAAACCACTGTGACTTGTAATGGGTGGACAGGAGCATGTGCAAGTATGTGAAACATGCTAACAGAAAAAAGACGCAGTCTTTAATCAGCTGTTGAAGCAGGATGAGAAGAATGCCCCTCTATCCCTTAGCATAAGGGTATAGTGTTCTGCTACTCTCTTCTCCAAACATTCACAGACTTCAGAAAACACATAGACCCTTACAGGAGCCATGACTGGTTTGACTTTCTTGTAGGATGGGTGAACTGTGGAGAAATTCATCTCGTGGATATTTAGATTTGCCTATGACGCACCACCCTCGTAATTCTGTAGGGCGAAACAGTTAGTGGTGAGAAAGGATAAATTAGTGCTAGGAATTTCAGGAATCTATGTTTACACTGGCTAAAAAAAAGGCCCCCCAAAAAATGGAGGTCATACTGAGACCTTTTATTAATAGTTATAAATGCATAAATGTGTCTAGTTCACCAGTTAGCAACAAATAGGCAGTTGTTTTAATAAAGATGATTTTGAAAATGATTCAACACCTCTACATATACTATTGGTTTCATGAACAAGAACCAAATTTGACCGTAGTTGCATGCTTGTTAGAGACAAATCACCAAATGTAAAAAAAATTAAATAAAAAAAAAGTAACTTGTGCAATTCCAACAGAGGTAACTAAAACAGAAAGTGAATTCATTGCGTTTTTTTCCTCCACATAATGCACCATTCTTGAGTCATTTGAACTGACCAATGCCATGCTAGTCCAGGTCTAACAGTACTGCTGTGTGTTTGACAGCCTAATGCACATATGTGCAGTGTGGTAAGTGGGCTTGTGTTCCATAAAGTCCTGCTGAGAAGAGATTGGCTTCACTCTTTTCTGCTCTGGGACTAACTTGGACCTGTAGTGACTTGTGGATTACAAATGCCCTGTTCATTTCCAGCAGGATGTAAAATAAATAAATACAACTCTATAAAAACAACGCGAGAAGTTTTAAAAAGAAGGACCTTGTAAAAGAAATGTATCCTGATGGTAGGAGGTACTAGGAGGAAAAACCTTTTTGGGAAGCTTATGGGTCTAATGAAAGTCTGAAAAGTCATGATGACTTTGAACTTTGACTCGGGATGAAGTTAAATGCTTACCTGGTGGGTCTAAAATAAAATGTAAAAAAAAAGATTTGACAACAATTTAGGACCACTTACACAGAGGTGTACCATGTTCTCCATGGGTACATAGACATATTAGTCACAAGCTTTCTCCCATCGTCCTGTCATCCAGCACAACAAACATTGCTGGGCAAGATAGAAGAAAAGCACTTGGAACGACAACCGCATGAAGGAACACAGCCTTCTCACATAGATTTGTGAAGAAGCTCATGTATTTCCTCTGAGGTTTGGGTTTTCTCTTCCTCAAGACTATCAATGAGGAGGATGCTTGGACTTCACAAGCATTTGGCCTTTTTAATGAAAAGAGCTCTTGAGTACATTGAAATGTCCACTGGTCCCTTGAGACTTGAATTGAAACCATTGGTGTCATCAATGTGAATCACTTGTTAAAGTCTGCTGTTGAGTTGTCAGTTTGAGTCCTGTAGCATATATTAATATGTAATCTCCTATATTTAAATAATTGCAAATTTTGCTGACAAAATTTGGCAAAAGCAACTTGTCCTAATAAAGCTGTCAAAGGTGCAAAATAACATTCAGTATTTGTTCATTCGGCAAAAACGGTTGGTCCGTTTCTGAGACTTTGCTGAGGAGTTATGCAGTTGAACATTAGGTGGTCTTAAGGTATTCATTTTCAAGAAGTCACAAATTTTAGTCTCTAGTGCATGACTGAAACCAACCATCTATTTAAATCTCATCAGATTCATCATGAGGTAAAACCGCATAAAATATCAGATTCCTCTGAATTTATATTCATGGAATGACCATGAAAGCTAGACGAAGTTAGAGAAGACTGGACAAAGCAGTCATACAGAGACACAGTGGGGACCCGTTTGAAGTTTCCTCTAAAAAGTTCAGTTACACTTTTCAGTCAAGAACTGAGCCAGAATGAGACACCCTGTCCCCCCTTCCCTTTAAACTTTCCAGGGTTTGAATAGGATTTCACATTCATGAAGTACCCACAACCAAAGATTAACTATATTGATGAGGTGATGGAAACGAAGTGAATTATCCATGAGGCAAGTCGGAGAGATCTTTTTGGTATGGACGTCATGAAGAGTTACGCCCTCAAGCAACACTAGAGCTCCTTCTGGCTCATTCAAAACACTTTAAATAAAAACAGTCCAGATGTAACTGAAACTGCAAATGGAAAACGGTTAGGAACTTTAGAGGTGTTCATCAAATGAGACATTTGGTTTTGGAGTATTTATTATTTGATAGTTGGTAACAGCAAAATTTCTAATATTAAAGTAACAATATTTTTTGTTGAAATGTTTTTGTTTTGTGTGTTTATTATACATTAAGAATTTTGCCAGGTCGGACTGCTGTTATCTTATTGTATTTCATACCCTTACAGATTGTTATGACCTATAGAAAGCAATTAAGACAAACCACAAAATGTTCAATTTTTTCTGCAGTCAGTATATGGTGTATGGTGTTGACCAAAAGGTTATAGATGGAGTGGCAAATTCTGGGGAGTTCTGGATAAATTTCTTGTTGCCGGACTGGAAATAAAACATAATACCCATAAAATAATACATAAAACCATTGGAGACATTGGAGATTAACATCTTCACTTCTCAATAAATACAAAAGTTTGCATCTAAAGATGCTTTTCTCCCTTTCCATTTGCAGCCTAATAACTGCTCAGACAGGTCAACCTGATGAAATAAATCCTATGATTTAGGCCTTAATATGACCATTTGCACAATCTTTGTAGCATAAAAAACTTTTCTTTATTATTTGTTGCAATATTTTGTCAAAAGAACATTTACATATACTCAAAAATGATTCTGCCCTTGTGTAAGTTTTACATATTGATATTATTTTACTACAATAAATTAAGTTGTGAAGTGGAAATTAACATAATTATATTTACTAAAGTTTGCCATAAGCATACAGTATCTCACAAAAGTGAGCACACCTCACAAAAGTGAACACACCCCTCACATTACAGCAACCACTTTATTATATGTTCTCAAGGGACAATACTATAGAAATAACACTTGGATATATTTTAGAGTAGTCAATATGCAGCTTGTATAACAGTATAGATTTCATTTTCTCTAACAATAACTCGTGCAGCCGTTATTGTCAAAATAACTGGCAACGAAAATGAGTACACCACGTCAAGTGAACATGTCAAAACTGTGTCCAATGTGGCAATATTGTGTGTGAGCACCATTGTTATCTAGTACGGCCTTAATCCTCCTGGGCATGAAATTCACCAGAGCTGCACATTTTGCTTGCTGGGATCCATATAATGATATCATGGAGCTGCTGGATGTTAGACAGAAAAATTTAATTTTTGATATTTTAGTCATCTGTGATCATTTCTGACCAAAAAGTAGGCTACAGCTAAATTCCTTTAACTGCCATTATAAAATGCAATAACATGAACAAACCATGACTTTTGAATGAATACACCATAAATTACATTAACCATGTAGTTACTCTTGTACTAATTCATGGTTTATTTAAATAGAAAGATAAATAGCCCAATTATAACTCATCACAAAAGTTATAAATGCGATCATTAATAGATAAAGGTAAACTTTAGTCAGCATCACTTCTGTCACTCGGATC
>JAQQZT010000023.1:10688464-10706820 GCA_030068275.1 Clarias platycephalus
ACGCCTTCAGCATTCCTTTACAATGTAGAAAGAAATAAAAATCAGGAACCATCATGGAGTTAGAAAGTGACCCCAAATTTTGAACGGTAGTGTATATTAAAACCTGTAATGACTGAATAGGTTTATTATTTCTGCCTAGGCATTGTGTTCCACTACCGTGCTATTACATCCCGTTACACCCTGACGTTTGAGAAGGCACGGGCAGCCTGTATTGAAAATAGTGCTGTGATTGCCACACCAGACCAGCTACAGGCAGCATACGATACAGGGTACCACCAGTGTGATGCTGGCTGGCTTTCTGACCAGACTGTTAGGTCAGTTTTGATAACAAAGAAAAATTTTCAATATTTATTCAAATCTCAACTTTGATTTATTTTGATCATTGCACTATATTTCTCTATATAATGTTGTATTTTGCTGTTAATGAAAGGTATCCTATCCACGATCCACGAGAAGCCTGCTATGGTGACAAGTATGAATTTCCCGGAGTGAGAACGTACGGAGTAAGAGAAATTGACGAGACCTATGATGTGTATTGCTTTGCTGAGAAGATGTCAGGTACACAAACAAAACTTCAGGCAAATGTAGTTTGTAAAATTAACTGTTAACACTTTCATTTCATCCTATGATTTGTTGTAGGGAGGGTGTTCTATTCAACACGCCTTGAAAAGTTCACTTTTGGTGAAGCACAGACCCAGTGTGCTAAGCTGGGTGCTAAATTAGCCACAACTGGTCAACTCTACCTGGCCTGGCAGGCTGGTATGGATGAATGTAATGCAGGCTGGCTGGCAGATGGAAGTGTCCGCTATCCTATCAACATTGCCAGACCACAGTGTGGAGGAGGTCTGCTGGGAGTGCGCACTGTGTACCGCTTCATCAATCAGACAGGCTACCCGCTACCAGAATCAAGATATGATGCTATCTGTCACACAGGTGCGCACACTGGATTCCATGTCCTGTTTTCTACTTGTTAGGAAGTTTTTTAATGGCTTCACCAGTGTTTGGCTTGATGTAGAAAACTATGACGCATTTAAGAGAAATCTTTCCAAATAATGCTGAATCATAGTAAATAACGAATGCGTAAGATTACCAGCAGACAAGTTGATTAAGTGATAAAATATGCTTTCATCTTCTATAGACGAGGAGGAAGAGGGCTCAGCCATATCCAACATCGTCTCAGAGTCCACAACTGATGTATTGAGTGTGGGCATGGTGACAGACGTCTCACCAGAGTTTATTATGGAGACCTCCACCAAGAGTGAGGCGATAGGCGAAGTTGAAACTCACAAACCCCCCGCCACTACTGCTGACTTCCTCTATGTAGAGCAGAATATCACACACCTGCCTCTGTCTTCGCCACCCAGTACCATTGGCGACATTGTAGAAGTGGTGACTGCACAACCTGGCCTTGGATTAGCCAAAACACCTGGATTTTTTTATGAAAATGCAACAGAACCTGTGATCTCCCTTACTGGTAAAAAAAATTAAATAAATAAATAAATAAATAACTTTAGAGTTTATCAACAGTATACTTCCATACAATTTGTGAAAACCTACTAATGCAAGACATTTTCTTTTCTCATCCCATCCATCCAGGTGTTGTCTTTCACTACAGACTAGGCCACAGTCGCTATGCTTTTACCTTTGTTGAGGCTCAGCTTGCCTGTCAGAACATTGGTGCAGTGATTGCCAATCCTCAACAGTTACAGGCTGCCTATGAAGCTGGCTATCACCAATGTGATGCAGGCTGGTTGATAGACCAGACTGTGAGGTATTTTTTTCCTGGAGTTAGCTTATTTTGACGCTTTGAATCATTATTATATTTATTTGTACAGTATAATAGGGAGTAAAATAGAAAATTTTATAATTTAATGTTAATTAATTTGCATTGTTTTTCATGCTCAAAATTAAGGTACCCTATTGTATCCCCACGAGAGAAATGCACTGGTGATATGGAAGACACGCCCGGTGTGAGGTCTTATGGTGTACGACCTGCCAGTGAGAACTATGACGTGTATTGCTACATGGACAAACCAAGAGGTATGATGGTTTCAACTTTGCTCTTTTCCAGTTGAAATAAGTTTAAATGCAGAATTGATTTACTGTGCCATTTTCTTCCAGGGAATGTTTTTCATGTGAGCTCACTTGAGGGTTTTACATATCATGAAGCAATGGCCTCTTGCCAGGCCCAGAATGCCTCTTTGGCCTCCACAGCTGATCTGTATATGGCCTGGAAGCAAGGATTTGATAAGTGCCATGCTGGCTGGCTCATCGACCACAGTGTCCGTTATCCTATTAATAATCCCAGGCCTCAGTGTGGAGGAGGGAAATCTGGAGTCCACACAGTCTTTAAGTTTCCCAACCAAACTGAATATCCTGATATGCACTCCAAATTTGATGCCTACTGCTTGAAAGGTATTAACAATTACATGGCATGTGAGAATTGTCTAGATTTATGAAGTTTATGAATAAATATATATTATTACATATTTTTTTAATTCACAGTTGATCTCGAATTATATATTTATATTACTGAGTCAAACATGACATCGATTGAAGAGGAGCTGGTAAACCTGACCTCAATAACTAGCCTTCTTTTACCTGGTAATTGATCTTATTGCTTGTATCTAAGTCATAGGTATTAATATTTGTGGATAAACATTGTTGATACTGGTTTTTCTTTTTTTTTCTGTATTTTTATTTTTATAGTGAATCACACCATTGTTTCTCCCATTTCTGTGGACCTCTCCGGATCTGGTTCAGCAGACCTGCCATCTGGGGCCAGTGGCTCTTCTGGTGATGTGTCAGCTAGTGGAAGTGGAGAGCAGCCTACGGGGGCATCATACGAAGAAGGAGAACCTTCAGGGTCTGGACTGCCTAGTGGATCATCAGGTTTAGGACAGGAACTGTCAGTATCTATATTGCCAAGCGGTTCTTCAGGTTTAGAAGGAGAACTTTCAGGATCTGGACTGCTAAGTGGGTCTTCAGGTTTAGCAGGAGAACTTTCAGGATCTGGGCTGCCAAGTGGTTCTTCAGGTTTAGGAGGAGAACTTTCAGGATCTGGACTGCCAAGTGGGTTTTCAGGTTTAGGAGGAGAACTTTCAGGATCTGGACTGCCAAGTGGGTCTTCAGGTTTAGGAGGAGAACTTTCAGGATCTGGACTGCCAAGTGGGTTTTCAGGTTTAGGAGGGGAATTTTTGGGATCTGGACTGCCAAGTGGGTCTTCAGGTATTGCAGGAGAACTTTCAGGATCTGGACTTCCAAGTGGGTCTTCAGGTATTGGAGCGGAACTTTCTGGATCTGGGCTACATGAAAACCTGTCTGGCTCAGGCCTTAGTGGTGATGGCTCAGGCATAAGAGTGACCTTCTCAGGAATTAACACAATATTTTCTGGGAGCACTTCAGCTTCAGGGGCACCTCAGGAAGCTGGGGAGGGCAGTGCGGAGATCTTCACTTTCATGTCAGGTTTTGATTCTGGCTTCTTCAGTGGGGATGGGTCTGGATCAGGAAGTGGCTCAAGTTTTGGTTCAGCAGAGAGTGGGTCTTTGGCAGACCTATTCATCTTAGGAGATAGTGGAAGTGGAGAACCTTCTGGCATTATTTCAGGCCTTGGTTCTAGTGGGGAGGTCTCTGGATTCAGTGGTTTTCCATCAGGCTTAATTTCCTCCGGAGATGACAGTGGTTTCTCAGGGCTTAGTGGCAGTGGTATAATCATGGTGAAAGGCCAAGAAGTTGAACTGTCTACTGCTTCACTCCTATTAGCGCAGGAGTTAGGTGGAAGTGGGGTGCTTTTCAGTGGATCTGGAGCTCTAGAAGGGTCTGGTTTGAGTGGTTCTGGTGTGGGTGAAAGTGGTGATTTAAGTGGCTCTGGTAGTGGTTCAGGAATTCCTGCCATCACATTTTTGGACTTAGGCCTTACTGATCTCCCATCCAGGAGGGAACAAGAGGCATCTGGAATTTTGATGTATGGTTCAGGAGAAGGGAGTGGTGACTTCTCTGGAGGCTCTGGTCTTCCATCAGGAGACACATCAGAGGCATCAACCAGTGATATTGTAACCAGGGATATTGTATCATTTCCTGATGAGAGTTTGATGGAAGTTTTGTTTACATCCACTCAAAACCAGGAGCTCAGAAAAGGACCAATAGAGCACAGTGGGAAAGAGAGTGTAACATTTTTGAGCAGTGGGCATCAGGATACGACTATTTTAAGTGAAGACCACCATCCCACATCCCTCCCTAGTGAAGTCCCAGTTCAATCAACTGATGAGACATCAGTTATAGCACCCTCAGGGTTGCTTAGTAACAGTGCTTGGCCACAGGAAATTTTGTCATCTATTGCTACAACCTTCTGGAAATATGATACTGTGACCCCAACTATGGCTGGCACCACTACCGAGCCTGCCTTTTCAGTGAAGACCCCAACTGTCATAGAGGCCCCAGCCATGGAGCAAGGTAAGCTACTAATTAGCTATATAAAAAAAAAAAAATATGAAAATCTAAGCTAAAACCTTCTAAGATTTGGTGTCCCTTTGCACTTGTCCTTTTGCAAATGTTTCAGTTCATGTTTTACTTCTGCCTATATCTGTGTCCTAGCTTCTGTGGACCCATGTAATCCAAACCCCTGTGGTGTTGCTGCTGCGTGTTTTGTGCAAGACGGGGTTGGTGTGTGTCACTGTCCACCTGGGGTGAAGGAGGAAGAGTGCCATATCGGTGAGTCACTTAAGCCGGATTTTATTTGTTTCAAAGATCCCATAATTGCTTATCAATTTAATGTGGTTTTCTAATTTAATTTGATGTTCAATATTCAGTTATGTGCCTCTTTGTCACAATAATCTTATTCCCATTACCTGTTTTTGTTTTAGTGTTTTCTCTCATTGGTGAAACTCTCCTCTCTATGTCTTTCATTGTTCCCTACCCATGTGTATGTGTCTTTTGATCTATTTGCTTTTGCCTGATTGTCATTTTCAAAAAGGCATCCATTTCACAGGTTGTTTGGCATGTGCGTGAGGATATCTTATATTCTACCTGATGTATTTACTACAGGACCTCCCAGTTATCAGTTCAGTTAATTGATTGTGCACCCATGTGTTGTTTTTGTTTAGCTCTGCCTTTCCTCAAGTATGGCTTAATCAGCACTCCATTTTCCAGCTGCTACACGCCTCTTAACACCTGGTACATGCCTCTACATTTTCCATCTCCTTGATATGAATCAGGACCATGACCTGATGCAACACTGTGTGAACTATATGTTTTGGCTATTCATTTTGAACCACAAGGGGAAACAGTTAAATATATTCCAGTCATTATAGCAATGATGGGAATAATAAATTCCTCTCAAACCATTTGATGAGTTGGTGGTTTATGGATTTGAATGAGTCGGATAAACATGTTGCATGGTTTATGGTTTCTGATTTGATCAGTGCCTGCGTTCTACTTAGGCGTGACCTAGCTCAAGGGTCTCTTTGTAGTCCTCAGTCTTAACCGCAGAACCTTTATTTTCAGAGGTTGATGTGTGCCATTCAAACCCTTGTGCCAATGGAGCTACGTGTGTGGAGGTACAGGATGCTTTCAAATGCTTATGCCTGCCCAGCTATGGAGGGGATCGCTGTGAGATCGGTATGAGGTTGGCTTCAGCTAAATCTACTAACAACTTCTCAAAAACAACCAAACCAGATGCAACAAAAGGCTGTCTAAGTGCTCTAATAGCATTGACTGGTCTTTTGGTGTCATCTTAGTGCAATAACATGCTTCTTTATGACATTAATACTAGCCATTCATGTTTTTTTGCGAAATGGTGAGTGGTTAGGGGAAAACTGAGGTAGAGGAAAAGGTGCTGTAAAGGAAGAAATTTATAATTTACTGGTCGGTATGAGAAGGTCCCTCAGTGACTCAAGTAGGTAGGGAAATAATAACATTGTGACTGTGCTGTTTCTATTTTCCATTTGAGCATAGAACCAGATTGTTTTTGCCTTCCTCGTTTAATTTTTTATGTTTATTCCTGACTGTATATAGGTGATGTATTAATTCCCTTAGGGTAAAGTTCCTGTACATGTGAGATTCTTCTACAACACTTTCTTCTTATGCTCTATTTTATAGTAATACACTGCCTGGTCAAAAAAAGTAATTTTGGATTTAAATAAGCAAATGCTACTTTAAGAACCTTTGGTTGGATACTTACTGCAGCAATTAATATTTTTCAGCTGGTATCAATACTTTCAACCCTAGCAGATGCATCTGAGTAGCTTCTTAAACATCAGTGTGGTCGTGGAAAAGATGTAACTGTGTTCTAAAAGGGTTTGATGAAATAAAAAAAAAAACAATGAGATTGCTGAAAATACTGTACTGGAAATGGGTTAAGAACTTCCCAATGCATTATTAAAATCTGGAAGGTTAGCACTAAACTGTCAGGATAATCTGAGAAAAAAGGTCCAATGTCCAACGGAGCATGAATAAATGGATTGTTTTGCATGGATTTTGAAGCAGTGCAAAACTGTTGTCCAGACACACCATATTCCAGAGCAATGGCTGCATCAGGGTAATAAAGGGAAACAAATGAGTCAATGCACTCAACATGTATAGTTATGCATAGGGGTAGTGTTATGAACTTGGGTTGGCTTCTGTTGGTCAGGTCTGCGCTAAGCAATGTTCAGTGACAATAAAATGAAGTCAGCTGACTGATTAATGAGAATATCACTTGGATTTATTTTTGGTTCCCTGATTGTGGGCATATTCCAGGTTGATAATGCTAAAAACCCATCAGACTCAATTTATGAAATAGCAGTTCTGGAGCATGAGGAATCAGTTTCACACATACTATCTGCCACATGAATAGATCTTAACCCTGTTAAGTTTTTGGGACGTGCTGGAGGACACGAATAAATGTTCCATAAGGTTGTTGAAACTATTTCATGGTGAAAGCACACAGTAATCAAAACTAAAGTTAATTAAATATAATAGTGTTTGTTTGTTTTTTGGCCTTGGCCAGGCAGTGTATATACCAATTTATTCAGAATGCATTTTAAATGTATTTATGATGTGTTACATGGCATCCCTAACAACTTATATACCTGGCATTAGAATGTATTACTCTTTGTAAAGCATGATTTTATAATGTCACAGTACATAATGCATTATTATTAAAATGCATTCTGTCATTGGCATTTTTGCACACAACAATCTCTCTGCATCAGAACCTTTGTTTTTTTGTTTTTTTTGCTGGCATTCTTTATGCATTTTGTGTTTACCATTATCGGGCTGCTACCTTTCAAGGTATATACACTTATCACAGTATGACACTGATACAGTTATATTCATTTTTATTTCTTTTCCTTCCTCACTACTGTACATTTAGAATCATGCCACTATAGGAGTTTAATTTCCCCAATGAGAAAAGAGTTTATTAAAATATCAATTCTTAAAAGAATTGTAGGCACCAATGATGTGATGCATCTATAACATGTAAGACACAATAATGAAATAATGCAGAATCTGTTTTAGGGAATAAAAGCCCTCATGTTTGTATTACTATTATGGACAGAACTTGTAATGTATTATTTTATTGAATATCCATTCAATAAGACTTCATAATATGATAGTAAAACTCACTTGTCCATCTAATAAAACTTTGTTTTCTCAGCTCAGATGTTCTGTAGGTATTTATGTCCAACCCAGTTTTTAACAGGGTTTTGCTTCAAGGTTATGGCATTTACATCTTACTGGAATAAAATGTGACTCCCTATTATCATATGTCACTACAGACATTGAAACATGTGAGGAAGGCTGGACTAAGTTTCAGGGCAACTGTTACCTGCATTTCCCGGACAGAACAGTGTGGGAGAAAGCTGAACAACACTGTCGGAGCCTTGGAGCTCATCTGGTCAGCATCACCAATCCGGAGGAGCAAGTATTCGTTAACTGTGAGTGATGTCAAAGGACAACGCATTATGTGGATATGTGAACGTACCTTCACTGTTACGAACATGCCGTCTCTTTTCTTTAGCCAATGCACAGGATTACCAGTGGATTGGACTAAATGATAAGACTTTTCAGAATGATTTCCAGTGGACAGATGGAACTCCAATGGTAAGTGTGCTCAGCTCATGCTGCTGAGAAGAAAAAGAAGAAAAAAAAAAACAGCCTCGGTTTAATGTAACCTAATTCTTCAATTTTAACAACACTTTTCCTCCCAGCAATATGAGAACTGGAGACCTAATCAGCCAGATAACTATTTCAACTCTGGCGAGGATTGCGTGGTGATGATCTGGCACGAAAATGGGCAGTGGAATGATGTGCCCTGCAACTATCATCTACCATTCACATGCAAAACTGGCCCAGGTATGTGGTCATTAAAATAAAAATAGGGCACCGAAATACCATTAGAATTTACCCAGAAGTGTAGTTGTCTCAATGCAAAATAATTTGCTTATGCAAACAGTGAAGGAGTTCTATACAATGAGTGCATTATAGGTGGATGCAATGAAAGCTATTAAAATGAGTTTTTCCACAGTTACATGTGGTCAGCCTCCTGAACTGAAGAATGCCAAGTGGTTTGGGGCTAAGAAGGAACGCTATCAGGTCAACTCAATAATCAGATATCATTGCAATGATGGCTTCAGACAGCGACATCCACCTGTGGTCCGCTGTATGTCTGATGGACACTGGCAGAAACCACAGGTGGAATGCATACCCCGTAAGTTCCTTATATTCATCAATTCTGTTGTATACCCCCTGTCCATTTTATTAGAAACACCTATAAATCTGTGCATTAATACTGTTATCCATTCAGTAGACAATCGTGTAGCAGAATGCAAGTGAAGATTGGACAAAACGTTGCCAACTGAATAGTTTCAGTGAGTCTGTGGCCACTGATTGTAGCCTCAGATTGCTGTTCTTGGCTGACAGGAGTGAAAACCAATGTGGTGTTTATTGTGCATTCTTAGATCCTTGCTGTCAGCTCTAGTCACCCGCTGAATGATTTTTGTTTTTCACACCATTCTGTGGATGTGTAGAGATAATCATCAGTTTCCGAAATCCTAAAAACAATCTGTCTTGCACCAACCACGCCAAACTTAAAGTAACACAGATGACATTTCTTCTTATTCTCAAAAACATTAACTGAACCTGTGTATATATTATTTTTATATAGATTTTTTTTCTATTGGCGCATGATATATTATATTATACATATGATAATTACTTAATAAGCAGGTATACAGGTTTTTCAAATAATGTGGTCAGTATGTGTATGTATGTATGTTAATGTAGAATGTGCTTTTCATTATTTACATTACATTATTTTCTGTTATCTTAGAGGGTAGAAGAAGACTACAGAAGAGATCCACTAGGCGTCGATCTGCTAAGAGGACATCATTGAGGAAGCACCTCTAAAGACTTTAAAAATAATAGTTAAGAGATTTTTTTTTAAACCATTAAATCTTGATTTTCATGGCCTTGAATTGAGAATGCATTATCTATTAAAAAAGTGCTATTTTTAAGTTAACTTCCCAACCTGTATATAGTGTCACACCCAACATGTTGTGGTGCTTCGATAAGAAAGAAAACATAAGGTAATGAATTCTGTGATTCTTTTTCCCACCTCATCCAGGAAGCCACTTTATTTATGCAAGTAGTATTTATTCCCATAGTTAATGCAATTGGATCTCTGAACTTGCACCGACTGGATCAGTTTTTTTTCTCAGAGTATCAGCTAAATGTTACAAAACCTTTCAGAGGAGGATCTTTCATCCAGACAGTCTGGAATTTTGCAGCAAAAGGGAACAGCTAAGAACTGTGTGCAATCCTTCTTCTGAGTGGAATTATCAAACAGGTTCTTGGTTTTCCTTTTTTTTTTTTGGTTTTGTTTTGTTTTGCTTTGCTTTGGATGCAATTGTGTTCAGTTTGCAAGTTACAAAAAAATTATAGCACTTACTGTAATGTATACAAGATAATACATAATAGATTCAATTATCTGAAGTATTATTTTCATGTATAGCTTGTCAGAAAGGATAATGAGTCTAAAAATGTATAGCCATCAATAAGAAGAGGTTTACATACAACTAATTTATTTATACAAATGGTCAAAAAGTATCATTTTTGATACTCGTGTTGACAGTAATGTGAAAATAAGCATATTTATTGACCTCTCACAATATTCTAGGGTGAGCATCAAGTCCTTCCCTTATTGTTTACAATCATATCTTTAAAATTTTGATAAAAGCATAAATGTATAAATGCTGTGGCATTATGTAGACAAATTAGTAGGATATACATATATTTTACTCTGGGTTTCCTCACACAGTCCAAAGGCATGAAGTCTAAGTTGATTTGCATTTTCAAATGACCTGTAGTAAAAGATTAAGTGACTGAGTGTGTGTGCTGCAGTGGATTGACAACCCCTCCAGGGTGTACCCTGCCTTGTGCCCCGAGTCCCCTGAGATAGGCTTCAGGCCTCCCACAACCCTACACAGAATAAGTCATGCAGATACTGGATGGTTGAACCACACATTTGTACCTAGCATAGGCTTTGTGTCCTGTTTATTTCAAATCAGGAAATAACTTAATGCTCACCTGGTACATTCTAACTGGCAATCCGACTTGGATTGTCCATCTCCTACACATTTAAACAAATACATGATGCAAAAAAAAAAGCATTACATTTGGCAAAAGCAGTAATTGATGGCCAGATCCTGTCAAATTGTTAACTTGGACATCAACATTGATCATTTGAGCCATATATTACCATATATTATTGTTTTTTGTCTTATTGTAAGCTGTGCAGGGCACAGTACTGTGAGACCAGCATCACCCTTGTTAAATAGCTCTTACTTTCAGTTCTCATACGACCTCAGTGATGTTTTTCTTCTTTTTTTTCTCTTATTTTCAGCTTCTCCCGATTATAACTTGTGCCTTATGAATGTCTTTCTTATGAAATACCCAAATTATTGGGTTTGTTTAGTATCAATTAGGGGCTGTGCCCCTCTCTTCCCCAAGCATTTGGTGATCTCTTACAAACACTAACCTTGTTTTATCTATATATACCCAGGAAACAAATGCAGATTTTGATTCGTAGACAGATGTTTTTATTGGAAAAAGGGGATAAAGAGAGGAGACTAAGCCATGCAGAAGATGAGAAATGTACACTGTGTTGGCATCAGATTTGACTTATCTTTCAAATTTTGTCAGATGACATCATGCAGGCTGTTTTTGCTTGAATAAATTTATTTTTAAAAAATGAAAATGCGACAAATGCCAAATAATAAATTCCACACATCACTTTAAAAGCAATGATTTAATTTATTGTATCAAATAATGACCTGCACTCACAAGCAAATACAGTCACACCTCTGTTTTTTGAACTTTTATTCAAAGACTTTATTCACAGTTCACAGGTGATGGAAAGTGTTTTTACCTTGTCCAGCCCAGTCTAAAAATGCAGCTGGCCTTGGAGTAGAGCAATAAGTACCTCTGGAGTTACAACAGTTGCAAAATCACAGGCATTGCAGTGTGCTCAGTGGGTGGAGTATAGGTGGCCTTTGACTGAATGGGCTCTTTTAGGACTCCTCTAATGCACAAGGCCCTTTCTCCTCTCTTACCTAGAGCTCCTCCACATTTACAGGGTAAACTCACACTCTGAGACCCCTACTGGTAGGACAGTTTCAGTTTCAGAAAAAGCACCTCAAGTGAGATGATCTACAGTTGATTTCTCATTGTTAATGTAACAGGATTCATTAGGAAGTAGAACCGATCCATAATTAGTGCAGGCTGAGAAAGTGAGAACGGGTCATACTGTGTGTAGCATCATGGCAGTATTTAATGATACAGATCCTTTTGAAATATTTAAGTATATATTATGAAGTCATTTTAATATGCCTGTAAATGTTCAATTTCTATATATTATTTTAGAAAAATTACTGTTTATGTTTCTGCATTTAATTAAACCACCACCTTTGTGTATTCATATAAAACATTATGTATTTTTTTTTTAAAGTCAAAAAGAAGGTATGATAAAATAGATGGAAACATAAATATCTAGAAGGCAATCAGCTTATTACCGGTTTAAAAAGTGGTTCAGGGTTCTGAACGTCCACTAAAATAATAACAAACAACTCAAAAGAGCTTGCCAGAAATATTTAACCCAACACAACTGGAAATATTTAACAATTTCTGTGATTAATAATGAGAGAATGATGACAGCTCAATCTATGCACCTTTGTCATTTTCTTAAGTGGAAAACATCTTTGTGGAGAAAAAAGTATTGTTTCCAAAAGCTTCATGGATAATGCAAAATCCAAAATTAATTTGTAAATGTGTAAAAAAAAAAAAAAAAAAAAAAAAAAGAAATACGAATCAATAACTAGAATGTCTGATCATTCTGCAGCTAAAATTTGTTTAAGAGGAGGTTGATAATTTTACATCATTTAAGTTGACCCCATGGACCTATGGACCTTAGTCATTCAAATCATTCTGAGGGAGAATCTCAGTTATATCTGGACAATGTGCAAGGTTTAAGGTGTTAATCAAATTTGTCCTATCTAAGTTCTTAGAAATGTTCAAATATACACTAAGACAGAAGGTTGTTGTTCCACTTATTTAACATTCAACAGGTAAGTCTCAGAAAGCCTTTACCTAGATCTATAGCAGTATACACCATGTTTGTGGTATGGCAGAGGAAAGCCAAAGCTACGGACCCCAGACTTCAGAGGGCCACAGTTTGGGCGAGGGTTGCTGACTGGATAACGCAGACTTCCATCTGCCAGCCATCCTGCATCACATTGATCCAACTCCAAAAACTTCCATGCTGCAAACAGCTGACCAACTTTGGCAATATGAGCACCATCTTCAATACACGCCTGGACTGCCATGGTAAAGTTGAGCTTCTGTGGAAGCTGCAAGAAGTAAACTTCTCCTGGGGGATAATAGAACAATAAACAAATGTCAGGTTTATTTGGACTATAATATGTGCATAAATATAGTACCGAACCTTTTCGCATTTAATTTTAATTATATATTAAGAAAAAACTTGAGAAGCTGCCTTTTCCTAAAGTAGGTTGTCAGAATGTGTTATCACAGAATTAAAATAGCTTTGGCTCCAAAGCTATCTGCAACACTTATCTGCAAGATAACTATTTAACAAAGTACAGCACTATACTTACAGTATCTTCCCAGATTAGTAGCTAGGGCTTATCTAACAATAACCTCCTCAACAACAAACGTGCAAATTTGCCTTTCAAGTTCACTAACAAGCTAGCTTAACGTCAAACTAGGTATTATGTAATTAACACCAAGCACTAGCTCACATTATTCAATCATATATTTTGATATAATTCAAATTGATTAATATAATTTGATATTATATTTGATTAATTGATATATAACATAAACATAAAATTTACCCCTTTAGCCCGGAGGAAATAAGCAATGCTTACTGTATACTGTTTGCAGGTATATATATTTATTTTTTTATATATTTACATTATCTGCCATTGTTTTATATAATTTGAATCAAATATAAAGTACTTATTGATCTCTATTGAGAGAGAGACTATTGTTGGTTTTTGCTCGTTATCAGAATTTCTTATCAAGTTCTGAAAGTGGTTGGTTGAAGTCAGGATTTGTTATCAGAGTGAAAATAGCATGGCTCCTCTTGCTATCTGCATTACTAAAGAAGGACAAAAGAAACACCAACGTATGGCAGTATAACACACAGAGCTATGCTAAAAGAGTCAGATAAATAGATACTGTAGATAGATAGAAATACTGTACTTTAAATAATGTTATCTCTTCAGGAGACTTTAGCCAAACACAGGAATCATATAATTAAAGTCAACAGTTTATGCATACATAAGCTAAAATTAACAAGTAGGCAATATTTCTAACGAGATATCTCACACAATGTAATAGTTATACTAGTGTTAGCTAGTTAGTCATGTCTTAATTTGAATTTTATGATGTCTAATTTTATCCTAACTGTAAATTAATTTACAGATAGAAATAAGTAAAGATTTTATCATTTGTTGTAGTCATTCATGTATTCAATATACTAATAGAAGACTTTATATAAATAATAGACCATAACAACTGTCTATAGAAAAAAATCAACAGTAAAGTATTTCTCAAAGTTCTCAAATTTGAGAGGCAAATTCAGTCCTACCAGTAACAGTGGGTGTAAAACAGAAGACATCATAGCGGGTTCTATGCTTGTGCCTTGCTCCATAGTTTCGTACCCCAGGAGCCAGCTCAAGGCCACCACAAGGCTGTCGGGGCTGGACAATGGGATACTGCACTGTTCCATCTGCCAGCCAGCCAGCGTTACACCAGTCCAGCCCTTCCTGCCAGGCAGCAAAGAGCTGATCGAATGTGGCAACAGCAGCATCTTGGTCATGACAGGCTTTTTGAGCTTCTCTGAAAGTTAGGCGGTAGCGGCCATGATGCGGCTGGTATGGAAACACTACACCTGAAACACAGGGACCTAGTCTATGATCAGCATTTTACAGGGTTAAATGAAAAGACAAACATTGCAAGAACATGACAATGGGAGGAATGTCTTGATTTACTGCTACTGGACATTTCAAGTGTCTGTTTCATATAACTGACAAGTTCAAGCTAATGGAGTTTTGTTGTTTATAATTGTATAAAAAAAAAATGGCTAAAGCTGGTATTTGAGAAGGTTAGTTTGTACCTCTGAGTCTCAAATCTACTGTTGCACTCTCATCCTCCAACCCATCAATAACCTCACAGCGATACTGTCCGCTGTCCTTTAGGCTCACGTTGGTGATGATGAGTGAAATGTCTCCTTGGCCATGCTTTTGAAGATGCACTCGATTTTCAAAGGCTCCGAAGCTTCTTTGACGTTGACCAACAGACACAAGTACATCGGATTCTTGGTCCCTGGAGAGTGGTAACAAGGACCATTTCACTCTCACCCTCCGTGGGCTGACTAACGAAGGCTCGTACCAGAACCGGCAGGGCAGGGTGACATTACTGCCTCGCACAGCAAACACAGAGTGTGGCTGAGCCTCAACTCGCAGTTTTATGCCATTGAAATGAACTGTAACCAAAATGACAAAAGATAAGAACATACTCAGGAGACGTGTGGTAATTTGTGAAACCCCATAAGATGCTGATGTGGCTGAATTGTGGCAAAAAGCAAGAAATATTAAAAAATCTAAATATTATGTGAATATATTGTTTTTCTGCCTGTAACATACTTTGACAAACAAATTTGCAGTTTATCGATAAAGACATATAGTAGAACATGATGTGAAGTATTTTTATGGGCTACCACATGTATACATACACAGTATGTGGAAAACTCTTTTCTTTACTATCAAAAATATAGTAACTGCTTTTGTTAAATCAGCACTTATCAATACAACTGCAATTTTTCAACAGCCATTCCAATGAACGTACTTTCTCCATTCCCATTTCCATTAAGGATGTCTTGATAGAAGAAGGCATTGGAAAAAGTGAAGGCTGCATGGCAGGAGTAGAATATTTGCAGAGCAAAAGCCAGTAGAGTGTGCACTTTTCCCATTTGGAACAGCTCTCTTGGAAATCCTTTCACTGTAACAGGAATACCAAAACTGTTTAGGCAATAAAAAAAGAACTGCCTTTGTGAAATCATAGCAAGGTACCAAAAGACAGATAACACCGTATAAGGCAAAGCCAAGAAAAAGTAAACATACAATGGAGAAAATTGAGGAAAAAAAGAAAGCTCCACTTTACTGAAAATAATTTAACCATTTCACAATCTTTACTTAAACAGCTTCTTGGTTAAAATTGGTTAGTAGTTTAAAAAAGAAGGCTATGCTTACTTGTGCAGTATTTAACAAATTAGATAAAAGTTCCATTAATCGTTAATTAAGCTCTTACATGTCACTTTAGAATGTCTTTACATAGTTCCTCAATCACTGATATCACAAAAATATTTTTTTGAAAACACCTACGATGCATTATCAATAGCCATAAAAACAATATTAACCTGTTCTAACTGAAATCTTTAACATATAATCCATGTTTACTCACTCTGTGGTTTTAATTGCACTTTCCTTAATGCCTGTAGCTGGATTGAAGCTGAGGTGAAGCTGAGGAGAGAGGATGGAAATAAGACCTAAGAAAGATGAGACATGGGACAAAACAACAGGAAATTGTCGTTGTTATATACATTTAATTAAACTAAGCAATATAATAATATTGGAGGTTACAACCATTTCACCCATACTTTATTACAAATAAATACATAAATAAATAAATCTCGGAAAACTAGATTTAAGGTTAATTGCAGTATTTACCAAGTCACAATGAATTCAAATAATAAGACCTTTTAGGAAATTAGATGAGAAATTGTTTTCTTTTCCTCCAGTCCAGGGATTTTGGGATCTTATTTTTGCTGGCAATTTTTTTTCCTACTTTCTGATGGGCTCATTGTTATGGTTCATTTATCAATACAGTCTGAACCATAAAAGATGAGCTCATCAGGAAACAACTGTCATACAGTACTGAAAGAAGAAAGACATCTTGCTTGCCACAAATTGTCTACAAATCTAATAACAGGGTAAGGCAGTTCCAAGAAAATAGTAATAATAGCTTTGCAGAATTGCAGTATAATGGTCTCAAAGTACCATAAAAATCTTTTTTTTTTTTTTTTTTTTTTTTAAATAAATAAATAAATAAAAACATCATTAAACAAAATTGTAATTAATCTTACCTTTTTTTTCTCTTTTTGCTATAATAAGACTCAAAACTGCAAGATCTCAAGACATAAAGAGCCGCGTCTCACCACCAGTACCTACGAGAGTTGACTGCACACACCTGGGCAGATATCAATCTGAACCTCTAAAAAAAAAGAGAAGGGGCTTAGCTGATTCGCCTGCTGTCTGCTTCAGAGTACATCTTGATTCCCCCCCATCTGTCCTCACACACAGAGAGCCATTACGTGGGTTTAGAGGGCGGTGTGTATACACTCACAGGGTGAGATGAAAGGCATTGCTCCAGGGTAGGAATGCTGATCGGGTGCAGGGGTCTGAGGAGGAGCCTGTAATTTGTGTAATAAAGTTTAGACCGCGAATGCCTCTGCTGTAAATGTTAATATAATCTCCTGCATTTGCCAGCTGTAGTATGACAACGTTTCTAAGAGGTGATGCAAACAAAGAAATGGGATTCCTGGAAGTCTGGGGAAAAAGATTCTGTTTCTGACCCTGAGGCGCTATAATTTGAGATTTAGGAATGCACAAAGCTATTATAACTCATACTTGATATTATGTATGTTTTATATTCATTGAATAACATTGAAAGTGCTTGATATAATCACACAAACAGAAGCAATAATCCCTAAACCATTTATTAAGAAGGGCTGTTATTGAGAAGCATACGGTTTATTTTATAAAAAGTTTAAAAAAAATGTACACTGTATGAATTTGGTTGTTGAAACTGTAAATACTGTATAAACAAAGTACAATGAATTAGAGATGAGAAATTGTGCTAAAAATGCATGCAGAATCAAATCAAGTGTAATGTAATATTGGGACGCTTTTCTATTCAAACGAAATTATGTTCATATTGAAATGCCATAATTTCCATTTTTCTTTTTTTCTTTTTTTTTTGTGTTTATGCTTTATGTTAATTTATTGCACAATCCCTGACTACGGATAGTCTTCATCCAAAATCATAAGCTAAAACACATCATTGACATCAGGCTGATTACTGGGGACCACAATGCATACATGTAAAACTGTTTAACGCATTCATGTACTATACAGAATGAATACATTAATATCGCTAAAATCATACAATATAAAATTCACAAAAAGTGCAAGTTTTAATCTAGGCATATTAGCAACAGTTACAGACAAATTACACAATTTTTATCTTTCTATATCAACCAGACAATGCAGTCAGTACAATTTATTCTATATTCCTAGCTGAACCATTAACCCACTGACTGCTTATATGTATGATGAAGATAATAAACAGTCAGATGGTGGGTTAAGCGTGTCATGTTCTTCTTCCTGATTTCTAAGCATCACAGCCTAGAAGCTCCATCCTTAAAGTGATGCGTTCATGCCACTCCCAAGGCAGGAAGCGCACAAATCGGGCAAAGAAAGGTGGCTCAAACAAGTTCTTTTTGTGTGTATTGTTGTCAATGTTGCCTTGGAAAACCTATAGCAGAAAATAAATCTTGGTGAGTTTATGATGAAGTCACAAGTAAACAATCCTGATATGATCTTCAAAAAGAGAAATTGAAAAAACACAACTGGCATGGAATTAGAGCATATCATCAATAGGAGATTGATGACAGACAGACAGACAGACAGACAGACAGACAGACAGACAGACAGACAGACAGACAGACAGACAGA
>JAQQZT010000023.1:10709199-10719606 GCA_030068275.1 Clarias platycephalus
ATTAAAAAAAAAAAAAAATATATATATATATATATATATATATATATATATATATATATAGCTTCAGCGTATTATCCATTACATGATCTCAAAGCATATTTCTCTGTAACTTTTATAAAATATTCAAATAACTATGATAAAAATAATAGGAAATTTTGTGGTTAACAAGAGTGATGAAAGTTCATCTTGACCTAGTTGAGTTTAACAGGTTGATCCAGTATGTATGATAAAAGAAGGCCATTATTGCAATAGAGCACAAAATACAATTATTTTCTTTTGTCTTGTTAATATGGACTTAAAGACTTTAATGTGACTTTAACCTGAAGCCACTCGGTGCGGTTGTTGCTGGCTGGGGACCAGGCGTTGGTTTTGCCCTGCTTGTCCAGGCGAGCATAGTGTGGAAGCCATGTAAACGCATCTATGCCCCAGGTGCGGAAAGCGCTGGAAGCCGACAGCTGGTTGTCTGAGATAAGACGAGACTTCATACCCAGGGACTCGGAGCAGCTTACAGCATTGGAGTAGACTGTAAACAGAAAGATGGAAGAGGAGGGACAATGATAGATATGCTGGCAAATGCAAAGAATAACACGCTAATGAAATAACACATGAAAGGAAGAGATCCGTTTCAGCTGCAGCCTGGGAGTAAGAACTAATGGATAGAGATAAATATGGGAATAGAAAGAAATTGTATGAGTACAGCAAGAAAGCAATGAATATAAGCAATGAAATAAAAAGCATCCATGAAAGATAGTACAGTAAATGTATTAGTATATAATAAATTACGCTAAATAACTCACACTCACATACACTTACATATGAAACTTTAAAACATCTATTAAACAATTGAGTTTTTAGTCTAGACATTTGCATCATGTTTTTTATGAGGCCATAACATGATTCTGATCCTATGTATAAAAAAAATATTTTAACATTGTGCATACTGTTAAACAAGACTGGCATTTTTTGCTTTTAATCTGTTTAAGTAAAACAAATTTCTTTAACAAGCTAATTGTATTACTGTTCAGTTCACAGCCAACCAGCTCCAGGCGCAGAGTGCACGCTTTGCGGCACACCACAGGGATGATGCGAACATACTGAGCCACAATCGGCGGATCAAACAGGTTCGTCTTGGTGCCGTCATTATCGGTGTTCCCAATAAACACCTGCAGGAATGTAAGAGAGATATAAATACCAATCAAAATCACACAAAATGAGAAAAAGTCATGCGTGATCTATACCACTCACCTTGTCTTTCCTCTGGCCTGGAGCTCTGTACAGTGTAAACATTTTGCCATCAAAGCTGGATGCCACCTTGAAGGACTTGATGAACTCAGATGTGCCCAGACGGCTGGCACCCTGTGTGATGATGCCCGTAAGACGCATCTTGTTATGTAGATTAATCTGTAAGACCAGCCAGAAAAATGCATTCAGTTTATGGGATCAACATAAGCAGCATATTGTCCCAGAGATATTTCTAACAACCTCAAGCCAAGGGTGCTTGTCATGGGGGTCTGAACTCCAGGCGTTGACGAAACCCTGGTTGTTGAGGCGGGCGAGCTCGGGCCCCCAGCGTTGCAATCCAAGAATGCCAAAGTGCACCGAGGAGGCAGAGATCTGGGATTCGACAATTCCCCCTGTCTCCATTCCTAACAAAGAGATGCAGCCTGCCACGGGAATGGAGACAGATTAGCTCCACATCTATACTGTTATATATAGAATAAAGGTATGCTTATGATGTTGACTAGTTTGACTAATAGTAATAATGATAATAATAATAATCATATAATAATAAATAATTTTGAATTTATATATTTTTTTTTATTTGACTTTTTATTTTTTTTATTGGACGGTACAACTATGAATGTAGATATTCAATATCTGATCATTATTATGCTTACTTAGCTGGCATTGCTTCCCTACATAGGGAGAAGGGCACTGGCATGTGAAGTCTCCATCCAGGTCACGACAAACGCCTTTATTCTTACAAGGTTGGTTATCACAATCATTCACATCTGTAAAAAAAAAAATTGGACTTGGTTCATTGATAATAGTAGTTTATAAATGCACAGACTGTGATCAAACAAAATCACTACATAAAAGTGATTACTGTGCATTTAAATTAATTTCCCTACAGGGTTCATTGAATCAGGTCAGCTATGCGTAGAAATATATATTTACGTTGAGCGAGCAACGAGTGAGAGCGGCACAATGCGAACACTGTTTGCTTTTGCAGATGGACGCAGGTGCTCATTCACCCCGTAAATGAGTTTATGATCTTGTGGAACAGTGTACTCTCTGTGTCCTGCTGTGTGGGATGGACAATCTCTAGCTGTACACAAAACGCCGAAACAGCTTACAATGGGCTGTAGAGCTAGATGTTTGCAGAAGGCAAACATTCACCAGTGTCCTAAATGTAATGAGACTTTGGGCTTGCAAATCTTTTCTCTTTACAATTTATAACAGGTGGTCATTTACTTAATGACTGTTTTCGAACAGGCACCATTGCAGGAATGTGGTGACGAACAGAGGAAGGTCTGGGAATGCACAATGCAGGGTCATGACCTCAGATAAAACCAGGAGCAATTATGGGAAAAGCAACATCTGCAGAAGGCAGGATTGGAGGAGAGGTACCAGATAAAAGCTATTAAACGTGTGCTTGAAATAGAATTAAGAGGATGGCATTCTGTGCTTTGCTTGACCCGAGATAAGGCTAAAGCTAGAACCTAGACACCTCGGTGGAACAGCCTTAGGGTATGTATAACTTCAACAGAAGATGTTGATGGAGAAGTGCAACATGATTTTGAATTAAAATATTTTAATATATATTAACTCCATGTATATTGTATACTGTACCAGTAAAAAGTTTGGACACAAGTTATGGAATGAGGAAATTAAATAACAACAACAACAACAACAACAACAACAGTCAGTTGTTATATTAACCCACGAAGGTCAGCTGTTCTGGAACAGTTCTTGCAAAAACAGTATTGTCAAGTGCATTTTCAAAAGTAATTTTGGATGCTTTTGGCATTGTTTTACAATGTAGAAAGAAATTAAAATCAGATCACAGAGTTAGAAAGTCTAGCCAAATGTTTGACTGGTAGTGTTTCTACATTTACTTTACAAGGAATAAAGTGCATTTTTAAAAAACATTTGTGAGGCCATTTGTCTGCACGGGAAGAGCTGTTTTTATGTGCACGCACACATTCGCACACGCACACACACACTCACATTGAGAAGACCTTGAGGTAGACAAGCAGCAAAGTGGAAGAAAAATGCAGGCTCATAAAAAAAAGTTTAAACTAATTATTCTGTTTTATGCTGGAAACCTATTTGCCAATAAATAAATACATATTGTAAAGTATAATTTCCAAGATATACAATTAGGGGGGAAAATACAGTAAATAAAATCTTTATTTAATTTTAAGACTGTGTTTGGTTTATTTGTGTAAGTTTTTACTGTAGCACTCATTACAGACCTTACAGATCTCCTTTATACCTTTATATAAGAATTTCAAACAAAACTTTACCAGCTATCTTTCTATTAATTATTTATAAAGTATTTGTAAAGTAGCCAAATTACATTTCCCTCTGGAAACCTGATTAAATATAAATAGACACAGTATAAAATGTTATATTAAGCCCCAGTTCCATTTTTGTTACCTTTTGTTTGTTTTGTTGTACTTTCCAGTACTTACCACTAAGGGGCAGTATGCTCTGAAAAAAATTACACCCTGAAGAAGACAGGCTGTATTTATCATAGGCTTAAGAGTTTGCAGTCCAAACAAAACAAAACACTAAAAGACTCTAATCTGCCTTCAAGCTTCTCTTCACATCAACAGTTCTTTTCTAAAACTCCTAAGAGGATTGATGGGACCTGAAAACACTTAATCTGGGTCAGAGGTGTTTCTGAAGAAGAGCTAAAACTGTCTATATGATGGAGACTGTTTGGACATTCAAAGTATTATGTAAAATAAAGAGTATAAATTGCTTCTGAAGACCTTCCTGGATGTTGTCCCAGTTTTCCAGGAACTCACTAAATCCCTCCATTCTATATATTTAAAAAAAAAAAAAAATTCTGGAACCTTGTAGATGGCTAAAAGCCCAGACTGGGATATGCTGCTATAAGACCTCTTAGCAGTTGATTAGAGCTTGACTAATTACACTAAATCTATAGCAGCTGTTTTGTGTAATGCTAAGCACCAGAGACGGCAAAAAAACGTTAAAATTCAGATAGGACTTGACAAGGATATTTAGTACTGTGTTATAACAGTGTGGCAAATAATATTTAATAATATTCAAAAATAAGTCATATTTGTAATACCGTCTAAACGTAACCATTTACATTGCTTGTTACACAAAAAATATATAAATATTGCAATTATAATAACTGAAAGTTTCAATGCCTGATTTCCCATTGTAATTAAGTTCTAGACATTCCCTAAGCATATACAGCAAATCAAATGCTTATTTCCAATGTTTTGTACTTCACTGTAAACGTGTATATGACATTTTTTAAAATCTGTGTTTAAAATCACATTTAGAGAGCATACAGTGAAAAAAGACACAGCAAGACAAGACAGGACTGGAAAATCATGACAATGGCTATTATATTATACTTAATCACCCTTGTGTGCTCTCTAATAACAAGTGTGGGTTCTACATCCTGGGCGCATCTGTCCTATTATAATGATAGCTTCAAGTGGGCTGCTAAACATCCCGAACTGGAATGAATACTAAGCAAACTTATATATTATAATAATCCTACTACGATTGTACAAAATGGGAATAAATACAATGGTCACCATATATATATAAACTGGCTTAACTTGACTTGGCAAATGCGAGGCAAATTATAAATTACAAGTCTATTCCAACTCTATGTACTGCTGCCATCATGGTCAGGACACCTGCTTGTTATAATAAGATGGTATACTTACTTATTTGGCAGTTGACGCCCACAAAGCCAGACTGGCATTTGCAAGTGTAGGTATTAAAAACGTCTCCCCGTCTGGAGTTTGCAATCACCTCACACTCGCCATCATTTTTACACGGGTTAGGGATGCATGGACCTGAATGGACACATTTGCAGACATGTCTAAGACCTGCTTATTCCATTGAAGATATTTCAACTTCTGTTTTAAATAGTCGTTTATTCACATAAACATAACATGACCATTACCACTCTCTTTTGAAGCACAGGTGTCTCCTCCAAATCCTTCAGCGCAGATACAGATAAACGGGTCGTCTCCTACGCCAGTCACACATGTCCCGCCATTGTGGCAAACGTTCACCTCACAGTAGTCCCCTATGAGGACATGAGAATGTAATTCGTTTTTGGAGCTGAAGCATGAACTGGGTACTCTTTTGACATGTTTTCGGAAGGGATTGACTGGTCCTGAATGTTAAGTTTTGTGGGAGAATAAAAGCCGAAAAGAAGGGGAAAGTTTTTCAAGCTGCTTAATTAGAGCAGGACAGTACAAAAGAGGTCCGAGCTGTGAGCAGCATGTCCAATTGGGGTGGGTGTATCTGCAAACACTGACATAAATAAGTGGCAAAACAAGTGGCAAAAACATTATTATTACTATTATTAGTGTATAAAAGGTGTATAGTGTTCAGTAGTGATGCTGGTAACTGGCTGATTTAAAGAAAAAAAAATCATGTATTTCCAGTTTCAAGATTCAGTTTTTCAGCTTTGTGCCTTTAAAAGAAAAAATAGATACACAACAGATGCTGGGAAGTTTGTAGGAAGGATGTTTGCACAACTTCTAAGCCATATAAGGTTACAATACAGGAAAGCATTAGAAGGTGTAGGACTTCCACAGCATTAGTATGTATAAAATGACAAAACACATAATGGCAACTTACAACTGTTAATTATTATTTTTTACAAATGTAAAATATAATTACATTCATTACAACTCCTGTCCAATTTTAAGGAATATCATACAAGGAAAAAAAGATTACAAATAAAGCATTAAATCACATCAAGGACTACATTTAATTTATGTTAATGTCTGATGTCTAAATGTCTCATGACCTGATGAGACAATAGTGCAATATTCAGCAAAACAGAGAATAAAAACTAGGGCACAGAATACATCACATAAAAAAACTATCAAACACTTATACTGATTGGCTGATGACTTACCATTTACACTCCAAACACAGCAAATAATTAAAATTGAAAGAATAAAACTAGAGGAGCAATAGACACTTCTTAGACTCATATTGTTGCAGCCCTGACAGTTTCTTTCCACTGACGTCTCTCCAAGAGGAGTGGAGCAAATCTATGGACTGGAGTCAGGATTAACTCTGTGGACTGGAGTAATGAATAAATCTCTGGACTGGAGCAAGGAATAAACCAGTGGACAGAAGAAAAGAAATGGAGTGAAGAACAAGTTTGTGGCCTGAAGTAATAAATAGACCTATGAACCAGAGATCCATGGACCAGAGTAAAGAATAAACCTATAAATAGCTGTAGAGGAAGAAACCTAGTCTTGGACAACTGCTTCTTGGAATAAAGACCTCTGTGTCAATAATGGTTGGGGTGTAAATTTATACCATTATCAGTTCACTCTCACACATTGTAGCAACATAAAACAATACAAAACAAAAAAACTGAGTCTTTTATTTTAAGGTCACGGGCAATCGTCTAAGCATTTCACTGCATATCGCATACATATCGTACTGTGTATGCGACAAATAAAATTAGAATTTTGAATTTGAAACATCATCTTCGAGGAAGAAATGTGGTTAGAAAAACATACTGAATGAACATGATGGGAGATCACTTAAACACGTAGTGAAATAAAAAAATCACAGTAATTTTTTTTATAAATAAATAATAATAATAATAATAATAATAATAATAATAATAATAAAAAGAATTTAAAAAAATAATAATCAGTAGGACTCACAGCTATGATTAATAGTTAAAGCATCTCCACACACAATGTGAAGAGAATTCAATACACTGGGGCTTAAGAAAACTAATCAACAGTGAAACTAATCAAGAAAAAACATTGTAATATGGTCATGTCCTCTGATGAGCCCAGATTTATCCTGTTCCAGAGTGACGGGTGCATCAGGGTTAGTAGAAAGACAGCTGAAGTGATCCACCCATCATGCATAGTTCGTGCCTTGCAAGCTTCTGATCTGGGGTTGCTCCAGTTGGTCAGGTTTAGGTTCAGCAACATTATGTGCCCAAAAAATGAGGTCAGTTGGTAACCTGAATGTATGGAATGACCAGGTTTTCCCATCAATGGATTCTTTTTCTTTCTTGATGACACAGGCATATTCCAAGTTCCAAATTGTGAAAGAGTGGTTCAGTGGACATGAGAAATCATTTTCACGCATGGATTGTTCACCACAAGTCCTGACCTTAACCACATTGGGATTTGTGGAAGAAGGCTTCACACAACGATTCAACTCTCATATCATCAATACAAGATCTTAGAGAGTAATTAATGTGACTCTTGATGGAAATAAAGGTTGTGACGTTAGCTTACCAAAACTATTCCATGGCCATGATCAAAGCAAAAGGCGATTCAACAAAATATTCTCACTTTGGACTGTGGGAGGAAACCGGAGTACCCGGAGGAAACCCACCAAGCACGGGGAGAACATGCAAACTCCATGCACACAGAGACAGGAATCGAGCCTGGGCGGGACTCGAACCCTGGAGGTGCAAGGCGACAGTGCTAACCACTACACCACCGTGCCGCCTCAACAAAATATTAGTGTGTGAATTTTTTCTTTGGCTTAGTAAATCAGACGGAAAAAATGTGAATTAAACTCTATTGATTGTCACTGATAAACTGCATAAAGCAACAGTATAGGCTGGAAAGACATCAGCACCAGCATCATGTCTTCATACCATTCCCTATTTTTTATAAGACCTTTTGTAGTGCTGTTGCTCTTAGTTTTATTCAAGTTTCAAATCATCCATTTCCTTCTGAGGCAGGTGAATCCTTATGCTGTGATTCTCCCATTGCACCACTTCCCAAAGATGTTTTTTAGGAATCAATCCTGGTGACTGGAAAGAGCACTGAAATACAGTACATTGAATTCACTGTCATGATAATGAAACCAATTTAAGATGCATTATCATGCTGAAAGTAGGCATTACAAGATGGGAAATTTATGTCCATTAATGGATGCACTGTGGTGTCCTTGGTATAATTTTTTTTTACTGTTATTGTTTTTGTAATTACAATACTATTTTTAGCACAAAGTTTTGAACCAAAGAACGCAAAAAGGCACAGACATTGCTATGGAGCTGCCTCATTGCCCGTTGGATCATACAGCACCCCTCCTGCCATATTGGTCTTGGCAAGATGGACCTGTACGCCATATTGGTTTTGGCAAGGCTGACTTGATAAACAAATGGAAGTAAACAGGTGAGCTTTGTTTTTTTCTGGATCTCAGTATTGCTGCCGGATGTTTAGCTCTCATCGCATTTAAATAATGACCACCATGAATTCCTACTGAAGACTGTATCTGTGTTGATGTACTTGCCATCTTTGTTGTGCCACATTTGTGAACGAAGTTTAGGAGCAAGACGGTCACTAGTGGCCAATCCAGGGCCACCTTCTCCAGGTTCCAGCCCTAAAGCCTTCCCTTTGGGTTTAGACCCAGCCCTGACCCTGCCCACTTCAAGAACTTGGCTGGGGAAACTTAAAGAGGAGGAGGAGGAGGTGGAAAAGAAGGAGGGGAAAGAGAAAATGAAAAAGAATGAGAAGGAAGAAGAGAACACAGAGAAAAGAGAAGAGGAAGAAAGGGAAGGAAGAGGAAAAGGGGGAATCAGAGGCAGATGAGGCCAGGAAACACAGGGGAAAAGGGGGCAGAAGAGAGGGTGTGAAGAGGAGAAAAAGGATGGGGAAGAGAAAGATGGGAAGGAGGATAATGATAGAGAAGTTGTGAAAGAGGAAGAGACGCAGGAGAATGTGGTTGTGAAAGAGGGAGAGAAAATAAACAAAGAATAGAGAAAAGGGGAGGAGAAGGAGGATAGGGAGAAATGGAGAAAGTAGAAGAGAAAAGAAAAACAAGGAAGGGGAAGGAGAAGTAGAAAAAGGAGAAAAGGATTAAGAGGAGATAAAGGTAAGGAGGATGCAAAAGGAAAATAGGATAAAGGGCAGAATATGCATAAAGAGTAAGGGAAAGAGGAGGATAACAAAGAAAAAGGAAAAGAGGAAGGAAAAAAAGAATAAGAGTAGAAGGAGGGTTAGGATCATAAATGATCTACTAAATAATAAAATAAATAAAAATAAAAAATGCTGTATTTTCCTGGATTTCAAGTGCTGGAACTTCTGATGTTTTTTTTAAGTGAATGAATGATATTTGATATTTAAATAAAGTCCAAATAAATAAATAAATAAATAAATAAACAAACAGTGAGACAGCTGCAGTCTGCTTTCTAAATACATAAAGTGTATTAAAATAGATACAATATAATACAGAATAAATCATATAGAATAAAAGTGTAATAAAGTGTAAAGTGAGATGTGGCCATTAAACAATATACCGTATAGTGCAGCAATATAGTATATTTTATTATATATAGTAGTAAACAAAATATTAAGTAGTAAATAGTATGATCAGAATAATAATAATACTATAGTATGATATATTATATAATTAAGGTTAATAATATATAATACCATTACCAGAAGGACTGTGCTGAACCATCAACTTTGTGGAAGAAGTGTGGTTGAAGAAAATCGAATGGAGATTACTTAAACACTTGGTGCATGGTAAAAAAAAAATTAACAGTACCATCCATAGCTATGTTTAATAGTGAAAGTAAGAGCATTTCCTTAAGCACACAAAATGATATGAACTCACAGGACTGGGACTGAACAGCTGTGTGGCCATAAGAAAACCACTTGTTAGTGAGACTAATCATCGAAAAGGCTTCAGTTTGCTAGAAAGCATAAGGATTGGACAGTGGAGCAATGGAGAAGGGTCATGTGATCTGATTAGTTGGATCTGGAGCCTATTCAAGGAGACTCAGGGCATGAGGCGGGATACGCCCTGGATGGGGTGCCAATCCATTGCAGAGCACACACATACATTCACAGACTACAAGCAATCTTTCTTTTCTGTCTGTCTGTATCGATTATTATTTAAATAATAAAAAAGAAATCCACTATTGTTATGGCTACATTCACAGGCAAAAACAAAAATAACCCACTAATTAGCCTAATCTGCTTGTCTTTGGACTGTGGAAGGACACAGAGCCCCCGGACGAAACCCACCAAGCACATGGAGAACATCAAACTCCACCAACACAGACCCAAGGCATTGAGGAATCGAACCCGGACCCTGGATATGGAGGTAAAACAGTAGCAAAACCCGAGAGCTTGCAAATTTGAATGTGAGCACTTGTAAAATTTATAGTTGTAT
>JAQQZT010000023.1:10720336-10732147 GCA_030068275.1 Clarias platycephalus
GTGAGCGTTACCAGAGGTCTAGGTTGCATTTCAAATAAACTATTTTCTGTCAATGTAGTCCACTAGCTAGAGTGTAAAAGCCGTTTCCTTATTCTGCCTATAGTGCGTGTATGAGAAGTGTAAGAGGGCAATTGATATACAGCCGTTCCTACGTACATCATACTGCGGTTTGTAGTATGGCGAATGGCGGGTTGCGCACTTTTCCCTCCAGACGTACTGTTTAGTGCGCTAGTATGCGGTTTTCACGCTAGCCGGTATGTGTCTGAAAGCGAGCTGCTCTTTGACCTAGATATTAGACAGCATCAGTGACGGGTCGGGAAAGAGACATAGACATAGGGCCATCCTAAAAAAAAAACCAGAGATATAAATTATTAAAACTCAATTCATAATTTAAACACAGAGTGTGAAGGTAAGCGATGGGTTCGTTATATATAGATTACATTATAAACAAATATGGCGGCTAATGCTGACTAGCCATTTAGCATTTTAATTAGCTAGCCTTCTGGATTTCTGCGCAGAAGTGTTAATGCTAAATATTAGGAATATGCATTGTATTTATGTGTTTTTAGGCTTCTTGTTTGTAGGTTTGTGGTAATATATTATTTAAATGTTTGCATTTAGCTTTTGCTAGCTAGTTTCGGTCATTCAATGTGACATTGCATGAATCAAATGTTGATTTGTTAAATCGCGCGCGCGCGCATGTGTGTTTGTGTACGGGTCATGTTGTCTCTTGTTGATGTGATGGGGTGCCATTAAAAATGAGCAGTGTTAGAATCTGTGATGAGTCAAGTGTTTAGCTAGAATAGTCAATGGTGTTAAAATGAAGTTGAGCAGAAACTATGCCTTGGTTCATTTGGTCAATGAAAGCTCCTGTACTTTGGACAGCAAACATGAATGTACTGGAATATATGGAATCTGAATTCAAGTTAATCCTGTTAAAGAAAAGAAAGAGAAACGCTCTTTCATCCCTAATATGCAACTTAACTCTGTGCATGTTAAAAAAAAAAAAAAAAAAAAAAAAACCCTGAAGTTGGGCTCAAATTAGGTCATATATTCGACCTCTGAAATTCTTCCTCTTTTTCCTCCAGCATAGTGTTTGATTTGCTCGAGGTGTCCCTGTGCCCCAGTCACCATGGCAGAAGCTCACCAGGCCGTGGCCTTTCAGTTTACCGTCTCGCCTGATGGAATTGACCTGCAGCTAAGTCATGAAGCCCTTCGTCAGGTCTACCTTTCAGGCCTCCACTCATGGAAGAAGAAGTTTATCCGCTTCAAGGTACCAGCAGAAATCCTCCATGTCACAGTTTTCAGCTGTCATTTCATCTGGTTCATTCCCACACACGTTAAAAAAAAAAAAAAATGCATATGGCAGCACCAGCGTTAAGAACATGCGTTTGTGTTGTAGCATGTGTGAGATGTAGATTTCCCATCAATTTGTTTCATGCAGAATTTAAAAATGTGCATTGAAATGTAAATGAAAGAAACCAGAGATTTAAAAAAGACCTGCAATGTTTTTACACAGATGACAAAAGTAATACATTTCCTTAATCCCCTAAATTTGTCTGGCTTATGAATAAATCTTTCACTCATTGTTTACAATACAGACAGTATTTTTTATTGCAAATCATTATGCTTTAAAAGTTTAATCACATACATTTTCAAAAGCAAAATGCATAATTTGTCAGTATATTAAAAAACTAAATTAAAATGCTGCTTTGATAATAATTTTATTTATTTATTTTCAGTATATATTTGTTATGTTTGAAAGTTTTGCCTGGTGGTAGTGGGGCTTGAACTGCCAACCTTCCGATCAGTAATCCAGTAACCCACAGGCTTAACTGACTGAGCCACTAATTAGAATGTGTCCACAGAATGGCATTATGACTGGTGTATACCCAGGGAGTGCTCCAGGGCTGATGCTGGTACTTGCAGGGTACATGGGAAGGGCAAAATATGCTCAATTGGATCCCTCCTTAGGTCTCCACCTTAAAATCGGCAAATACATCCCAGTAAGGTAAAGCTGTAACTATTACTCTTTGTTTCTCCTTGCAGAAATGTTCTTGCCTTTATCTTTACTACAGATCAAACATTGACTTTTTTTTCTCTACAATTTAATAATTTAAATTGTGTACTCTATATCAAATGACTCACTGTATATATTTTTGGTGTAGCTTAATACGTTCAGAGCCACCATTTATTTTTTTCTTCCTGCAGTAAATACATATCTCTGGACAATCAGACGAGAGTTGGCGGTGTTTTGGTGGGCACAGGGCTCTGGGTGGTCATCATATTTACCATGAGAAGCGTACTGAAGTGGCTGCTTTCCTGGCATGGCTGGATGGGTGAACGTCATGGCTCCTTAACATGGAAATCGCGCATCTGGGTGGTGAGTCAGTAACAGTGATGTGTGGTTTGTAGACGTTAATGAAAGTTATTTGAAGCCAGTGACAATTTATTTTCATTGTACTACCTTTAGCTTCAGTTGATTTACCACCTCAGCTAAGATGTTTACACATTATGCCAGACCCTCAAAAATGTTAGATTTTTTAACATAACACAGTACAGATTGGTAAGGAGGTGCTGCTTAATTATCTATAACAGCACAGTTCTGACAGTCGTGAAGAAAAAGCATATATGAACTACAGAAGAAAGCCTATTGATATTTGAACCAGACATACACTCCTCCCTTAAGTGCTTTTGCAAAGAAAAAAACAAATTTCTTTAGCCCGCACACAAAATGGACAGATGAGAACTTCAAGGAGATATTTACTAAATAAAAAAGAAATTATGTGTTGGAATCTCTTGGAGTCCTATTTTAATGTGTTCGTTTCGAAAATATTATTTTTGTGTTACAAATATTATATGTAAGTATATATTATTCCATCTATTTATTTATTTTGCAGTGCATCTTACGCATCATGCTTCCTTTATAGGTACTTGTGAAAATCTTTTCTGGGATGCAAACACCAAATCTATATAGCTTCCAGACATCTCTGCCTAATCTACCCCTACCTTCTGTGAAAGACACAATGAAACGTGTAAGCTCAAGAATTTTAATGCCTTCATGAACATATTTGCCACCAAATGTCAGAATTGATTATGGTATTCTTTGCATTTATTTAGTCAGCATTTGATTATTTGATTCTGTCGTCAGTTCTTTAATTATAACGTGAATCACTTTGCAGATTGGTTTATTGTGTAAGGACCCAGCAGTGGTCAGGGTCTGGGTACCGTTATACTGGTATTTATCTCCTCATAATACGAGTTACATTATGTGTGATGTCCATTAATCCACTAAAATGCACGCAGTTGAAAAACTGTAATTTCTAAACTTCCTGTTGGAATGCATGTGGGAATGCAGGCATCACTGGGAACCGAGAGCACACTCCGGTTTCATTCTGATGTTTTTTAAATTGTCATTATATAGCATGTTTAATCGCATCTCTCCCTGATGAAATACCGGTAATACGTTTGAAGTTCTGTTGCGCATGTCTCATTTAAAAACCCTGTACCCTTAGTATCTGGAGTCTGTGCGCCCTCTCCTGGATGATGACGAGTACAAAAAGATGGAGGAACTTGCTTCAGAGTTTCAGAAGACCCTGGCTCCCAAACTCCAGTGGTACTTGAAGTTGAAGACATTGTGGGCTACAAATTATGTAGGTCTTACATAAAAAAAAGTATACTTAATTACATTATTTACTATACATTTATACTACTAACCACTGCATACTGGGAACACTTTACAAAACATGCTGTTTTGAAGATGCTCTGACAAGATGCTTTGGCCTTTGTCACAGTCGCTTCAAATCCACTAATGACCTTGATAATGATGTTTTTAGAATTGGTAATTTATAACAAAGAATGTAGTTACAAAGTACTATTACTTTGAAATACTTAAGGAATGTTTCAAGTATTGTATATCTGTGATAGTCCAGCTTTCCCTAAATTACAACAAACGTTTATCAAGAAAAGCACGCTGAGTGTATAATTCAGTTTGAAATCTATTAGGATGCTGCAGCTACACTGCGTGTGAGGCTTCTCTGCTTCTCGTCTGCCTTTCATCACATTTTATCAAACCATCCCTTTGTTTTCAGGTCAGTGACTGGTGGGAGGAGTACATCTACCTCAGAAGCCGTAACCCGATCATGGTCAATAGCAACTATTATGCTCTGGTAAGACATAGATTGTTTGCTGCTAGATGCTATAAGCTGGTTAGTGTGTACTGTCTTATAATGCAAAATCTTGTATGCTTTCCTTCATCCAGGACTTCCTCCATGTTTTACCCACAAATCATCAGGCAGCCAGGGCTGGAAACACCATCCATGCTATCATGCTCTATCGGAGGAAGCTGGACCGAGCCCAGATTAAGCCGGTTAGAACGTCTTGACCGAACTTTTGTAAATTTTGTTAATATGCAAAACACATATAATAGTAAATTACAATAATCCCGTCTTCTGGCTTGAACGTCTAGATTTCCCTTTGCCAAGTATTTGCAGATTAGTGTGAGTTTTACTTTAAGTTTTTGTGCTGGTTTTTCTTTCATGCCTCCTGATGTCGTAGCTCTTTGCGCTATCACACACGGTTCCGTTCTGTTCGGCCCAGTGGGAGCGGTTATACAATACCAGCCGTATCCCAGGCCAGGAAAGGGGTAAGATGAGTCAGTTTAGGCCACATGCAGTAGCTCATTAGGATTCTCCAAGACCCTGTAGCCTCCTGGTGGTACAGGCGTTCTTCTCATTGCCATTACATTCCTCCATCATATCACTTTTTCTTTTGTGTGTGTGCTTGTTTTTCTTCCCCATTTCGTTTTGCAATGGATCCTTCTTCCTCCATCCTGACCCGGAATCAGATTCTCCTTATTGCTCCGTATCCCAAGACTGACTGGCAACCGTGTTCTCTTCTGAAGAAAATGCTGTAGCACCTCGTTAGCCACGCAGCCCATTAAAGCCCCGCTACCCACATTTTATTTGACCTGTTCCTTTTTGCTTTTCCTTTCAGCTTATGCTACAATATACTGTTCCCATGTGCTCATCACAGTATGAGCGCATGTTCAACACCAGTCGCATCCCAGGCATAGAGACAGGTACTGAACCCTCATGGCACAGCCCTCATGCTTAAGCAAGCTTTAAAGTCACCTTTAAACCTACCTGCCCTACACCTGGTGTGTGTTTCTGCACTTTGTCCTTAATGATTATCACATCTGCCTTGATTGGTGATGGTTAGTTCCAGGTGCTTCATGAAACGGGCAAATTAATTTGTTTAACCTAATCTTGGTTGAGTTGATTTAATTTATTCCTCTTTAGCATAGGAAAGAATGCATATTATATACAAATAAAAAACACCAGTTTCATTTAATTTATTGCTTTCCCCAAAATGTGATTTTCTTTTCAACCATAAAGCCTCCATACATGGCTAACCCTAGGTCAGACATTTGTTTTGATACAAAATCTCTTAAATTTAATGTAAGAAAAAAGTGCACAACCACTTGGAACTATGAGTCATACATGAAACAAAGGTCTTGACCTTATTATCATTTCCATGTCTCCCTTGTTGTGGCTCCTGTGTGTTTTCTCATTGTAATTTGTTTTCTTATGTTCATGCTCCTGGCATTTTGTTATTTAAAATGCCTGCTTCTTTCTGCACTTGAACCACCACTTTATTTTCTCCTGTGAGTGTAGACACCATCCAGCATGTGTCAGACAGCAGGCATATTGTGGTATACCACAAAGGGCGCTATTTTAAGGTGAGCATGTTTTATGACGGACGCCTGCTCCTGCCACGAGAGATAGAACAGCAGATCGAGAGGATCCTTGCTGACACCTCAGAGCCCCAGCCTGGAGAGGAAAAACTGGCTGCACTAACTGCAGGAGACAGGTAGCTACCTAATTACGGTCAATAAGACAAAGTGCATACTAAATATTAACTTGTTTTAGCATACCATTAATAAGAAGCTGTGGTGTTCAGTCAGACTGATACATTTCAAGTGTTTATTTCTTTTAATTTTGATGATTATGGCTTACAGCTAATTAAACACCCAAAATTCAGCTTCTGAGAAAATTTGAATTAAAATGGTAAGACCAATTAAAAAAAGATTTTTAATACAGAAATGTTGGACTACTAAAAAGTATGAACATGTGCAGCTCTCAATACTTAGTCAGGGCTCCCTTTGCCTGGATTTGTGCAGCAGTGCGGCATGGCACGGAGGTGATCAGTCTGTGGCACTGCTCGGGTGTTATGGAAGCCCAGGTTGTTCTTCAGCTCTTCTGTGTTGAGTCTCACACCTTGCTCTTCACCATATCCCATAGATTTTCTATGGGGTTTTGGTCGGGCGAGTTTGCTGGCCAATCAAGCACAAGAATACCAGTCTCCTTAAATCAGGTATTCGTACGTTTGGCAATGTGGACAGGTGCCAAGTCCTCCTGGAAAATAAAATGTCAGCAGAGGGAAGCATGAAGTGCTATAAAGGCTTTGTTTCACAATCATTGCAGTTACAGTATTCCTGTTGCTTGAATACCTTTTTCTACCGCATTTTTTTTTTTTTAACTTCCATTCAACTTTGCATTAATGTGCTTGGAAACAGCACTCTGTGAACACCTAACTTCCTTAGCAATTATCTTTTGTGTCATTTAAAGCTGAGGAAACTTTTGCAGGTGTTTTGAGTTCATTAACTGATTAGAGTGTGACATCTTGAGTCTCCAATATTGCATTAATATTAAAATTTGGGGTTTTTAATATCTGAAAGCCATAATCATCAAAATTACAAGAAATAAACACTTTAAATCAGTCTGTGTGTAATTAATCCATCTAATGAGTTTCACTTTTTGAATTGAATTACTGTAATAAATATTTTTTTAATATGCTCTGTACGTTTATAAACTTTAACCGTAATTACGTTTTGAATTCTACTTATGTATTGCTTCTTGTTTTTCAGGGTACCTTGGGCATGTGCCCGAGATGCCTACCTTAGACAGGGAAAGAACAGGCAAAGCCTTAATGCTGTAGAGAAGGCAGCATTCTTTGTCACCCTGGATGACACAGAGCAGCGCCACGATCCAGACAACTCGGACGAATCACTGCACAATTTTGGTAAATCCCTGCTGCATGGCAAGTGCTACGACAGGTAAGTCCTATAGTTGGACAAAATCTGCTAACAAACTATAGCTGTGCGAGTTGTTTGTTTGGTTCACTAGAAAAACCTTTGCCTTTCAGGTGGTTTGATAAGTCTTTCAACCTGATCATTTACAAGAATGGAACAATTGGCCTGAATGCAGAACACAGCTGGGCTGATGCCCCAATCATAGGCCATCTCTGGGAGGTTTGTACTTACATAATCAGTCAAAACTCCAGTCACACATGTTCTGTATTCCTATGATAGATTGGCAATGCACATATCGTAATCAGTACAACATGCAGTATGAACTAACATGGATTTTTATTTAGCACGTGTTGTCAACGGATGCTATCAAGCTGGGTTACACAGATGATGGCCACTGTAATGGACAGCCTCACTCCAACCTCCCTGGCCCCCAAAGGTTGCAATGGAACATCCCTCCTGAGGTACACCTCATACCCAAACGACAGCAACACAGGGTTCAGTGTCAAGTAGACTGTTAAAGCATAACTTGTCAGAACAAATACTTGATACTTGTTTAAGAATATATTCTGGGATATTCTTCAGAATTCTTTATATTTCATACACTTGCTAATGCTTATACACAAGTAAGTAAGTGTAGTTACATCTTAACAAGGAAAAATAGTGCAACCTTTTAGAAAAAAATGCATTTGGGAAAATTGAATTAGGTTGTCATATCTAGTAAGATAAAGTCATGGATCATACGGTGATTTGATTTAGCACTTAACACTGCCGTTGAAATTTTAGAAGAGTATTAGAAGAGTATTTCCATATTAGTATAAGAGGAATAAAACAGTTCCAGACAGACTCGTATATTAAAGTAAACACTTGGGGGAGGTATAACACCACCTGTGTTATGATGTATTTTCACCATGCCCCCTCATGTTATTTTAAAATGTTTTTAAAAATTTTTTATTTATCATATTAAACCAGTTGTTGGTAGTAGATAGAGACTTCTGATCTACTCCTGTTATGTTGCTTGTGTTTGCTCCTTAAAATCCCAAAACAGGTCAGCAGCAATTTATTTGTCTACTGTACACACCATTTTTCCCCTATGATTCACACATTCTCTTTTCTCTGTAAATGTTTCCAGTGCCAAACCATGATCGCCAACTCCCTGTCTGTGGCTCAGGCCTTGGCTGATGATGTGGACATGGTCATTATCCCTTTTCAAGAGTTTGGTAAAGGGCTGATCAAGAAGTGCAAAACCAGCCCAGATGCCTTTATCCAGATTGCCTTGCAGCTTGCCCACTTCAGGGTGAGCTCACTAAAATAATAATAATAAGAAGAAGAATATAAGAATAATAATGATAATATAATTTATCATTGTTCTGTAAACTAAAATGTGTTACAAAGTTCACTGTCTGAATTTGCATGTCCAAAATAAACAATGCAAACAATTTTTAGGATATTTTCATCAGGTAATGGAAAACGACCTGTGTATTTCAGTCAGTTATTCCCTTTACTGGTATCATTTGCTTGTGAAAAAAACAAACAGTTTCTTTAATCATATCTTCCAGTTGCAAAGTGTTGCAAGGTCTCTATTTTGATTAATTAAAATATTGATTGAGTTATTAATCTGTACATGAACACCATTATTTGACATGTCCGACCTGTTTTGTAAAACATTAATTACATTTATCTTATTATTATTATTTTTTTTTTCATCTCAGGACAAAGGAAAGTTTTGCTTGACTTACGAGGCATCCATGACCCGTCTTTTCAGAGAGGGACGGACTGAGACGGTTCGATCGTGCACCAGTGAGACCTGTGCCTTCGTCAAGGCCATGGTCGACAGTGAGACGGTACTAACCCGCACTAACTTCAAAACTCTGGCATTTAGACAGATTGAATCATTTTGTGTGTGGATGTGTTGACATGTTTTGGAATATAATGTTACTTAGCCGTCACTGGTGTATGATAAACAAGCCTCTTAATCACTCCACACCTTTTGTGCGAGTACAAACGACTAAAGTGTCTTCAGCAAGCACACGGTGACATTCACACTTTTTTGCCAAGCAGACTATCAGCGGGTGCTGTCACTCTCAAAACCACACCAGTTCATCTGTCTATGATCTGTTTTGGAAGGTTGCATGCTGCAAGTCTGTCACACCGCTTGGTTTCACCACTTAATAATAATTGATGTTCTCATTGTTTTACACACTAAATATTATTTAATATTTTTGTGGTCTAGGAAGCCTTTATTATTTGTGTAATGTGTGTGTGTGTGTGTGTGTGTGTGTGTGTATACTTGTGTTTTTGGTAACATTGTTTTGGCGCCCCATTTTCTTTAGCTCTTGATGATGGCCTTTGCATTGTGTTGCATGGTGCTTCTAGTGTTCTGGAAATTCTTTTGTATCCCATTTATTTTTTATATACTTTGACATTGAAATCACATACATACTTTATAAGCCCTTTATGAACCGCTGATGGTCCGTAAAGACCATCAGTTTCAGTTAGAAAAAAAGACTAAATGGTGAAATAAGAATATAAGGAAATTAACAGAAGGGTTAATACTGTTTTAATACGCCATTTCAAATACGTAGGATTTTAATGGTTAAATATTAGATACTTGCTTGATGCAGGTCTTTACATTCAATATTTTTGGAGGGGCATTTTCTGAGTCGATCAGCTAATGTTTAACTGCCTGTAAAGGTAGCTACAACATGCACTGTTATTACGTATTAAACTTTATAGCACTGTGTTCAAGTTAATTAGAGCTGTTATTTTCTTAAACTCATGGTTACTTTTTATTTTTACTTTCTTCTCATTTGTGTGGTTTGAAAGCGCATTAGGTGCCATTACCTGTATTGCTAACTATTGACTAGTCTGAGTGGCCAGCGGATAAATATACACATTGGGACTTGACTGAATAGTTTTGACTAGTATTTTTGGCAATAGTCTTGTGACCGTGATTTGTTTTAGGGTTGCTTCTGACAATCCACTCAAAAGTGGGCAGTGGAGTTTGGATGTTGGATATTTTCACTGTAGCAGAAATGGCAACTTATTCGTAGTTTAAGCACTTTAATGGCCTGCTAGCTACTAAGAAATCCTTTATATACTCCTGGAAAAAAAAAAAAAAAGACTTTTGACCACCAGAAGAGTTAATCTCCTTTTTTTAAATCAAAGTTGATAAATACCAGATCCTGAAGAATTGTGATGTTGCATCATAATTACTAATATTGATATGATAAACTAAGCAGAAATTGCCTTCCACCAAACACACCACCTTCTTGCAAACCGGAAAATTAAATAAAGGCGAACATTTTTCACAGATCATGTTCGACCCTTGGGTTGATCGGGTTGTATAGAGAATCTAAGTTCTTATGTTTTGGGACAGTTACACTTGCTTATCTTTTTTTGTTTTTGAATACCAAAATATTTTGATGATTATTTCTAATTCGCCTACACATGCTTCATAACCTTTTAATGTAAATAGAGTAAATTGTGATTACTTACCTATTTTATTAAAACTAGCTTACCTAAGACTACTTAGAAACCTGGGGCCTCATCAACCTGAAAGCTTAATTATGGCTGCATTAGCCCTTCTTGAGGACTTCAAGAAGTAATTCAAGACAAGACTCAGTCTTCATACCCACTCCAATGTTCATGGCTCTTTATACCCTAATAGTATTCAAGCACTCGTGAAACGCTGGGATAAGTGCATTAGGGTAGCAGAGGATTATATAGAGAAGATCTTTCTAGAATAGTTTTTACAATTGTGTTGTTATTCTGCACAACCAAAAGTCAATCTAATTTAAAGCATTAATCAGTGGGAAACAGGTTCAGATGATCAGGCTTATTAGTAATATATATTAGTATACTGGTGATGCAGAGTGGTTGGAAGAGACGAGAGCGGGAAGAGGTTGCTGCTGAGGTTGTTGCATAAACAACCAGTTTCTGAATTGTCTATTTATGCACTTTTTAGTCTGTCGCAGTAGAACATATCCTGAAGTTAAATAAATGTCTTGTATAATCCCACAAAATGTGCTTCTGCAGATTCTAAATCTGCTTTAAGGGATTGCTGTCTCTTGTTAACCTAGTTACCAGACCTACCATTCGAAAAGGCTGACGTTCTTGCATACTTCTGCCTTAATATTTTACATGGCACAGACATCAATAAAGCATTGAAGTGCTTTCAAAGCACATCACATTTGGTGTCTGAACCTGTATTATGGCAGTGCTCTAAATTTAAAATATGACTGGAGTGTGCCTCGGCACTCCGCTCTCACAAATTCTCAAAAACCCTTGCAGACAGAAGAGTGAGTTATTGTACACGTTAATATGAAACTTCTGCTAGTGTCCATGTCTTTGTGTCTTTCTTATGGAAAAGATGTCCTGGGAATGATATGAAGTGATGTGTAAATATAAATACAGTGAAACCTCGGATTGCGAGTAATGCGGTTTGCGAGCGTTCCGCAAGACGATTAAAGTTTTTATGTATTTGTAGTCAGCTAATGTACAATAATACAATATGCAATAATATTATTTGCAATATTTGCATTGGTTAATATTGTAGCCCATTAAATTAGTCTTTATCTATCTAGTCCACCCACTGGATATATGACTGCATACTGTACACTGTGTTCCAAATTATTACGCAATTGATATCTTTCTCTGATTTTCATAATTAGTCAATGCAAATGACAGTCAGTATAATTTTCAAGTCATCAACCATTAGG
>JAQQZT010000023.1:10733877-10750398 GCA_030068275.1 Clarias platycephalus
GCAGTTCTGAAGGCGAAAGGGGGTCAAACACCGTATTAGTATGGTGTTCCTAATAATCCTTTAGGTGAGTGTGTATACAGTCATGGCCAAAGTTGTTGGCACCCCTGAAATTTTTCTAGAAAATCAAGTATTTCTCACAGAAAAGTGTTGCATTAACACACCCTTTGTGTGTATGTTTATTCCCTTTGTGTGTTTATTCCCTTTGTGTGTAAAAAAGGGAGGAAAAAAGCTAATTTGACATAATGTCACACAAAAATCCAAAAATGGGCTGGGCAAAATTATTGGCACCCTTTCAAAATTGTGGATAAATAAGATTGTTTCAAGCATGTGATGCTCCTTTAAACTGTGTATGTCTTTTTCTGGGGATAATTTTCACTAGATATTTGAATGTGGTTGTTGACAAATGACATTTGCAGCCACAAGAGCACCAATGATGTTGGGCAACTGTACTGGCTACAATAATTTAACATCTCATCATAAAAAGATTTGATTTACTGAATGTCCTTTAGTGCTAGATTTATGACTTTGATGAAGTGTCTTTGACACTTGATTTGGGCGATTTTAGAAATTCATGCTTTGCTTTTACAGGTGGCTGATGACGGTTATGGAGTAGCTTATATCATTGTTGGAGAAAACCTCATTAACTTCCATATCTCCTGCAAGTGTTCCAGCCCAGCAACAGTGAGTGTGCTGCCAGTTTTCTTTTTGTTTTTTCTTTAACCCAATACAAATGTGTTCAACATAGTGACACTACTAGTTTCAATAAGGAATATCCAAAGTGTTGACTGAAAGTGTTTTCCAATGCAGGATGCTCAACGCTTTGGCCGCAACATCAAACAGGCGATGCTTGACATGCTGCAATTGTTCGAGCTGAAGCCAAGGGTGCTGTAGTGAGAAGAGGATGCTGTCACTTACCTAATTAATTATGTGTTTTTTCGGTGTTAAGGGTCGAATGGTTATGACATTTGAGTTGGACTTTTAGGTGGAGGGACTGAAATTCTTGATTGATGTTAATATAACGTGTGTTTAAAAAGAATTTAAGTGGAGAGCGGGAATGAGTGAGTGTGTGTGTGTGTGTGTTCTTTCAGTAGAATAAGGGCCAAGCAGCAGCCATTTTAAATAAAACAAATTAATTGAAGTAATAAGAGTCATTTAGGAAGGAAGTGATTTCATGCTTAACACTCACTTTCAGCTTTGAACGGTACTGAGCCCTTAAACCACACAGTCAAACATTCTGCTTACATTTCAGCTTACATTTCAGTAGACAAAATAACCACCCAAGCGTACTGTAGGCCAGTGAGGAAGCACTTCTTTTTACCTTGGCTAACCCTTCAGTGTGGGTAATGGCATCATTGTGGTAAAGCTTACGCAAAGTGATTTCTCTGGAATCTGACCTCCTTGGCTCCGCAGCTAACACTTTTCCGGCACACATTTTACAATATCGAGTCATGTCAAAGTATGTATTACTGTAATATATGAAGTATTATACTGGTATATAAACATTACATATTTGGAATGAAAGAACAGGAGTGAATGCTATTGAATGGAATGGAGAAGTTTGAATTCAATTTCGGTTTATTGTTGTTTACAAAAAATAATAATAGGGAAAGGTTTCAGTTTCATAACCGGCCTAAAAAAAACATCAAAGAACATGATGTTATTGTGCAGTTTTTTTTATTTTATAATAACTTAATAGTTAATTGTTTGTTTATTTGTTTTGTTAAAATAATGTACATTTATTTGATTATTTTAGAAGTTTGGTTTGTTAAAACTATTTTAGCTTTTGAAGTGATCTCAATTAGAAGGTTATTTTTTGTTTTTTCTTGTCTTGTCTTTTCTTTTATGTACAGTACTTCAGGGCCTGAATTTAACAATTTATAAACTAAGAATGTTATGGACCTTAATGTTAATTTACAGAAGCAGATTAAAACTAGAAATGCAAAGTAAATTGTTTCATGGTTGTTTGGGGGGAAAATATCAATAAAATGAAGACAAATCATAAATTCAAACTGTAACATTTAGTAGAACTGTAACTTTTGTGTATATATGAATCAAAATTCACATTATCTGAGACCAGATTTATCATAGGTTTAGGAACTAATCAAATAACATCAATAGCAAGACCCATGGCAACTACACCCATGTAAATATTGGATACTGTGAAATAAATCAATATTCAAAAAACTTTTCTTGGCTTTGCTTTTGTATTTGTCAAAATATGCTTTAGTGTGTTCGAGTACATATATGCATAGGCGAATAATTAGTACGCTTAGTAGAGTTTCATATATTGATTAGGAACTCATATATGGACATGGGATCCCCAATTTTCATTGTTTTATCACACTTGCAATCTTGCATCTAATGGCTTAACTATTTATGCCATTTATTCCTAGGTCAAGTAGGTCTCAAATCAGTTCTGCCTCAAAACACTGCCCAGTTCAAAACGAAGAAGAATGTTGGGCAGAGATCGGCTTCGCGCAACCCTGTTTACTTTCCAGCCATTTTATTATCCAGCTGTGAGTGGAGTGTATGGTGGTTTACAGAGTATTACAGCTTTAATATCACTTTGCTCTATAAATAACAACCTGACAACTTTGTACCCAGAAACACAGTCACAGTCCATGGGAACATGGAACAAACCTCAAAATGAGAACGATTTTCCATGTCTGTAATGAATGCAGAAAAAAAGGATTTAGAATCAGGATGCTTTTCTTTTGTCCTGTGTTAAATATTTCTTTGGCAAATACACAAATGAAGATACAAGAGTATATAATATAATACTTAAATGTATTTAAGTGATTACAATGAATTGCTAACAATCAGTTGATATATCAATGCAAAAACTAACGTACAACTTTAATATTTGATCCAAATGCTAACCCAAATGCTCTCACCTGCCACTTAATTAGGTACACCTGTTCAACTGGACTTTAACACAAATATCTAATCAGCCAATCACATGGCAACAACTGAATGTGAGCATGTACAGTAGACATGCTGAAGTTCAAAGCGGGCATCCAAAAGGAGAAGAAAGGTAATTTAAGTGACTTTGAACGTGGTGTGGTTACTGGTGCTAGACATGCTGGTCTGAGTATTTCCGAAACTGCTGAAAGAAAATATCCAGAGAGTGACAGTTTAAAAATACAGGGCACAAATACATTGTTGATGCCAGAAGTCAGAGGAGATTGACAGAGCATAGATTGGTTTGAGCTGATGGAAAGACAATAGTACCTCAAATAACATCCTGTTACAACTGAGTATGCTGAAGAGCATCTCCGAACACCCAAGCCAAGATGGCTTCAAAAATAACAATAGACAACTGAAAAAATAAATGTCTAATGAATTCAGCATACAGTCAATTTAAACATTTGCAGAATTGTATTTATTTTTTTTATTATTATTATTATTATTACTTTTAGAATACCTTTGGGCCACCCTATAAAATGATTATTATGGTTCAATTCACTTCAATTATAGTTTAATACAACTTGTCATATCTTGTCTTGCCACTAGAGGGTGTCAGAGTGCAATAGTCATATCACAGACACTGAAACAAAGAAAACACAAAGGGAATGTAGTTCTTGCTTTTGATTAGTGCTGAAAGAACAGAGATTCAAAGATGTAACAAAACATCATGACATTTTACATGATCCAGGGATCCATAGGGATCTTCAGGTTTGTAACAAAATAAGCCATGATCTGTTTCAAAGATGTGCAACTGTAGTCCAGGTGATTTTTCTGCTCTAGCATGTCTGATTCCCCTCGTCTGGCTTAGAAGAAGGAAAGTCTAACAACCCAGCCTTGTACTGAGTCATTTTGGGTTGTGCAAATGCTTTCACTTGTAAGGAAAAACCAAGTCGTAAGGTGTTGCGCCACCATAAGCCAACAAAACCGCTTAATTATGCCTTGGTATCAGTTTTCTGGTACTGCACTAGAGAAATGTATGATTCATTCCAAAGTTATTTCCTTAGAATCTGTTTTAAGGATGCTGTTAAATAAAGTAGATCCTAGATCTACCATAGGTGTGTGAAGGCCACAACTTTCCATCGTTTCATCTTCATCATTCGGTGAGGCTTCATGCCCTGTGGATGGGGATGTTGTCATCCTGGAAGAAACCACTCCCATCAGGGTAGAAATGTTTCACCTTGAGATAAATGCGATCAGTTCGATGAACTTTCTATTGATTTTGCAGTGACATTTCTCTGCATGAGGACAAGTAGAGCCAAACCATGCTAGCAAGTGTAATCTGCCCTCACGTTTCTCCATTCATTTATTCTGGGTATTTCTGGCACTTGTCTGTAGGCCTGTGCACTTTGGCTGCAACCGTCAGGCCTGAGGGAGTGCACTAGGGGGAGGATACACATGCTCTAGCTCCATCTAGCAGGAAAATAGTGGTTCTGAGAATGTCTGTAGCCAGGGCATGTTGAGACACATCCCCTGTTCATTTTATAATATGAATGCTCAAATTGAATCCTAAATGTACAATTACATGCAAGACCTTGAATTCATTTAATTACAGAATTTCCACCAAACAAAGGCAGAAAAAAAAAACACATCTCAGCAATTCTATATATGACTCTCTAAACCGAACACTGTCTGCCTTTAAAGTAATGATTTTTTTTTTAAACAAAAGTAATTTGGGAAAAGTCCCTTGTTCACACTACAAGTATAACAGGGTGTTAAAACCAAACCAGACTGACTACAGGCTGCCATCCAGGCCACTCGGACCACATTAAATCCACAGTGCTGAATTAACAGCTACAACATTGAATTAACTCTCACAGCGTAGGATTAACACATACTTCCAGTGTTCTTTTGTATCTGCTTGGACTTATGACCCCTAGTAGATGTTAATTCAAACGTAGTTCAAATTTTTTTTTTTTTTTTGGCTGGGTGCAGGTACACCGAAGTGCACCGTCTCATCCAGACCATCAGTCACTCTTGTCTCTGGTGAAGGTGAATTCTCACTCTCGGGTGTTTGCATACACTGGAATGCGCCACCCCCCAAACCCCCCGGCTTTTGTTATGGTGAGAAGCAAGAATGTGGTCTACCCTCAATTAAAATTCCTTTCACTGACCTCTTGCCAAAAGGTAGGCCGTTTTAAAACAGAAAGCCTATTTGACTAAGAATGCACTCGGTTACCTGATGTACAGTTGTCTTGTCTATTACGGCTGGTACGCATATGAAAGCAGGGTGCGAACACAACACAATACACACCACTTAACACTTGTTCCAGTGTTTGGGAAAACAATGTTTGGTGTGCAGTTTATCTTTTGAAAGAATCGTCGGGTAGGTTTGTTATGCATTCATGCTTTATTGAAATCAATTCCATGAGGGGGGGAAAAAAAAGAGGTAAATGAATCCATATGTAAGGCAGATGACTATTCAGCACAGTAGACTGCATGTGTTAAAGACTACAAAGTGTTAAAGCATCACGTCATTACTAAGAGAGTGATTTCATCACTATAGTAGATGAGTGAATTCATCATTGTAGGTGTTTAAGATGGTTGGATTAACTACTGCTTTCTGCACAATCTGACAGATGTCATCTTAGGGACTGTTACAACATGACTTCTCAAGTTCTCTCTCTCTCTCTCTCTCTGGTTCGAGCTCGAGCTCGGTTGTCCTGTCTCGCGCCTCACACATGCGCACGGGGCCAGAACGGGGTAAAAAGTTGCCAGATTCACCCGATTTACGCACAGCCTTCTATATTATTTTAACAAGAAGTCTGATTGGATGCGTAGAAATTCCGATTGGGTATTTATTCGCGATTTGCTTCGATATGAATCCAGAGACTTGCTCGTGACTTAAGAGTTATTTGACAGGGAAACAGCTTGGGGTTGATCCCACTGAATTGGGCGGGGTTGCAAGCCTTGCATTGCTGAACCTGGCAACCTTGCTCGGGGGCAGATAGGGGCGGAGGGGTGGGGGCACGTATAAAATGCCTCTCGCTACCAATCCGCCCCCGACTTTGTCCTGTGAACTTCGAGTAAGAACCTCTCGAGCATCAGCATCGTGATCATCCTCCTCCTCCTCCTCCTCCTCCTCATCACCATCATCATCATCATCTCCCTCATCCTAATCTTTTTCCATCCTCAGACTAAATGCAGCAGCCTGGAAACTAAAGACCGAGCGGAGACTTTTTTTTTTTTTTTTTAATGCAGGATAAATAAAAGCGATGGAGGAGCAGAAAGTCAGCCCAGATCATTCAGTGTGCAGATCTTGCAGAAGAGCAGAGAGACACACAACAATGGTGAGAGCAAACTCTTTGATGTTTTTTTTCTTTTTTCTTTTCCCCCCCTCTCTGTTATTTATAATGTGATACATTGTAACACCATGTATCCTGGAGTCAGAATCGGATGATATCAGTCCTGATAAAGCAATCTGTAACAATGTTACCTGAAAAGACATCAAGCATCAATGGGACATAGATGTTAGAGATAGAGCACAATCTACTGTGTTTCTCTACAAGAAAAGGAGGCTGAATTAACTCATCCATAAATCATTCACTATTTCACTGGATTATGATTCTCCCAGATTTGATGTGCTTTTGTCTTTAAATGAATGATACTACTGTACCTGTTTATATAGACATGTTATATGCTTGTTTTTTGGAGATGCAGAGTAAAAATCTCCAGTGGTTAATTAACTCTTACAGTGTTGAGTGAACTCCGTCAATGATCATTTGTGTCCAGCTGGACTTACATAAACACTGTGGGTGTTAACACGGGGGATTTCATCACATAGCCCAGTCCTCTACTGCTTTGACTGGAACAGATGCTTTAAATCATATGGAAAATGTGGCTTCGCTTTCTGACCCAGTCTGGATATCTCATAGTCTGGATATCTGGATTGCTCAGTTAAAAGTGATTCATACTAAAAAAAAAAATTGTTTGTTTGTTTGTTCCTTTTTTTCTGCCAGATGTCTTCGTCCTGTAGACTTTTACTTTTCACGGTGGCACTGTCACTGTATTCGTCTCAAGTCTCGGCGGAGACCTTGTGCGGCGGGGAGCTGGTGGACACTCTGCAGTTCGTGTGTGGAGACAGAGGCTTTTACTTTAGTAAGTTTTAATGACACTTCCCGTGGTGCATGCTGAGTGCTAACAGGTTTGAACTAGCCACTACGGCTTCACACAGGCCACTAAAGCGGCCATCTCCACTGCACTAAGTAGATGCAATTGTCCAGACTGTGCCTTTTACTGTAAATGCGTAACGGATATTCATCCAAATTTACCGGTGTGTGATTCCTGCCTGGTGCAGGAATCTAATATTATTCATACAGTATATAAGCCATGTGGTCAAGCGCTCACACCTTCGATTTACCTGATTTATACTGTACCTTGAACATGATGTACATTGTTATCTTTTTTATATCAGGAGAATTTTCATACGCATACTCAAGTTTTTCATGCATGCATATTACAGCATGTGTCTTTGTTCTTTGCGTCTTTTAACTTTGGATTGTCTGGTGGTGTTTAATATGAAAGATCGGATTAGATTAGCTTCCCTTCCCACCTCCCATCTCATTTCTATGAACTGACAGTGGACTTCCTCCTCTTACTCTTTACCTCTTATCTCTGTTCAATAGACAAAGGGCAAGGTTAAAAGATTTTTGTAGCGTGGACATTTCCATATCAGTTTTGCTTTATTTTGTGGGAACTGTTAGATATTTAGATGTTTTTTTTCATAAACAATTTATTTTTCTATTACCTCATTTTCTATTACTACTAGTAATATTGCATGTTACACACCTATTACCATTAATACTGCTACTGTTGCTACCGTCTACTACTACTACTACTACTAATAATAATCATTATTATTGTTATTATTATAAACAATAAACAAAAATTGAGTCATCATTATAAATATTATAGACTAATCTTTTCAAATCTTTGAAGCTGCTGATTTATAAAACTCTTTCATCTTATGCACTTTTAAAAACTTTTAAAAGATTTAAAAAAAAATTTAAATTAAAAGAATAAATAAACAATGTGAAAAATAACCCCCTGATTCACATCCTTGTTTTTTTTGTTTGTTTGTTTTTAATGCAGAACCTAATTTTACACAGTAAACACAGTTGATTTTTTTCTTTCTTAATTTTTACTAATACTACAGCTGATACTATTACTACTACTCTTAATAATAAAGGTGAATGCTTTCTTTCTGAGTGATCGTGGAAGTGTACTTGTGCAGCAGATTTAGGTTTTTATTGTGAACAATGCAATAAACATGACAATTTCCACTACCCTATATGAGGTGCAAACTGTGCGATAAGTACAAGTCAAATTCGCTCAGCGTTAATGGTTTCTCTCGGTTTCTTTCCCCAGGCCGGCCGTACAGATCAAACGGTCGTCGCCCTCACAGAGGAATAGTTGAGGAATGCTGTTTTCGGAGCTGTGATTTGTATCTCCTCGAGCAGTATTGTGCAAAACCTGCAAAGTCTGAGAGAGACATCAGTGCCACTACGCTGCAGGCCGTCCCAGTGTTACAAACTCTTCAGAAGGTACGTACGGCAGCCTATCTCCTCCAATCTACTGCCAATCTGCTGATTCTGCTGAGCCAACACACACAGGACATTTTATCAGAGGAACATCAGTGTCAAGCATGTGTTCCATCTAAAACAGCTGAGTAATGTGGAAAAAAAAAAAACACACACACGCACAGAAAAGATAATGAAAAGGTTTGACAGTTTTAAAGAAAATATACTGGCTGCATGGAGACAAACACATAGTAACACAATGCTGTTGGGCCGCACTTGGAATGATGTCATTATTCAAAACACCAAAACAAGTGCCGTGCCACATTCTGGTGCGTGGCTATGCCATGTGGTCTTGGCAAGAAAATATGTTAAGCACTGGCAAAGAGTGTAGGCCAGCTGGCTGGCCAAGGCTTGAATTTCAAAACAACAAAAACAAGATAACCAGCAGAACAACAATTGGGCTGCGTTTAAGAACAGAACATTGACACCGAGTACATGTACAGAAGCACACACTCGACGTAAAATCACACAAATAAGAGCAGTGCTTAAACAACGGAGTAGTGGAGGATAGAACAAATATCAGTGAGACATGGGTCATCATAGCAACAGCATTATGAAATGCTACATGCAACATTTCAGCCAAACCTACACTACTCTAAAGCTAAAACTCAATTATTGCTAATGGAACTTTAACAGCAATGGTGAACTAATTCAGGAAGTGGGTTAGCAAACAGAGAATATGAGGCAAAGATGCATATATGACTTCTAGAGTTACTGCAGTTCAGGAGGCTGCTCCCTCAATTTAATGCATCCATTTTCTTTTGCAGGATAGCACAAGGAAGCCTCCTAATGTGAGGTTTTCCAGATATGAGCTGTGGCAACGGACAGCTGCTCAAAGGCTGAGAAGAGGAATCCCCCCCATCCTCCGCTCCAGGAAGTTTAAAAGGCTTGCCAAGAAAATCCAAGACCAGGAGCAGCCCGAATTTCATCGGCCACTGATGACTGTGTCCAAGAGAAGCTCTCAAATCCCCCACGCCTCCAAGCTTCTCCGTCCATAAGTGAAGCAAAGACTGGCAAGATTTAAAGGGATTATAAAGCCTTGACCTTGATCAACTGAGGCTTTTTTTTTTTTTTTTTAAATGAACCCTGTCATCGATCATCCTTTACAACTACAGACACGAACATTCTGTGTTATTTCCTGCCTTACCCAGCCGAAGAGACTTTAGTTGATAGGGCTGAATGTAAGAGTGATGGATCAGGTGACAGAAAAGATTAATGAAGTCTCTGATTCACAGAGAATTCCCAATGAATTACCCGTGGAGTGTGTATAGCAGTGAGTATGGCGGTCTTCATTCCTCAAAATCCCAACCCTAAGACGGAGTGCCTCTGTCTCATTTGCACCTGCGATTCTAAAGTTACACTATTGGGAGCATTTTTTTATTATTATTAAAAATGATATTTGCTTTATATGCACCTTCATTCACCCTACCCCCTGCGGTGCAATAATGAAGAAAGAAAAAAAAACAAAAAAAACATTGGCAGATTGCACAATGCCACGGACAATTTTAATGGCACTATTGTTTTTTTTTTGTTTTGTTTGTTTGATTTTTTTAAATGAACTGCTCCATATGGTAATATTATGGTGCTACCTTTTTGGGAATAAACTCAAAAGAAGAGGCTCAAAGCAACCAACTCTTGTCATCATGTTAAACTTTCCGTTTTAGGAAAAGCAAGACGTTGTCAGAGAGGTGAACCAAGAGTGGTTTAATTAGGAATGAGCTCAAGAGACCTGAACTGTGCTCTTAAGATCCATTACATGGGCTGTGGAGAATGAAGGTGGAGTCCAAGGTGGTATCAGGAGAGATGAAGGGTACAACAGGGAATACCACCACTAAGGACGTTCGCGACCATCTCAAGATTGAACTTTGAGCAAGAGCAGTTTTACAATGCCACACACTTGTACCATAATATTAATATTCCTCTTTCCAGTCTGCATCTTTGACATTTTATCCATACTTCCCTGTCTTTAATGCATATATACAGTACAAAATTAATGGAACAATCATTTCAAAGGGAAAACAGCAATAATGTCTTCTTGCATATTTTCAATGTACAAGAGTAGTATTCCAGTGCTTTTGCTTGAAATGAAATACTTGAATCTGTATATGTAATTGGTCTCCAGGGACATCATGTCATAGACCTTATGAGTAGTCCATATGAGCAGTTTTCTTGCAAAAAATGAGCCGCCAAGCGTGTTTCTTGGTTCAGATAGTAATGGCACTGTAAAAAGGCATTATTTATTTTGAAATAAACATATAAATGGTCCCAATGATAGCACACATTTATAACTGGTAGATACGTGTTACACGATGGTTTTATTTGTACTGCTTATGTATGTAGATGCTTTGTACCAAAAAGTCTCTTTTTTAAGTAAAGTCAGTGGAAGCTTCAAAAGAATCTTGTCTCACTTTGTATGCAGCCTTTACGGCAAACATGTTTGTTGAATCTAAACCAGCAAGAAGTCTTAAAAAATCCTTATATAGTAGGAAATGGCTCCACACACAACACACACACGCACACACACACAAAAACAGATCTTAAGTGCTGAGCATTTTTGTTTTAATACTGAACATTTTATGCAGGCAGTGACCTGGCCTCCCTCAGGGGAAGGTAAAGGCTAGAGAACATTTGCTGTTCGTCATTTAGAGACTCATTTTCACAAGGTCAGAAGGTCAGCTCAAAGGCATGCATCATTCACATATAATTACCTGTATATGCCATATACACCTATGGATTTATTAACTCTGCACATTCAAATGAAGATATTTCTCAGTGTGTCAGTGTGAAAAAGTAAACTATATTAGTGCATAAGATTTTTTTTTTTTTTTTACATAACTACCTGTCCTTCAGATACGTGTCTCCACTTTACCTTGTTTAACCCAGCTTCCAGCCTTGTCAATCTTGCGGGCCTAAACTTGCATTTACTGCTTATCTTCATACCTTATGAATACTTGAAAAGCCCAAAATACCACATATTAATTTACCTATGTTTTTGCCCCACAGGTGTTTATATAAGATGTTTCATGAGCACGAGATGTAATTTAAGGACATTCTTGTTTTCTCTGAAGGTGTTTGAGGTTTGGACAACTTTCAGCAGTGTAGAGGGGGAAAAAAAATCTTAGGAAACAAAACTTAAAGTTTCTGTGAAAAGTACATAGTAACAAAAGTGCTATTATGATTTACTCAAGGGTTTAATCAAGAGGCTTCAGATATTATTCAGTGTTTTTTTTTTTTTTTTTCCTTTGACGGTTGCCCAAACAACGTAAAATACATCAAAAGTACAGCAGTGGTCCTTAAGGTCCAGGTTTAAATGGGGACACTACATGCCTTACCACAAGCCCAAAATGCATGTCCTTAAGTGTAAAGTTGCTATGAAGTGTAAGTTCATGGCAAATTTAAGAACTTTAAATCAGCATGTCTTATTGTTGACATTTTTGTTTTTATCTACAGATCTTACTTTATGGCCTGTGACCTGTTCATGACATATGGTGTGTAAATCAGTTCAACAGTTGGGCTTATAAATGGATATAATAATTGTGGTATTAACTAGGATAATTGTTTTACCTGTCTGTGGTTAACATGACTATATTCGCTGACTAGGAAAGAGTTAACCAAAAACAATCCAAACCCCAAAGTACAGATTCACACTGACACACTGTGCCTGTTAGTCACTCTATTGTGAGAATTGATGACCACAACTACTAATGCCCCACTGAGCGAGATATCTGTCACTCGATATGTGGGCAAGCATTAAAACACGCTTATAACCAAACAAGAAGTGACTTGAGAAATACGCAACCACACAAAAAAGCCAGCTAGTGAATAATGTTTCACAGTTCAAATCGATGAAAGAGCATAATTATTGCCAGATCAGAGCTATAGTGAGAAGTATTAGTCAGAAAGATTGGATCAGTCCTTGTTACCATCTGGTGATGGGTCGTGACAAGATGTCTGCTAGCAACACAGTAGTGTTTCTTCACTATTCCATCATGTCCAATAGTAATGTGTTTATTATGTGTATAGGAAGATAACTATAGACATATATTAATAGAATTTTAAAGCATCAATTTAAAGTACAGAAGTACTCCTTCACTGAAAATTGCTGTTATTTCTTGATCTCGACAATTTTCTACAAATTTAAAGAAGTATGGCTGACGTAGTTAAATTTCATATAAATGCTGATGTAGTGCTAGAAATGAAATCTGACCCATTCTACAGTGCTAACTTTAAACTTTTTAGTATTAACCATGCTGGTGGCCCGTTTCTTCCATTCCTGTTGCACACAGGATTAATTCAGTGTTCAAATATTGTATAAAAAATATTGAATATTAAAAAACATTAAACATTTTTTACATTTGTCAAATGACTTTTTAATCGTGTATATGATTTTTTTTTTTTCTTACAAAATTTTATCGCATAAAGATAGCCATCTATATAATAGCAGTGGTAATAACCCAGCACTCTAAAAGCCTCTGCTATACTAAATTAAAAAAAAATTATACAGAGTTTCCAGCTTCTTAAAAGGGGCTCGCTTTTGTTTGGTGCACAGGTCACTTCATTAACAACCTGGGACGTGTTTCTTTACCCTCAACGTCATATTGTGTAATCTGATTACACAAAGCAACAAATTTGTTTTAGCACACATGTTCCTAGAGTAGGACAGACATTAGTTGGGACATCCCAGCTACTTCAACAGATTGATTACTGTGAGTACAAGGTGCGTTCCCATCACAGTTCCCTGACTGAGAAAAGTGTGTCAGAGGTAAAGAGAGCAAACTGAGATAGAGAATGGCAAGTTCAAAGAATGCATGTACTGAATAAGTGGGTGTGAATGCATTCACACCCACTTATACACACAATGTATTTGTGGCAGTACATGTATGCCGAAGCATACAATCATGCCTAGCTATAAATAATTCAAAAAGCTCATATTGTATGCCTGATCACTATTAATGGTTCAACATTTGCCTCCATTCTAAGGAAATTTAACTACAAAGTGTTAAATAGCACTGTTTGTTTCTGTTTTGAATTTTTAAATGAAGCTATAATGCTGAAAATATTACTATATCACTGTATTCAGCAAAATTATGTTCATTTATTGCCCTGACTAAAATAAATGTAAAATGTCTTCTAATTGACATTTAGATAATGTAATTACATAAGCATTTTTATGGGAGTGATTAAAAACATACGTGATTAAATGAACAATTCAGACACAAATATTCCATACTGTACAGTATATAACTGAAATCAGAAAGTATGATTATGTCTGTCTATGTAAAAAAGATCTTAATCAAACAATATAACATGTCTAAGCTTTGTTTCAATAAATAGTGTTGTAGTGGGTGGTGTTGCTATTTCATGGCTCCAGCGTCCATGGTTCAGTTCTAAGCTTGATTTACTGTACATGTTTCTATGTTGCAAATGTTCACCTTTTTCTGGTTTATGCTGGTCAGGGTTTCAGAGCCTAATCTGGAAGCATAAGTCTGGGTGCAAAAGTCTTTAACAGCATTTAAAATTTTAATTATATGAATGAGCGGTCTGTTCCCAAAAGAAGACTTCTTGGGAGCTGGAAAGACGAAGAGAGTTGGACAGAATGCTGTTATGCATACTTCACACTACTGTGTCTAACGCATTCATGATCACACAGACTTGCATCCAGTAAGCATGATGAATATTTAATATGAGTAGTTTTTATCTATGGAAAAAGAGTTTGTACCCCTTAACCACAGATCCACATTAAATTTATGTCTCCTTCATAATCAATCACAAATGATAACCTTGATTACCCATACTTCTTGACCATTTGATATTTTTCTCCTAATGTCTCAGCAAACAACTTGTGTGCTGTCCATGGTCCTGAAAAAAACCTCGCCTACTCCTAATGAAAGATCATATAACATATGCCTGTTCCACAAATTGGTTATCAATCCACAAAATGTTGTCAGTTAACAACAGCTTAGTCCCTTTGTTTTGACCCAGGTGATGAAACTTTAGATTTTAGAAAATAAAACACATTTTTTTGTCAGCATGTAGCATCTTCAAAAACTTCAAACTCACAAACTCTCTATAAATATCCATTCCAAAATCCAACTCAAGTCACAAGCACAGCTTCTATGACCTATGACTTCACACCAGCAGTCACTGCTGTAAGAAGAAGATACATTGCTGAAGACTCCAACCCTGTTTTCACTGCAAATAATGAGACAGTATGTGAAATTATCTTTAGACTTAAAAGACTACCAATTGGTACTGAGTAGTGTTGCGTTGTGCATCAGAAAAGGTTGTCTGTGCTTAGTGATTTGCAAGATAACCCATGGAGCTTTGAGAACTTTCTGCATGACTTTAGATGCAACAGTAAAGAACAATGAGAATTGGTACCCAATAAGTACAGAGAATGAGTGAATCAGTGAATTCCTGATATGTGGTAAAGTTGGCAAAATACACTGCATGAGTAGCCACGATTGAAAAAAAAAAAAAAAGTTAACAAAATCACAACCATCTGCCCAAGAATGTCTAAAACCTTCTTGGAAGGCATCCATTTTGGTCTTGAAAAACACTGTTGAAATATGAGTTGTCCTCCTCACAGTTTTGAACTATGAGCTAACCAAACGAAGGCAAATATTGACCTAGACTCTTTAAACATCCCAATTCCTGGGTTATATTCCCCTCAGTTTTTTTGGCAGACTTCCCCAACAGTGCAATAACCGAACAGTTCTTCGATCAGTCAAACTTTAACTGAATGTAGATAATCTGTGATGATCACCAAAGATAAAGTACAATTTAAACAGCATAAGACCAATGACACTAATGGTGATATAAAACTAGATTTTTAATATAATATGATCAGTGATATGAAAGTATACAAGATGTTTTTATGCTTGCATCAGAAATAATTTCCCCTTATTATTATTATTATTATTATTATTATTATTATTATTATTATTATTATTACTGGTTTAATTGAACAAACTATTTTAATAATTTTTACCACAATACATACAAGTACATCTACATTAGCATTACGCAGATGGCAACATCTAGATCCACTTACAAATGTTTATAATTACCTATTTAATTTTTTTTCCACATTGGGGTTTTAGGAGGGCTGTAAGGTCACTTTTAATACCAACAGTTCCATGAAAGGTAATTGGCAAATTGTAATGGTGAGCAACCAGAAAATATAGATTTTGGCCAAAGGTATTGATATGAGCCAGCACTCGAACATTCAGGATATGTATCCTCAACACTTCTCTGAAACCGATTGCATGGGTTGCATTCAAAATGTCTGTAGAAGTATGATATTAACTACCATTTTAGCCCCACCCTTTTTGAATGCATACTGTGCTTTATTAGTCTCATTTTTGTGCAGCCAGTCATAAGACCTTCATGTGAAAGCAAAGAGTTTGGCACACACTTACTAAATTGCCAATCGCATATCATTGGGGCACTAATGAATATGCTTCCAAGAATGGTTAAGGTTATACAATACCATTGATTAACATTTAAACCAAGTGAAGCACTGTTTAAGAGACATTTCATATTTTGATAGAGTCCACATAGAGTCCATATTTCATATTTTTATTTGCTATGGGCTGCTGAGGATGTATTACTCATCTGTCTGAATTTGCACGACTGAACAAAAAAGAATGATCATGCCTATTTTAGACTATCTGTGGTTTTTGCAGTGAGCTGAATTGAGCACTGACTAATCGTTTATTGGAACTTTGACACCAGTCTACATATAACAGATAGGCACCGGAGGAAAAAAAAAAAGGGTCAAATTTCGCAACTGTAATTTGCTGAACAGTCAGAAGTCTTTCTGGAAACCTTAAATTACACAGAATTTAGCATTGGGACATGGAGCTGAGACTTTGATACTCTTTCTAAGTATAACACAGTAGTGAAGCCGTTCATTTTCAATGAAATCTAGCAATTAAACAATTGCCTATAAACTGAACCCAGTGTAACCCAGTGT
>JAQQZT010000023.1:10772472-10785801 GCA_030068275.1 Clarias platycephalus
TTTTTTTTTTTTTTTTACAGTATAGCACATACAGTATTGTGAGAGTTAACAAAGCTAGAAAGCTGAAAAGGAAACCCAACTCAATGATTATGAAAATGAACAGATCTTTTTTTTTTTTTTACGAATCTTGTTATCTTTGGAGTACAGGGAACCTGTAATAAACTGTTAAATGGATAAATTCCTAAGGTATACAAGAGGTCACACATTTGTACGAGGATGAGTCAAGTAAAATAAAAGATGGCGGTAAAACAACAATATTTATATCGAATACCATGTCATGTGGTCATTTCGTGACTTTGTTGGAAAGTCTTGGCATGCATATGCGCTGCAGTGCTGATTTTCACCTTCATTTGACTCTCTCTTTCTAACACTCTGTGGCCAGCAGCCAATCAGCAAGCATGGTGGTACAAATGATTAGCGAGGGAAGTGAGAAGAAACAGAGCTCATATCACCTTCAGTAAATATGATCTGTTTACCTCAAACCTCCAGCAACCCAAATGTGTCCATCACTGTCTTTGAATCTGGTTATTTCTGAAACTATCATCAATTCGCTCAAGTCTAATGGTGTTACATATACTCTATAATACCTACATGGTTTCACTTTGTACCACAGCTTATTATAACCACCTTCCATGCGTTTTAGTTTTAGGTTTTTAACGCAATTTCTTGAGTGCCGGTTTTTAGGAAAGTAACCAGTGTAACACAGCACACAAAACAACAAGACAGCTGCACTCCACAGCATGGCTATCGGCTTCTCTTCAGACTAAATAAAACCGTACAGCACAAGAGGCCCACAGCTTTTCCCATGAATGCCAGGTCACTGTTTACCATAACCGTATTAAGAAATCCAGCTGTTGGGCCTGTGCTTCTCTGTGGAACCCGGTTTAACCTCAGATGTATTCTGAGCTCCAAGAACTGAATGAAAACCTCAGTCGCTAAACTAATGGTATTTTCCTGTGGTGTTTCAATTTCAAAATAGAAAAGTGGAAGAGTGAGCTAATGGAAAGCTACATTTCATGCAAAGTTAGCTATCTCAAAGGATATTTCAGTTACTAATTCATTCTGAAACGGGGCGTTAAATCTGATCACTAATCTAAATCTAATCAGTCTCCTTTTAAAAAGTGCTATTGAATTTAGTTAAATATGAATTTTAATCAAGATTAGAAAAAACAAAGATCCTAGGAGCACATCGGCAAGAGTTCTTCACTGTTGCCTACCGTGAAACAGAGTGGGATTTTCATGGCCTTTTTACCTAAGTAAACAGAAATGGCATTTGTTGTCCTTCACTGGTCTGTTGACCTTTTAAAACCTGCCCATGAAATCCCTGCATTGCTCACTCCACATTGTCCTTCATACGGTTAGTGTATGTGTACGCCAAACTCGGTTCCTAGAAGGGTCAGTAAAGCCAAGACCTTTGTCTCCTCTGCAAGCTTGCGGGCTGCCATTCTTACACTGCAATCTGAGGCTTCCAGCACTACAATTACAACCCGACGAGACATTTTGGCTCGGGTCTACCGAGGTCTGACAGAACAGGGTTCACAGGGAAGTGCTAGTGAAGGAGAGGACTGTTTTAGTTCACATGTCCTCAAATTTGCCTCATTGTTGCATGTGCAAGTGCAGAACAGAGGATGTGGACAAAAAAAAAAATGCCAATTTAATTATAGTGAATGGGTTTCCCGCTGTTTGCATGCAAATGCTTCTCTGTATATTTGTTGCATCCACCTACTGGAAGAAGGCTTTAATCAGAAAAGGGCATACATGGCAAATATGTGCTACAACTACAATCTTGTAACTATTTGTACCTACATTGTAATCAAGAAACAAGCGCCAGCTTTTTGAGTTGTCTTCTGACTTTGTATGACCTCCCAGGGTTATCCCAGTGCTGTGTTCCTGGATTTTGATCCTAATAGGTAGTTGACCAGTTGGAGCAGGGTGACCCTTTTGTTTCATTACACAAGAAAGGTTTTTTTATTTTTACTCTGTGAAAGTAAGAAGGCATGGATCTTTGACATTCTACACTTGTTGACATGGGATCTTTTAATAGTGTCCCGCATACTACGGTATGTGGTGATTGTGCATAAAAGTACAGTTTATAAGAAACCTGGAAAACAATACAACAAATATGTGAATATGACGATTAAAATAAGAAGCAACAATCAAATAGATTTTTGTGATTTGGATCTCGTCGCTGCATCTCATCTGCTTTTTCCCTTCAGTTTGCTACTTGTATAAATATCCCTCCCTTATAATAGCTGCATCCTCTGGCTTGGTTTCCTCTCGTGTGTGAGTATGAACTCTGCTCCTGACCCTCCTGACTGGGCGTCTGTTAGCGTGGTTGGGCAGGCGAAGGCCCAGTGTTGGCACAGGGCACCATCCTGTTCCTCTGTTTCACTGTTGATCTGCAGGGTGTCTCTCTGGCTGCACGCAAGCAACCAGCACATCCTGACTGAATCACGCGGCGGCGAGAAAAACAAGTTGACAGACGCCATCTTCTAGGCTTACCTTACACAGGAGCGGCAGAAAGATGAAAACACTGCCGCATCAATAACCTACTGTACACACGGAGGATGCCGAGGTTTTAGGGGAAGCTCTCTATTCGGTAACTATGCAACCGTGTAACCTATATGAGGAAAACAGTGATGACCTAGCATTGACCTAACGTTGCACAAGGCTCTCATCCATTTCATGTGTCCGTTCATATACTTTGGCATACCCGCATGTATGTAAGCTACATGGAAAGAAATTCCCTGGGAAGTGTGAGGAGAGCAGGAGACCTTCTCAAGTGAGCCTATTATTCTTTGATAGCCAGTGTTTTGTATTCGGTCTCCCTAGTGCTTTCCATTAAGGAAGGAATCACCTTGGGTTTGCCAAGATTTAACCAGAAACAGCCTCGACGGATGGTTAATTGAAGCAATCTGGACCTCCATGTTCTATACAATGCACAATATGTGGCAAATTTCAGCACTAGCTGCAGTGTTTATTTAAAAAAGGAAAATACAGTGCAGCGTGAGGCACACTGTCTGGAGATTTATTGATTAAATGCATGATATTCGATATGGTACTACCCGCTACAGACATATCATGCTCAAGACTTTATCTCAGCAATTTTTTTTTTTTTTTTTTAAACAAAACAAAACAAAAAAAAACCTGACCTAATTCCTGGTAGGGCTGTACATAAGTTGTTCTTGTCATATGCTAAGGGAATATAAGGTCACATTTGTTTTTGTCTACATTGTGCGGCAAACCTACCGAAATAGAATACTCTTTTTAAGGACTATGTGATTGTAGACAGCAAAATTCCCAAAATAAAATTTCTAGCTAACATTATCAGTATAATGGTAGTGCAGAGTGTCTTTGGATTGTAATGCGCCATTTCCGGAAAGAATATTTTAAATGTTAAAATTTTACTGTGAATAGAAGAACGCTCTCTCTCTCTCTCTCTCTCTCTCTCTCTCTCTACCTACATACCTATTTCTCTCTATCTATCTATCTATCTATCTATCTATCTATATATACACACACACCTAATTTTTTTTCAGGGTGTGTCCCTGGTGTGTTATTCGTGTTATTCGTGTTATTCGTGGTATTCGAACGCAATTCATTTTCCTCTTTTCCTTTCTGTCTGGTTATGTCTACAGACAGCATGTAAAATATTTTAAATAGGCACAAGTGTCGCTGATGAGCCACAGACATAATCACACGGTGAGTGTCTCACCAAACTTCCTCTGCATTTCATTGTTTCCTCATCCAAAACGGAGAGACAAACAACGCATGACGGTCACTGAGTGAAACCTAGGAAAGGAATCTGACCAAGGCGAAACCATATGCCGTAGCAGTAGTCACGCCGTAGTCACATCGTCTCACTCCCTCTGCCCTTTGTAGACAACAGCGGAGAATGCGTGCGTGAGAGAAAGGCAGAGAGACACAGAAACATAGTGTGATTGAAAAAGGGAAAAACAAAAACCACTGACTCACAAACAGTGACCTCTGCCAGAGCCCATGTGCCAATTAAAACATTAGCACGGTACTCATTTTAAAAACATGTTTCAGTTAATAGGTTCTCTGCTCACATGCCAGTTGTTTGCTGTTGTAAACAGCCTGTAGTGGGTATGGGTTTAGCACAGTGTCATGGGAAAATACTAAAACGATGTGTTAACTTAACATATGAGGGCCAGGATGTTCGGTCTGAGGTGAAAATCAAGTCCAAAATGTCAGGTTATTCAGTAACTGCCCTTCATGAGAGAGGATTGAACTGTACTTTGGGCCAAGTTGGCAGAAATGCTGAACTATGAATAGGTTTAAGAGCCTCATCGCAAATTATCGAATAAACTGAGAATAGAAGCGAAAATTATGCACTTCATTTCTAGGCTACATGGATAAACAAAGCTCTCCTTTGATGTGTGCAGATGATTTGTAGTATCCGGTCATACATGTGTGCTGATCGACATACAGTAAAAATACAGCTGCATGGTTTATGTTCGTGCACTCGGTCTAATACTGTATCGTTTTCATAGTAACTTGTGTAGTACACTCTTCACATAAACATATTTCTTGTGAACATTTCTGTAAAGAGAAATCCAGTGTCTGCCTTCTTGTAACGGTCAGAGTTAAAGCTGTAACTTTTAAGCTTTCAGACACAGGAAAGTCTTGGGTTGGAAGGCTTTGCAGTTTCTAGGTAACATGACAAACTGTTTTGTTTTTTCATTTGTCTTAACTTTAAAAAAAGAGAGAGCGAGAGAGAGCGAGAGAGCGAGAGAGAGAGAGAGAGAGAGAGAAACAGGCTGGTGAATAAAAGACTGTTGAAAGCGACTGGAGCATAAGTTATAATAGAAACATGATTTATAGCTATTCACCAGTATTAAATTGATTTATAAATGATAAAAAGTCCAACTTGTCAGTATTAATAAAATGGCTGAGAAAGGATAAAACACTTGATTAAAGGCATCACTCCACTCCATCAGTGATTGTTTTTATATAACTGCATGCCCCAGAGTGATCGAATTCTTATGTCCTATACTATAAATAATTACATTTTGAGATCCATTTTCAGTTTATCTAGTTGTCAAAAGTAATGTTTTCTCCATGAAAGTGTAGTTGTACTGTAGTATATATGTAAAGTACAGCCTTAAAAGTGTTGCTGACGATGTAAGACAGTCGTTCAGGAAGAGCTGTATTGCTGCTCTGTGGTTTGTGGCTGGTAAAACTAAATCATCTGAAGCATCTGATGGCACAGTGAAAGACGGGCACGGTTGGTGGCGAGTTTCTGAAATGTGACAGCGTAAAATCAAGAGCCTCAAATGAAAACATAGCTGTTTTTATTATTTTTCTTACACATTTCTTTCATTCTACTCACGATATAGAATAATTTCTACATAACTACATCTAGTACATGCACGCAGTTTAATTTTCCAAGTGAAAACCAGGACTTGGAAAAAGTACATCTCTGTTTTTACATATTTACTGAAGAGAAGATTAAGAATAAGATAAATAATTCCCATAAAACTATTCCTTCAAATATTTTTTTTTTTTTTTTAATTTTGCCTTTTTTTTTTTTTTTTTTTTTTTTTTAAATGCGGTCACCTGCCAATTCTCATGCACCAGCCAGCTCTCCCATATCAGACAACAGCTACCAACAGCTGTGTTTGAGAGCGTAGGCTAACACGTGCGTCCTCACGTGCCAGCTGCATCTTTCTCAGTCTGCTCTTCATTCTGTTTCAAAGAGTGGTGTCAGAAGAAAGAATTACACATTTGCCCTCTTTCACATACGTGAGCTCATATGTGCACGTTTTCATCATGTGCTCATGCATACACACTTCTTGATGTTGGGACAGTAATCACTGTCTTTTCATTTCTTTTTTTTTTTTCTTTTTCTTGTTTACAGCTTCGATATAATTTTAATATACCTGTTGAGAAAATTCACTGCATAAGCTAATTGTCAATGACTATGGACACTTCTATATGAATGCACTGCTAAAGGATTGTTGTTGACCAAATTTCACTTACCACTGGAATTTAATTAACAAATCTGATGGTATTTCTTATTTCCTGAGGGTTTTGGATGATTGACAAAGTAGAAGGGTGTAAACAGGCATAATTTTGTGGTTTGAGAGACTGAGTCCCACAGAATGGAATCCTACTTTTGGTTGTTTCATGCATCTTTAAATATCTGAATGGAAGTTCCAAAAAAATCCAAGATGAAATCTATATAACAGATTTAAATTTGATTACTGATCTATTTCAGAAGAATATTATATTAATATAGGGGCACATTTTAAGTGTCAATTAGTTTGTCTCTCCAGGCCATGTTGGACAACCAAAACCAGATCACTGGTGGGAACAGCAGGGTTCTGTGGTTTGCACTTGGTCTCCTTTTTACTTGCTGCCACAGGTTGATCGGTTTAACGCTTGTGGGTGGAGGGTTGGGTGCTTTTGGGTGTTTTTTGGTTTGTATGTTTTGTTCTTTGTTGAATCCGCCATTTGTGTCTGTTGCATTGTCTGTCTGCTGCTTCTTGTCTGGATGGCTGAAGTGAAACTGCAGTCACATTCAACAAGGGATTAAACTGTCTTTAGTGTTATTAGGTCAAGACAAAAAGAATTTCTATTACAAATAGAGTTGGTGGTACACATAATGGTACACATGTACCACCAGTGCAGTTATTGTAAATGGATTGAGCTGTTATAAAATATATACATTATAATATCATTACAAGAAAAAAAAAATGGCACCATTGTAATTATGCACCGTCATAGAACCACAGCTATTCTGTATGACCACACTGATATTGGTGACACACAAACACCATATTTCAGAGAATAATTAAAAAAATAAAAACTTTCAGAGAACATTTTCTTAATATTGCAGAATCCCCATCTTTTTTTAGTTAATCCTAGTAAGAGTGTTGAAAAAATATATGACTAAGTGCATTTAACTACACACTTTCCCTTGGAAAAGTCCCCTTGAGTCCATGCTAGTGAGGAGAAAATGCTTACCACCTTTACACTGGAAAAGAACTACAGGGTCAGTAAGGTCAGATTTCTGGTTGGGGCTCTTTTTGGGGTCTCTCACTCTGCCAGCTGGCTCTGATTGTTAAGGCCCCTCTAATCTGTCTTGATCATCTCTGTCACGGGAACACCATGGACGCCTGAGCGAGCAGAATCAAACATGCCTACCTACGTTGCAGGAAGTGATTTTGGAAGTCTATTACGTCCCAAAGGAAGGCTCATTAAAATGACGTGTGCGTGCTCTGCAGTGCCGGCCCCATGTATTCTGCTTTCTAGAGGCCACAACCGCAGCCTAACCAGAACCACACTGCTTTTCAAAGGCGGAGGTTCCCTACTCTGCCTCGCATTTGTTTGTTGTAATCAAGTCTGCTTATGTCTTCAACAATGGCCATTTAAGCACATTCACTTAGACTTCAAAGGGAAGAGGAGGTGCCACATGATTAAAGCAACCAATCAGAATGAGTGGAATCCCCACAGTTCCTTCAGCTCCGTTGAACGTTAATTATGACCTCTGGATTCCAAGCAGCGCTGTCACACTGCGTCTACTGCCTAGCTAAAACCTTTACCGATAACCCTGTGTGATGACACTTGGAGCACAAACAGCATTTTAAGTTCCTAATACATACCACTGGCTGTGCGCATCATTGCATCTGGCATGTCAGTTGTCGCAGGTTTCTCCTAGTGGCCCATAAGTTTTGCACTACTCTTAGAAACCGAGCCTGAATTGTTTGTTCTTTCTGCCTCTCTGCACAGTGAGAATGCTTCTGTTGCAAATTTGTTTTCAGCACTTCCTCCAATCTGCCTGAAGTAGACCAAGATGTTGTGTTCATTAAACTGCCAACCACAACATTCTCAGACGTTTAAGACTCTCCAAACATAATCTTGAACCATTTTAAAGTGTTGCAGACTCCCACTGGGCCTTTATTCAACCTGGCCTCTTTGCTTTCTGATGTGCATGTCCAATTAACCTTTATATTTTCTTGCTCTCGAACTCTGACTACTCTTCCCGACCTCTGCAAACATCGGTTGCAATAACAGTCATAACCCCAACCACCTTTGGACGATTTCACAGACATTTTGCATAACAGCTTTCTGTGGAACACCTGTAAAAGGATTCAGATTGAGCGTAGCAGAAAAAAAATATTCTACTTTATCATCCCCCATAACTGTTATGCAGCCTTCTGAATGTTTCTTACTGCTTACATATAATTCATGTTGAATATTTGTCTTCCTGCTGGATATTTGTCATTTTGATTAATATTTCCTTCTCCTTTCTTCATGCAGGCATTCGCTATTTTTCAGCTCTGTGCCTAAATAAAATACCATGTCTCCGTTACAAGCAGCAGTGTGAAACTTTTGGATAATGTCCTTCGTGATCCTTTGTTGACCCTACTCTGCCTCATTCTCCTGGAATGCCTCCCTACCTCACATCACCTCCTGGGGATCTATCCACCGCAAATAAACATTTTCTTCCTTTCATCCTTTCTTTCTCCTTTTTTTCCCTGCCCATGACCTGGAGACTTGATGCTTCCAAATAAGGCATTTGACATTATGCTGAATTCCATCTCTCAGCAGTTGCCTATCGTCAAGCTGTAGAAGTTGGCGGTGTGTGTAAGTGTCCGGGTGATGGAGAGGGCTGATATTTGCAGTTGTAGTACGCCGCAGTAATCCCCCTCACATTCATCGTAAACTTTTTTTGTTTGTTGTTTGTTTCTTTCTTTCTTTTGTCATTGACAAGCTGATAAAATGAAATAGATTTTCTTATACCTCATACCTAAAACAGATTGGTGGCTTACAAAAGACAAACTTTTAGGCCAGCCTGGCCCAGAATGACATTTCTCGCTCTGTGAAAAACATCTGAGGGATGAAATAAAACAGTCTAGACAGGGGCCGGAGACGGGGCTAAGAAGATGCAAGAGCCGATAGGAGCTGTATGGATTGTAAAAACTTCTATCAGGGTCATGTGAGGTGAAAAACTCTCCCTAGTTAGGCAGAGGAGGACCGAGCCGACCCTTTTCATCAAGCACATGACCCCTGATACAGATGTCAGCATGGACTTTTCCTGCCCTTGCAAATCTCTCCTCTCCTCTCACACGGGCCCATGTGCAAACAGCAGATCTGTTCATCACGCCACCGCTCCTCCTGGCCCCTTCTTTCTTGGACTCTCTGAACTGCCTGAGCAGAGAATTAGGTCACAGAGATGGAATCTTGCCTTGAAAATGCACATATGCTACAAAGGTAAAGAAAACAGGGTGTTGAGCACCTTGCTGAACATTTTGCAGCCCTAATCACCTAATCTTAGGCTCGTCTTTCAGAGGGAGAAAAACATTTACTATTTTCTTTTTTTTGGCCAGCTGCAGTTCCACAGTGGCGGTTGTTTTTGAAGAGAAGCTGGTTTAAGGATGTGAGAGATGCTCAGAGAACACAGGGCTGACGGGCCACGCTGTCCACACCCTCCCGCCTGATCTGAGTGGCCTTCCCTCACAATGAGAGTAAGCACAGCTGCACAAGCTGGCCTGACGCCAACCAGAGCTTGGGTACGCCAGCTCTCAGAGTGCTGCATAGCATCTGTGTCTCAAAAGAAATGGTTTTCACTGCATCAAAAGATGGTATTTAATTAGGACTTCTTTTCCCAAAAATATCCCCTCATTCATTTGACTATAACTCAGGTTAAAGTTATGATGATGATGATGATGATGATGATGAACATCAGGTACGGTTTTAGCATTTGGCCTCGCAACCAAGGCTGCGTTTTTGTACGTTATTATTCCTTATTGGGAATCTAATGATGCATAATCAGAACCAGAAAAGGATGTTCATTAAGAAAGAATGGTGTAATGAGAGTCAAAATATAACATGAACCTGAGGTGTCCTCTGATTGGTATTCTAGTTCTCCTCATCAGGATACAGATGCGTATACTGTTGTTGTTCCTCTTGGATTTTCTTTCCCCCAGACAATTGAAGAAACCAATCAGGGAGGCAGCAATGTGCAACCCAAGGCAAATGAGGAGCATGGCCTCCCCAGACACACTCTTCCAAGAACCAAAGCAGCAGGGCGCATGCACAGAACCTGTCTTCCTCGGAGGTGCACATCCTTTAAAACAACAGAGATCATCCTCCCTTGGCCCAGGGGCATGGCTCCAACCCGAGCTTCTAGGAACACAAAAGTCCTCACTTTAAACAGAAAAGACAGCCAAGTGCCGGAAAAAATACCAAAACTATTATAGTGAGCCCAAGTATTAATTTCACACAGTCCAAGCTAAACAGTGTCTGCTTGTTGCTCTATTGCATGTGAGATCAGGGAGGTAAAGGACACACGCTCACATTTATAAATTCTTCAGCCCAATGGAGACTTAAACAAGTCTGAAATAAACAAACATGAATTAGCTGGTAATGCACTGATTCATCAAAAAAACAAAAAAAAAAAAGTACCGCCTAACAATCTCTGAAGACCACCAAAACATTTACACACATTTGACGATTCTCTTATTGTTGGCTTGGTGCGCAAACTTTATCCACAGCTGTTGAGGAACTTTACACAGTTTAATTGAATGTTAGAGTGAAAGGGTAATGTTCTACTTGGACTGTATAATGCACATTGAGGAACATCCGGGTGTTTTCTTTCACAGGCAGTCTGACTCGCGGTGCTCTGAACTGTACGTCTGACACCAAGGACACTCGTTGAATTCAATTTCATTTGTAAAGGATTTTTGAAAATGTACATTATCTCAAGGAAGCTTTACGAATATCCACATGTTGCTAATGATCTCGCCAGCAGTAACAGTGGCAGGGGAAAACGCCCAGGAACAACATGAAGATGAAAACATGAGAGGAACCAAAATAAAACAGACAATCAACCTTCTTGTGAGTGTCATGAGATACTGTGAGCAGAAATATTACTCTTATAATAAGTCGAACATTGTTGAAAAACATGTCCATTATGAGCACGACGGTCTTTATGAGTGGAACAGGCGTTCTTAGGTAGAAGTTTATAGAATCCAGGCATAATTATACACTAAACCAAAAGTGAGTCTTGGGTATAAACTGTTTTTAGTAAGTTAAAAGCTTTGAGAACATCTACATGCACCAATCTTTTCCCTGCAATAGGGTTAATCTAGCACACAATATTTTTTTTTTCTGGATGTGAACAAGGTGACAGAAAAAAGAACGCATTTGAAACACAAATGTTGTAGTTGAACCAAACCCAAAATTACCCACCACTCATTTGACTTGGTAAAGTCATATGCGTAGGCCATATGCCCTAAAAGGAATTTTACACACTGACATTTTTTTTTCCAAAAAAAGGGACAGCATGGCTATCTATAGGCTCATCATAAATTAATCTAATATTTACACCCATATTCAATATTTTCCCTTATTCATCTGCTTCTTCTTGTTTTTCATCTTCCTTTTTTTTTTTTTTTAAATAAAATTTTCTCTCCTCAGATGACCCCAACTTGAATATCAGGCCAAGTGTCCAACTGACTGCCAGAGGCGAACTTCAGGCCCCCTTCAACTTATCCTAGTTATTTATTTTTCCCTCAAACAATTCAATTGGCCCCATGTACAAGTGGGGGAAATCAGTGAAAGCTCTTCGTAGTGTGTGTGTGTGTGTGTGTGTGTGTGTGTGTGTGTGTGTGTGTGTGTGTGTGTGTGCACGCATAAAAGCAGAGTTAAGAGCAGTGCAAGAAGAACCTGGGTTTTCTGGGTGTTTGGCAGCAGATGAGACAGTCCCGACAGCCGTAAATTAAAACTATTAAAGTGAATCATACATTCCACCCTGACAAGCACATCTTCACCCATGAAACCACAGCGGAGGGATACGCTGCCGGCAACCTGGCAACGGCAGCCAAGTATGTTCTTTAAGAGTAGTTGAGGCCCACATTGTGTAACAGGCTGCTGCCGAAAGCCAAATACGCAAAAGACACCCAGCCATACGCTTGCCACATTCGGCACTTGCTGCAGAGGAAGTGCGCACATCGTCACCCTGCCTTCTTCCAGACCTCACAAAACAAAAATATTAGCAGCTCCTGGTCAGCACTCCATTAATGCATTGTCCTGACACTGCCAGACACTTTGGGTGGCCTCTCCCATGGCCTCTACAGTCTCCAAACCTCTGCTCCATATTGATATTGAAAAACCACAGGTATTTGGCTCTAAAGGAGTGTATTGTATCTCTTTGCTTTTCTCACTAACAGCTTGGAACAAATTTTGGATGAACTGCATGGCAGGACATCAGTGTTTTTGCGAATATTTTTCACTGTGAAAAGGATTTGATCAATCATCCTCAGAGGCTTAATCAATCACTGCATTTACATCACTAAGTTATTACATGTGCCACATGGAAACAAAAACATAATCTGGTTTCCATTAACATACAATAGTATTACAGTAATTACTCAAGGCTCTGAAACCACATTCAAATTAGATGCTTCCTTTGTTCCCTACAATTCACTCGAAGATGTTGCCGTAATTTAAACAGTTTCATGACTGATACTGTATCTTCATTCATTCATTCATTCATTCATTCATTCATATTCATTGAGCGGTTTGTCCTAGTCGGTTCAGATCCAGGGGTTGTCTAAGGAACGTTATTTATGTGGCAGGAATACACCCTTGAAAAAAAACTCCAATCCATTACACCATGCTCAAACATTCCCACCTTGAAACATTTTTATCATTGCCAATCTATATATTCCATTTAACATAAAGTTCATAATAAGGGATCATTTTGTTATATAACAGGTGTTGGTGTAAAATAGGTACTCAGATATGTTTATTACATTTATTTAATATAATTCCAGTCCATACATCAACATCAAATTTACACACATAATTTGACTTTGTAGAAAACACTTCATAATGCTTACAATGTTTAATTCGTCAGAAATCAAACTGACATAAGGAAAAATTTAAGATCAGAATACAGAACACAAAAACATCTGCACAATTCCAGATGGGAGAATCCTTAGAAGGTCATGGACAATAACAGGGAAACAATCCTGTGGGGCTTCCAGATCCAGACAGACAAGCAGGTACTGGCTAACTAACCTGACATTACGGTAGTAGACAAGGAACAGAAGGCAGTAGTGGTGATAGATGTAGCAGTCCCAAGTAACAGCAACATCAGTAAGAAGGAGGATGAAACGCTGGAAAAGTAACTGGAGAGAATGTAAAAAATGAAGGCCAAAGTGGTCCCAGTGGTGGAGCTGTGACTCCTAAACTATGAGAGTGGCTCCAACAGATCTCAGAAACAACATCAGAGGTCTCTTTACAGAAGTGTTGAGTACTAGGAACAATTAAGATACTGAGCAGGACCCTCAAACT
>JAQQZT010000023.1:10798799-10823417 GCA_030068275.1 Clarias platycephalus
ATTGATTCATGTTTGTGGCTGTAATGTGAGAAAATGTGGAAAAGTTCAAGGGGGCCGAATACTTTTGCAAGCCACTGTAAATACTTTTTTATGACCAATGATTTTTTAAAGATTGACAGAAATAAGTAGATTTATCACTTTTTTTAAAAACTGTATTTAGTGGAGACTTACAAGCACCTCCATGTTCTGGGTTCCGGTTTCCGTCTGGTGACATGGCAGATTAGGCTAATTGCCATTCCCAAATTGCTAGCAATGGGTGAGTGAGTGTGTGAGTGTGTTTGTGTCCTACAATGAATTGGCACCCCGTTCAGGTTGTACCCCACCTCATGGTACCCTAAGTCTACTAGGATAGGCTCCAGCCCCCCTGACCGTCTACACAGGATACAGCGGTACAGATGATGAGTGAGTGAGTGTATCTAGTGGTCAAAAATGGGAACTGCACTTAGCATTAACAGATGTCTGTAGGAGCAAGACTTGCACTACCCCATGTACTGTAGTTTCATTTCAGGTTTAGTGACAGGGTTGCCAGATTGGATTTGTGTGAAAATTCTCTCTCTCTCTCTCTCTCTCTCTCCCTCTAGCTTGCAAGTTTTTGCTTTATTCCAAATGACTATAATTAAATCGATTACATTTTGTTAAAAATTGCATTGAGTAACTGCATGCTGTGTGCAAAGCATTGTCAGAGATTATATTGCAAAGATAGAGAAGAGAATATGGCCTTATGAAATATGGATTTATGAAAGATGTGTGTTACCATGTAAAGACAGAGAAAAAAAAAGAAACATATGTCCCTTTACCAGTGCTCAAAATTTGGAGGTAGATTCAGGTCTTTTGCTTTGATTTTGAGACATAATTGGGATGGAAATTTAGCTTGAACCTAACAGCCTTGGTTGTCACAACCACTGCTGTTCTCAGGTTGACACCATCCAGGTGACCAAGAAACACATGTCTACATTTGCATACTCAGGGACCCCTTTGTGTCCCAGCTGTAGGTCTATAGTCAACCACCTCAGGACCTGGTGGATTATCCAGGAGTTTAAAAGACATGTCTGAGTAGGTTGCTCTGTCCATGTAGGGGAATTCTTATCAAGCTGCCATTGTCAACAGAGGAATGATTCTGAGGGCATATATGACCAGTACTCTTGTCACACTGTGATGTTCCCTATGCAATCAGTTCATTCCACTACTACAGTTTGCCCCAGAATAATTCTATACACTCTTAACCCTTTAAAGGGCACTTATCAGAATACTTGGAAATTCAACATTTAGAAATAAAAAATATTTTTTACTTTTTTTTTTTTCTTCTTCTTTTTTTTTTTACTTTTTCATTGTTGTCATTTTTATGTTGCAAATAAAGGTCAGGTCAGTGAAGTTACCATATATGGTTCCTTGCCCATCTAGGGTAATAATTGTTCAATAAAGTGTATATATAAAACATATCTAAAATCACAGATAAAGTGATAAAGTTATTTAGATATAAAAATGTGCCAAATATCATTGTTTCTACAAATATGTGTTTTTTCTTTAGGTACTAATATGGCACTTGTAACAAAAATGCACATTGCATATCAAAGTCCAGTCCAGTCCAATTCAAACCGGTCACTTAGGCAACACTCACCATTTCGGACTTCTGGAATAGCTTATTAAGGCTTTAAGAACTGCCCAGAACAGTTTTAAAACATATTTTTAGTTTTGTCTGCAGAAGTTACTTAATGTGCTTCTTTGCCAGATTACGGGTTAAACTTACAAAGCAGGAATTCCAATTAAGAACATTGGAACGGTTTGGAAATTTTTAGGAGTTTCTAGCCCTCTAGAACAATATGTTGATTTTCACTGATTAACACATGCAAGTGCTTGTGTTGTTTTGATTATGTCTATCCAAACAACCCTGACCAGGCTATTTAAACTATTCAGTTGACTATTCAGACATAGTCATGCAGAGAACTACTAAGCAAGTTTACATCTTTTTGTTCACCCCCAGTTGACCCAACATGGCCTGTCCACAAACCAGATTTGAAACGTGGTAGGGCTTGACAAACGTGTGAGAGACAGTGAGGGGGTTGAGGAAAGAAAGGACAATGACATCCCCATTACAATACATTTATTTTAATAAATTTTGGAATGTAACCAGTATAATCAAAGCTCATGTGAGCCTTGTAAGGTTTTCTTGTCAATTCTCTGTCTTTGATGAGACAGAGCATCATACAATGGGAACATCATAACATTTGCCTGCTGCAGACACTAAATCCTCAGGTTCAGCAACTCCTTTTTCCTTAACTTCTTTTCTTTCTTTTTTTTTTTCACTAAATTACCTGAAGTGTAGCTTTTTCCAAGTTCTTCTTTACTCTCTCCTCCTCATTCCCTTTTTACAACTGGCACATGTGACTGCAGAAAATTCTCTGGTGTAAACAAGTCATGGTTTAATATATACTTAAACTAGCGTAAGTACCCGTCGTTGACGGGAAAAGAGTTTTTAGAAATAGTTTAAAGGTTAAAGCTAACAATATGCTGATCAGCTTTAATGTAATCAGTGATATTATTATTTCAGGTTGAAGCCTAAGTACATGCCTGCCTTTCTTTCTGTATGGTAGAATTCTCTACCTAACTTATTTATACAAATACAACAATTTTTAAATGTTGAGTATCTCATGCCTTGTTTAAGCCAAGTTGTACTTCTTTCATCATCAGCCAAATACACTCCCTGTTCGGTAATCCGAGAGTGAATCACAGATAAGAAATCGAAAATGTAGATCAGATAAAGATTAAGTTTTGTCTTAAAAAGATATGCTAAATGTTAAAATTCACTTATACCACTTCAGCGATGTTATTTCAGGGGTGAAAATACTAAGTTTAGCTTTTCGTATTAATGTCTATTTTTGTAGGTGTTTGTTCACATTGGGCAAGTGGCTTATTAGTATCTTAATTTAAAGTACTGCAAAAGATCTGTTAAATTCTGTCCAGCAATCGATTTAAGATGCGCCCACAGTTTGACACCTGTACAGAATACTGTCCAAACTTACTGGCTAAAATTCTACTAAACATTTTGATTTAATTTATGGTGCAGGTTTAACTTTCGGCAAATACCCAAGTACTGCCAAAATTTTATTAAAATCTGTCCAGACAGTTTTGCATGGTACCATGACAAAATCTGGCTGGACAGATATACAGACAAAGTTTTCTGAGACTGGTTTCCATTGTATGAAACGTAAAGATATTGAGAAAGCGATTTCATTTATTTATATAGATAACACAGATAAGCCAAGTTCTTTAAAATACCAAATAGCAATACATGAGTAAAGAAAAAATACATTGCTGGACATTGCTTTTACCAAATATAAGTGACCAACATGAAAATGAGTTGAATAGATATTTAATATAAAAGTATCTATGCAGATTGAATATGCAATTCTGATCATATTTTTGATAGGATTTTAACACCATGAAAATGTATCCATTAATCATCGAGATGAAAATAAAGTGACCAAACTTCACCTCTTTTTTTTTTTTTTTTTTTTTCAAATGGACAAGTAGGGCATGATTAATAATAAAGCTAATCATGATATTGCCTAGGATTAACTCACTCACTCCTCGCCTATACCCCTTAATCCTGTATTTAGGGTCGCGGGGAGGCCTGGAGCCTATCACAGGAAACTTAGGGCAGGAGGCGGGGTACACCCTGGACAGGGTGCCAATCCATCACAGGGCACACACATTCACACAATATGGGACAATTTGGGAACGCCAATTAGCCAAATCTGCATGTCTTTGGACTGTAGGAGGAAACTGAAGTAACCAGAAGAAACCCACCAAGCACGGGGAGAACATGCAAACTCAATTCCTGACTCCAGGAAGTGCACAATCTAGGATTTTTAAATGTATAAAAAGGTGAAGGGTAATTAATTTATTTATTCTTTATATGGCTTATCCTCTACAAGGCAGCAGGAGGCCCGGAGCCTATCCCAGTGGACTAGGGTAAGAAGACAGGGTACACTCTGGACACTGTGCCAATCCATCGCAGGGCACAAGCAAACACACTTTCACACACTACAGTCAATTTGGAAAAACTAATGATCTTAATCTGCATGTCTTTGGACTGTGGGGGGAAAACCAGAGTATTTACACATATACACACTCGGACCCGAATGCGGGACGCGAACGCTTGACCCTGGAGATGTGAGGCCACAATGCTAACCACTACGCCACTTTGCCGCCTGAGGTAATATAGTTATATAGTTTGATTTTCACAGTGGTTCCTGGTTAAGAAAATGAGTAAAACAAGTTTTCTGTGTCCCAAAATATCGTGTAAAGGTCAAACTTCTACTTTTACTGCATAACCACAAGCAATTGCAATCACACAAAAAAATAAGTATGTGAAGACACTCAAACGAGCCACGTTTTTTTATTTACCAACAATGGGTAACTTTGGACAGGAGCTTTTTCCAAGAACTACTGCTTCATCATTTCCAATAATTGCTGATGTTTTCAATAGCCTTTTCATGCTCAATAAAGTAAGAAGTGTGCTGTGAATGCAGCCCTCACCTGTAAACACTGAGGGGAAACCCTTTACAGAGTCATTAAACAGAACCCCCTCTTTTTCTCCATAGAGGCCTCAACAGGGGTTCAAGTGTTTGGGAAACTCTCTGTATTTGTTGTTGCTATAATACACTGTAGGTTTAGTGTATTATTATTAACAGGGTCATGTTTCTATGCTTGTGGAAACAACCTGGTGTTCTCTGTCATGGGTGAAAGAGAGGAGAGGAAGCATGGCTCATGGAAAGCGAACTCCTGCTTACAATCCTCTGTTGTTCGTGAACCTCACTATTCAGACACACAGAGAAGTTACTCATAGTCTTTACGCATGACCTAAGAAACACTTTGGAACTGAGCCCACTTTTACTTTACAGTAGGAAAAGTCTGAACACTGTGCTTAAATACACTTTGGATAAATTGATGCACTGAGTCAAACCCAGCTCGAGTTGATTCTAGCTCACGTTATACGTTACAGTATACTTTGACCTGGAACAAAACTGTGAAACAAAACACAAACTATTATAGCCAAATCAGGACTATCACAAAATTGTTGCCTGAATCAAGTAATTATGCATGGGGTTAATGATTATAATTTTCTAACCCAGAAATGAAGCTGTTGAATTTTAAAACAAATGGTCTGTAAAATAAAGTATGATCTTAATCCTATCCTCATATCAATTTCTTCCGCTCACAACAGAGACGATTAATAAATAGAGGACTTAGGCGCAAGATACCCATGGACTGATACAAAGTCTAGAACACTCAGACAGTTTTTAAACACTCTTAATTTACTCTTTCCAATGTTAATCTGAAACAGCTGCTGACCACATAACGCACGGCACCTATAGTACTTCTCCACATTGACTCAGTGGGTGGAAGCCCATGATGAAGGCAATAATATGAAACAGTGTTCCCACCTTCCTTATGCTTTCCATCTGGCTTACTGTCTGCACCTAGGACTTGTTTAATTTAACTCTGGAAGCAGGTGGAGAGTCAAAGAAAATGGTCTTTATTGTATTAAGTTGTAGTTCTATTATAATCCGAGTTCGACTACAAAGCCATCATTAATAAAATTGAACTAAAAATGTTCTATATTTAAATGTAAACATGTACTAGACTTCTTTCCCGTAACATAATTTACTTATTGGCAATTCATAATCAGTTCATTTTAGGTCATTGCCTGACAGTTACTATAACGTTATTAATTTCAAGTACAAAATATTTTTGTCATCTAAAATTGTTAAAACAACATTTGTGGAATGGAAAAAACTAAACCTTAAATGTAGTTTTATTTTTACTTCCAGGAAATTATAAATCCACCATTTTTTTGGTGCAGCCAACATTCAGGAAAGCTAGTGGACTGTTACCATTGAGACTCCATAAACAAGTTTCAATTCATTAGTCATGCATAGTGGCAGAGAAATGTTCTTCGAGAGCAAATAATCAATGCAAATTAAGTGCGAAATGATTTCCAGGCCATTGCAATGAAGAAGCTAACTATTATCACAGACACAAACATCTACCTCGACGCTTCTCAGCACTGGAAACTTGTTCCCACTGACATGGTCTTTTTTCATGGCCTTGTAATTTTGCTGCCCCCGTTGTCTTTTCTGACCCCTCAATGCTCACCTACATGGTCAAGTTAATGGAGCCACCCTCTGTTGTTTGTGGTCTGGATTTTTGCACCAGCCAGCAGAGGGGAAAAAGGAAACTGGGGTCAGGAATGGCAGCCGTGCTCCTTATTCTGTCCAACTGGCCTTTCCTCAGTTTGCCAGCAATGAGGAAATGCCCTGGAACCCAATCTGTCCACACAACCAGAACGGGAAAACAAGAAATCCGAGTGTGTAAGGAAACTTGTTCTCGTGATGTGAAGTCAGAGGCCTCTCACTAAAATACAAAATCAACAGGATCACAGTGATATTTAACCCAAGTTGCACTTTTAAAAGATCATTCAGTGCTCAATAAAGCATAAGTCCATTTTTGATTACATAATATCATCCAGGCAAATATTGCAACACTTTTATTATTATGTCCTGTTAGGTACTGAATATACAAAAAAGTAATATCTAATCCTCCAAATAATAAATATTGTCCATGTTCCTTTTATAGATTGTGGAAATACTGTAGAGCCAAGGTTATTGACAATACAGTAGTTGTCAATAATGAAATTGATTTCCCACAGACAGGGTGGCATCAGGGACAATATGAAGTTATACAATTATAAGAAGAAGAATTATGTCTGGTATGCATTTATTTACATTTTAATGTATGTGATTTGATTGATCCACTACCTCAGAAATTTATTTGTTGATTTCAAAAGGTACCTAGGACTGAGTTCATGCCGTATCTAACGGATTTTCTTTCTTTCCTTGTGTAGTTAAAAATATCTTTATTCCATGACAACACCGCAGATAGTTTGTTTGCTTGACTTCATATAGACACACACACGCGCGCACACACACACACACACAGTTATGTGTTAAAGTTAATGCCCCCTGATGATTCATCTGATCATAGCTTGTCTGAGAATTAGGCAAATACAACCTCAGACAAACAACATCATAACTTTTCTTCACTGTGCCATAGTTTATTTAACAAAAATGAAGCCAAAAATATATAATTATTTGGGCAATATATATAAGTACCCCTGATGATTCAATAGATTATAGATCCATCTTTACTAACTTGAAGTAATAATTTCCTGTATGATTTTATCAGTCTTCCACATCGCTTTGGTTCATTCTTGTTTACAACATTGCTTCGGTTCATTAAGGTTTTTGGGCATTCACTTATGCACAGCTCTGTTAAGGTCCCAACTCAACATTTCAGCTGGCTTGAGGCCAGGCTCAAAACCTTGATTCTTTTATTTTTCTGCCCTTCTGATGTGGATCACTGTGTGCTTCGGATCATTGCATGAACAAATTTCAACCAAGCTTTATCTGTTGGACAGATGAGCTCACATTTGCTTCTAGAATACTTTGGTATACAGAGTAACTCAATGGTCAACTCGATGGCTGCAAGGTGCGTAGGTCCTGTGGCTGCAAAGACAAGCCCAAATCATCACCTCTCCACCACATCCTTGAAATGCTGTTTGCATTTCTCCAAACATGGTGCTGGTGTCAAACAACTCCACTTTGGTCTCATTTCTCCATAGGACATTGTTCCAGAAGCCTTGTGCTTTGTTCAGATGCAGTTTTGTGAACCTCAGTCATGTTCTATTTAAACAGAAGAGGTTTCTCCTTACAGCCCTTCCAAACATACAGTACTGGTTCAGTCTTCTTCTAATTGTGGACTTTTAACATTTAACATGCTTAGTGAGGCCTGTAGAATCTGAGATGTAGCTGTATTTTTTTTTTTTTCTTTGAGCAATGCACGGCCTTACCTTGGGGGAAATGTGCTGGGTGTCCACTCTATGGAAGAGTGGCAACTCTCTTGAATGCTTATCACTGTACGATGATGAACTCTAAATAGTTTGGAAATGGTTTTATAACCAGATTTCTTTTCTAAGACCACTGCTCACTGTATGTCTTTCCCTCTTGGCATTGTAAACACCTGGACAACTGAATGCTCCTCTACTTTTACTGAGATATGCGTACTTGCTGATGACCAATTAATCTCAAATCTTGTGAAAGCAGTAAGCAGTATTGTCTGCATGTTTTTTTTTATCTTTTGGCTTAATTATTGTTAAATAAATTATGGAACAGTGAAAACAGATAAATGTTGTTCGTCTGAGGTTGTATTTGCCTAATAAGATCCGCTATGATCAGATGACTTTTATTATGCTTTTACACAAAACAACATTGAATTAGGTATTTTCTTTGTACAAACTTTGTTATACATGTTTATTTTATGAGTTCATGTGTATACATTTTTGGGCTCAAAATTTTGCTATTGACCAAATACTTATTTTCCACCATAATATTTGCAAATAAATTCGTTTAAAATCCTACAATGTGATTTTCTGGATTTTTTTTCTTTCTTATTTTGTCTCTCATAGTTGAGGTATACCTATGATGACAATTACAGGCCTCTCTCATCTTTCTAAGTTGGAGAACTTGCACAATTGGTGGCTGACTAAATTTTTTTTTTGCCCAACTGTGTATATATATATATATATTGATTGATTGGATTGAGATCTGCGGAATTTTGAGGATGGCTCAGTGTACTCTGACTTTTTGCCTGCTAAGCCCCATATGTGGTTCTCTTGGTGTTTTGGTGACTTTTCTATTGTGCCCAACATCGACCTTTTTTCAGCACTTTGAGCTGCATTGGCTTTTTTGTGGGATTTGACTGGACACTCAACAATCATTTTGCTCTCCTCTGTACCTTTTTTTTTTTTTTTTTTTTTGGTCTTTTATCTTTGAATTGAATTGAACTCTGCTTTGCACCAAATAAAACTCCAAACCCTATTCTCTAAAAGCTGCTGTGCACCTGTGCTGGGATTTACTGTTAAGTGAAGTCTTGAAATGCCCATTTTATAAAGATTATCTCTAAGTAAGTGTGGGAGCAGTAGAACTGCCATGCCATGACCAGGCACAGGGGTTTACTTAACTGTACTGAATTGGGTTACAGTGCCTCTGGCCTGTTCTCTTCTTGCAAACTTTAGAACTTCTTGCAATTTCTGTTCTGTGAAATTCTCTCAAAATCAAAACCATAATCCCTTATTAGGATTAAACCTTCTTTGATTACTGTGTCCCAGTGCCCTCACCCAAAGGATTGCTAAAGAACAAATATTTATTGTATCTAGGAAGTGCAGTTGATAATAAAATGATCATATTCTTAGGGAAAAGACCAGAATATGTTATTGATTTTCCTTCGTGTGTACTAAAGAAATACTTAAAATCAGCAATATTCATATAGCTATAATAAAAAGGAACACAACCTGGCAAATGCAAGCAAAACTACTAAGCAAAAGTGTATTAATGTGTGAAAGCTAGCCAAGCAATTGAATATTAGGAAATGAAAAAGTTAAAAAAAAACTTCAAAATCAATCGCTCTGGATAAGGGTGATTGCTAAAAATTGTAAATGTAAAATAGACAAAAATTTACCTAGAAAGTGAATAGTAAGTTTACGTAAGTGGTGTATCATGGACTATCATTGCTGCTTGTCCTGTTCATTTATTTATTTTTTATTTTATTATGATATATTGAGAGAAAGCTAGGCTAGTAAGCTCACCTACTGAGCAAGCTTGGATTCCCATGGCTTGTGCTGAATTGTTAGGGCTAATTTAAGCCGTATATAGCTAAATGATGTGCTACTATGTTTTCATATTATATTTATGTATGGTCATAATAACACTTCATCCTGTGTTTCTGTATAATCCCATTTTTAGAAATGTTTACCAAGTCATGGCATTTCTCTAGTTACATCAAATACAATGTCCGGTTCATGTCTGTTGGTGCACCTGTCAGGGCATATTGCTTCTTATGCCATTCATAAGACTCTATGATGAACATGTTTGGACAGGTCAAGTTAGGTAAAGAGCAATTTTTCTTTTTTTCTGAGAGTAGATTTTTTAAAAATATCTTGGATAAAGCAAGGCAATAAGTTATGCTGAACCAGGCAAAGGAACAAAGGGAAAGGCGTAGCCGCTGTTTCTAACCAGAGACAGCAAATCCCCTCAGAAAAATAGCCTTATATAACCCACTGTGCACCTGCAGCAAGCAAAGAAAACTTAAAAGCCACAGCGTTTCAATGGGTGGATTTGAAAGAAGTCCCAAACCAACTATCATAATACAAAATGTGAAGCAATCATGATGCAGAGCTTCTTTTATCTGCAATTACATAATGCTGAACTTTGCCACTAGTTATGTTAGTAGGATGCATACTATAATGAATGAGAAATGAAGGGTTGTGACCTTTTGGAGACTGGGGGAATGTCTCATACTAACTTGCAGGGGCCAAGGCAGCATAAAGAGAACACAGAGACAACACTACTAGGAAGTTTTAATCATCGTTTTACAAATCCACACTCTTGTATCTTGAAGGGTTAAGTGCTGTAGGGTTTTATGAATTTCCAAAGGATGGTGTCCTTTTCTTTGAATTTGCTTCCCCCTTGTGGCAAACTAATGTAAACCTCACGCCAATACCGTAGCTCAAATAAATAGGTTACATCTTCATCCATTTCCATACTGCTTATCCTGCCTACACGGTCGCGGGGAACCTGGAGACTATCTCAAAAGGCTTAGGACACGAGGCGGGGTACACCTCAGATGAGGTGGCAATCCATCACAGGGCACACACACACACACTCATTCACACACTACGGAATAATACTCCAGACCTGAGGCAGGAATCAAACACTCGACCCTGGAGGTGCGGGGCCACAGTTACCACTACGCCACCGTGCCATAAAATGGTCTACATTGCTTGAAAATTACATATTGAAAAGTTCAGCACTTTGATGTGTCAATTTAAAGACATTCCTTTGTTGTTGTTTAATAGCTTAAAGATTTTACCAGTTAAAGACACTTAACCATGCAAAACAACGGACAGAATGAGGCAATCCTCATAAATTTATTTTGTAAGGTCATATTTGACGTGTGGAACTAACGGGAACAATTATGGTGTACTGTTTTACTGGAAGTCTCAGTTTCAATATTTTTATATCATTTTGTAATCACTTACTCCAGACAAAAGAAAAGCATGGAAATTTATTTAAGCTCAACATGCAACTTCATCCTATTAACTACTAGTCCCTGTAAAAGAATTTACTTCATTTACAGCAGTCTGATTCCTGTCCTTAGGCAACAAACGTGTAGACTGCAGGAAACCTGGTGAACTTATAAAGGAACTGAACTGTACCTGAATTTACTGTGCAGGATGTAAATGGAACAAAGAAAGGTCCCATAAACGTGTATTAATGGAAAGGAATTAATGAGTTAGAAAAGGAAATTGGGTCATTTTGAGCAAATGTACCCAGTTGTTCATGGGAGAAAAGAAACAAGCAAACACCAGACAAACTAATTTGGAAAATTTGGAAAATGGACTGTTTATTACAGTTCTTTCAGATGAGGGCAGGGTCGCATTCTTGCACTTTTCTAAAACATACACCTTAATGTAAACATTGAAAATTTAAGAGTTACATAAAAACATCGAAATCATCTTTTCTATTAAAAAAAAACCTTGCATCCTTTAGTTGGAGTGAAGACATTCTGGACAATTTGTGTTTGGATGTAATGATCTGTTCTTCAAATACTTTTGACAATGTAGACCTGGAAAATGCCTATAGTTAAAAGTTCCGTACAAATAAAATTAAACATTGGTTTGGAAAAATGAAGCAGGTAGCATAGCTACTGTACTTCACAGCTCCTGAGTTGGATTAATTTCTGTGTATGTGGGTTTCTTTCTGCCTCCTCAAAAACAAGTTCGTAGGAGGATTGGCTACAGTTGGCTCTAGGTGTGTATGCATAGTGCTCACAAATGGACTGGCATCCCATCCAAGGTGTATTCTCAGGATGGACTGCAAATCCTGCTCAAGATAAAGTCAGAAATAGACCTATAGAACATGCAAGACCGGCTTTCGAGCAATATGTTTTTGAGCGGTCACAGTGGTACCAAAAACTAAGTCTATGAAAATGTCTAATTTAAACGTGCAGAACTCCTCCAAAACTGGGTAATGAGTAATGCACAAAGCAGTATCATGCTAGCCAGATGGGCCTAAAGAAGGCCCATCTGGCTAGCATGTGCAAGTTTATCGCTTTTCAAAATGAAAAGAACTTAGCTCTGTAAAGTTCTCTGAAACCCAGAATAGAAAGTAAAAACAGGAAATAGAGGAAAAGCAGAACTATGGTAAATGATGACTTTACAATAATTTTCTGTTAGTTATTAGCTAAAGCAGTTAGCTATGGACTTTAGGTTTGGTGCATGTCATGTTTATTTATCATTAGTTAGCTTTCTTGGGAGAATTGGTTCTCCCATTGGTTCAGATTGCCTTGACAGCTTGGCCTTAGTCTCTCTCCCTCATCCCCCAACCTCTGGCAACTTTGGTTTTAGTATACAAACATTACGTCTCAAAAAATTTTAATGTCATGAAAAGGTTAATTGTCTTTCATAATTTCATTTAAAAAGTAAAACTCATATTCAAGATTTATTAAATGTAAAGTGAAACATTTCAAGCCTTTTGTTTTAATTTAGATTTTTAAAAATATTAGAATATTTCATTTTAAGTTTGAATAATTTTCTATGCATACAGTATAAAAACAATGTGCAATTATATAAAATAATCACCACCTTTAAAATAATCAGTTTGTTGCTTTGCAGCCTGAAATGAAGGCTGTATTTACTCTGTGCAAATTTTAACATCCCATTGAAAGATATAATAGAAACATGTCAGAAAAAAATAAAAAACAGAATCACTGAATTGGAAAAGGATCACCCTTTCAATCAGATGAAGCTTCTCAATGGCAAACAAATCTTTGTACATCTAGACTTTGCAATATTTGCCACTCTTCTTTGCAGAACTTCTCAAGTTGAATTAAATTTGATGGTGACCATTTGTGGACTGCAGCCTTCAAGTCATTCCACAGATTTTCAATGGGGTTTAAGTCTGGTCTCTGACTAGGCCATGCAAGGACATTCACCTTTTTCTCCTTCAACCACTGTGTGGAGAGTTTTGGGTCATTGTCATATTGGAAGGTAAACATTCTTCCAATTGAAGACTTTCTCACCAGATTTTCCTCAAGAATTTGATGGTATTTGGAGATGTGATGGAAACAATCACATAGCAGGAGATTACTGTCTACATACTTTACTGTAGGAATGGTGTTATCTGAATGGTGAGCGGTATTGAATTACATTTTTGTCTCATCTGACCCCCTGCATTTTTGCAAAGCTCAGTTGTGACTGCATGTGGCTTTTCTTGAAGTGGCTATTTTCTTGCAACCCTCCAATACAAGAAATGTTTGTGGAGAATTTGTGATATTGTTGTCACATGCACACAATGACCACACTTTGTCATAAATTCCTGCAACTGCTTCAGACTTGCTGTAGGCCTATTGGTGGCCTTTCCCCCCCAGTTAGGAGTGATAGCCTCTTGTCAAAGCAACAAAGTGTGATTATTTAATAGGTGTGTGTGGGGGGGATGACTACATCACTTGGTATAGTTCAATACACACATGAGTGCAAGAGTTTACAAGAATGCTGACTTGACAAATAGACATTTATTAACACCCTACACAAGGATTGTAAGCCACAGCTTGTCCTGTATTGAGTCATCTTCATCTTCAGGGAAAAGAGTGATAGGCAAAGGTGTACAAGCAACAGTAATTGGGCAAACTTCACAAGAATTGGATTAAGGTTGGAATCAGTGCATCAAGAGCCACCACACAGAGACGTCTTCAGGAAATGGACTACAACTGTTGCATTCTTAGTAACAATCCATTCCTGAACCAGGCATGACTTCAGAAGCGTCCTACCTGGTCTAAGAAAAAAAGGCCACCTTCTCACAGCACCAAAACTACCACTAACAGGTTTTCTGACCATGATATGACTGTGCCTAATTGGCAAGCCAACTCGCCTGACCTAAACCCCATAGACGATTTATTGTATTGTCTCAAAGCAAAATAGCACTTTAAATTACATGGCATGAACGGAAAAAAAAAAGAAAAAAAACTTGTGCAATAATTTTTTTAAATTTTTCTGCATTGCAATTTGACCTGAAAGGGGAAAGAATATCCTCATTGCATTTATAATGCTTGAAATGTTCTGCACTTGCAGTTTATTGGTAAATTGTAAAATAACTTTAAAATATTTTTTGAGATGCACTGTTCACCATAGGTGTTCTCTTGAAGCCTGTGTAAAGTTATGCAAATGTAAAAAAACAAGAACAAAAAGCCTAATGCATCCAGTTTGTGGTCCTGCACTGCTTAGAGCTGCCTCTGGATCAAATGTTTAATGAAAACGAATAAATACATGAAATAAATAAATGAATTGATGAATTAATACTTGAATAAGGGACTTAATGGTCTGAACACCTGCATCAGGTGGCGTAGTAGAGAATATTTCTACTTCTGCCATTGAGCGTTTGACTTGTTTATGTGCCGACTGTGTTGTGAGGCGCCATGTGGTGTTGTGTCGCGCATGCTCCGTAGCGTCCTGCCCGCTCACCGCTGCGTCCTCGCGTCGCCGCCAGTTGCCGCTGAGCTCGCGCTGAGTACACCGCGGACTCTTGTGTTACCGGAGCGTTGCTCGGCACGATGTCCGCGTTCACAGAATGAAAAGACCGGATCGTAGCTGCTGCACGAGAAGCGCAGGAGTGTATCCTCCTTAAACGGTAACGTTTCTTCACCCAGTGTGTTAATGAGCATCTTTACAGCATTGTTTCTCCTCGCTCCGTCTCCCAGGGTAACCAGCCTGATAACTGTTTATTGCCCGTTATTCGCTAAACATCTTTCATTTCATTTGGTTTGTTATTATTTAAGATAATTCGCGCTTATTTTAATGCTCTTGTAAATGTCGGTGTTGATATTGTTTTTAAATATTAGTCATTCAAAGCAACAGATTTTTGATTGGATTGTATTTTGATCCTCGCCTACGTAAGTAGCGCGCTGTTTTCTCATACTATTCAGTAGAGCAGTCTGCGCTTATAGCCGTGGCCATAATAACTATATAAAGTCCTGTATGCGCATTAGGTGTGCAGTGTTGACGATTGAAAGTCACTGGATAATTTTACATTAATAACAGTACAGCTGTTGGCTCACCAGCTATTGGATTAGGGAAAAAGAAAGTAGGAAAGAAGTATATGTAAAAATGGGTGTTTATAAAAGTGAGATTTATAACACTGTAATATACACAGCAACATCTCCAGTGAATGGGTTAATATTATGTGCTAAAATCCATCCATCTAATTAGGGTCAGTGGAGGCCAATGCTGACCAATGTATTTTTTCTCATTTTTACAACCATGGTAAGACCTCCACTTCACACACATTCACACACTATACGAGCAAGAACTTGCAAGTCTTTGGACTGTAAGAGACAACTGGAGTACCCGGTGGAAACCCACCAAGCGCAGACCCTGAGGCAAGAATCGAACCCGGATACTGGAGGTGCAGTGCTAACCACTAAGCCACCGTGCCGTCAGTGTGCTTAAATATTCCCATTATATTCCATCTGAAGCGCAACACCAGCATTGTTCCTCTTTTGGATTGTAGAGGGTTTGTGTACACTGGCGGTTGTACTGTGTTTACAAAACCGAGTGTTATTTTTTGGAACACTGTTGGACTTTCAGCTGCTCCCATTGAGGGGTCGACCACTTGTCTTGACATTTTATTCGGTCTTGAGACCGGCACTGCATCCAGTGGCTGGGTTTTGTGCATTGGGTGGGAATTGAACCTGGGTTTTCCACAAGGCAGGCGAGAAACCTACTACTGAGCCACCAATGCATCTTTTTTTGGAAACAGTGTGTATGAATGAAAATTTAGCTTGGACCTTTTGTTTACTAATAGGTCCTTGTAGTTGATACAGTATCTTATAATGTAGGACCATGAACTGTGTTATGCTCCTTTTTATACTCCCAGACTGTAAGTTAACTGTATTTTCATATATACTGTGTAAGTGTATAATCGTTCGCCCCTTATTTTTAAGTGATCTAAAAAGCTAGCCACCCCACCTCATTTTACACTTGTACAATTCCCTTTTATTTATTTTGCCAGCTTACAGTCTACCACAGACTAGCACTGTTGCCTCAGACCACCAGGGCTGAGGGTTTAAATCCTCAGTCTGTGTGCATGGAGTTTGCAATTTCTTCTCATGCTTGTTGGGTTTCCTCCCACAGTCCAAAGATATACATTGTAGGCTTAACGATTGGGTGCGATTTACGATTAGGTGTGCAAGTGGTTATGCGCCTTTGTGCCTGTGTCCTGTGATGGGGGGTGGGTGTCCCTTACATTGTGCCCTGAGTTCCCTGGGTTTGTGGTCGTAAGTAGCGTTGGTTTCAGGCTAATAGGATGCAGGATCCCCGCACCCTACACAGAATAAGGAGTTTGAAAAAGGAATACATTAATTATTAATACTTATGGATGCATATTGTTTTATTACTGAGGAAATACCTGAGGAAAGTGATAAGTGTCCTGTATTGACCAAAGCATTAAGCCGAGATTTTCTTGGCTACCGTTAATTCCTTATAAGCTTTTATGTTTGTAAAATATGTTATATTGAATATCCTTATAAAATGTAAGAAATTATTTAGCTGTAGGTGATAATGGACCTGGTAATAAGCACCTACTCATATAACCCAGGATGGCAGATGCAATGTTTCCACCAGCGTGTTATCTTTGTGTCAGGGGCCATGTCTATTCTTTTAACTCTTCACACTGACAACAGATGTTCTATTCAGGGTCACATGTTTGCATCCGAGCCTTAGAGCCATTGTCCTAGCTTATTGAAAACATGTGTCGTTTAATTGCTTTGTGGTAAAAGCTCAGTGGTGCTTTTTTGTGACTTTGAAAATGTAAAATCGGATGGATGATTCTTTATTGCTATATTTTATCTTAGTAAAATATTTAAACAGTTGCAGTGGTCTTAATGCAGTTCACTCCCTTTTACTTGAAAGGATTGCTTTTATTCTATCTCCGGGCATGAAAATGTGCCCATTAACCACCTACACCCCTTTATCACATGAGTCATTAAAGCCTACTGTACTGTTTCATGGATTTCAGCATTTCTTTTAGTGTCTGCTGTTACACGCTTTAAAGGGATAAAGCATGGTTGCATTTTGTGGTCTGAGCTGGAGTCTTGTATAAAACGTAGAATCTTGTGATTCCTTTCCTTGAATCGTATTTACTTTCGGCAATCACACTCGCACTGGATGTTTACACTGTATAGAAAAACAGAAACACTGCTGGCGCCCTGAGCTAAAGGTTTGGGCTTTCTTTAAGAGGGTGGCCTGCTCAGAGCGGTCAGCTCAAAGGTGTGAAATAGTGTTGAATAGTGAGTAGGACGACCTGCTAATTTATTTCCAGTTTTTTTTGAATAGGTCCATCCATCTGTAAAGAAAAGTCTACACTACGCTTTACACCATTATAGTGCTTTGTACTATATTTATTCCATAGTAAACCATGTTATCAACGCTCTATCTAAGGGTCTTTAGAGAAGCTATAGCATGTTTAAGTAGAAATCAAGGCCAACGTTAACATTATTGACAGAGATACCTCCACCACCTCCTGATTTTTATGGTTATATTGTATGCCCAAATAACTCTTAAAATATATTCCAAACAGGAAGGAACCTATTAAAAAAAAAAACTGTTTCAGACATTTGTCCTTGCTGTGACAATTGTGTATCAAACAATTCCTATTTCAGTTGTTAACTTAAAACCAGTTATTAAGTTATTAAAATTAAGATATTAAAATGTCAATCTGTCTTGTCCCAGTTAGCCAGCTAATTAGGTTTCTGAGTTAGCTAGTTAGTTTCTGTTAATTTATGTTGCTTGTAGCACCTTGGTCCTTGAGGAATGTTGTTTCGTTTCACTGTGTACTAAACTGTATATGGTTGAAGTGACAATAAAAGCCTACCTCTGATCAGTAACTTTTGAGCCACTACTGCCCACATTAGTTGGTAGGGATGGGAATCACCAGGGATCAGCCGATCACAATACATACTGTAGGTGCCGATTTGATTTGTAGTGCAATTCTGTCAATATCACAATATAAATCCCGATATCTCGCAATTGTTATTATATTGCAGTTAGGACAGGCTGAGGAAGTGCTTGTTGTCTATGGTGTTCTTGTCCAACCGAAAGGACATGGTCATGAGGTGACAACTTTGTTTCTATTATTATTATTATTAGTATCATTATTAAGTAATAACCAAGTAGGAATACGGAATGAATCCACTCTGGTGCTGAAGAATGTAACTTTATTTCTGATGTCAAGCAACACTTGAAAAGTTTCTGATGATATGCATGTTGTGTGTGACAGCACCTCTCAGCTAGGACAAGGCTTCTTCAGTTAGCTGAAGTGCTGTGTATGTGTGCCTTGGTACAAGGCAGAGACGGCCCATCCAGATGGCAGTGCGAGGATTGGCATCCATGCCAGCCCATTCACTGGCCCAGTGCCCATGTCGCTTTCTGCTGGCTTCACCTAGAGCCTTAGAGTATGTTAACCACAGAGACGAATAATCCGGGCCAGATTACAGTGTTTCTTTTCATTAATGTATGCATTTTTTTGTCTGTCTGTCTGTCTGTCTGTTGTACGACACTGTAGCTAAAGAAACCATTGCCTTGAGTGTTTGAGTTTGGCCACCGTTGGTTCTCTGATTTACTGCAAACCAGGTTGATGGCAGGATTTGTAAAGAAACTCTTTGTTATTACTGCAAGAGGAGAGCGGAGATTTATAGAGAAGCTTGCCAGGCAAAACATAGACACAGCAAGCCTATTGACCTCAAGCTGTTTTCCGTGTTGTCAACTAACACACTCTAGCTGTGAACAAAACCGGGGCTTTTAACAAACTCAGTCAAATTATTTATGAATCCTTAGCAGCTAGGCTTGGCTAGGTATCTCTTATGTGCATATACTAAAGAAAACTGGTGAAGTGAAACTACTTGCTCTCACCCCCTCAGCAATGTTTGTGTATACCTCTTATCCTATACAGGGTTCCCGGGGGGCCTGGGCAGTGTATCCATCACAGGGCACAAGCACACGGTCACACAGTACGGGCAATTCAGTAACACCAATGAACCTAATCTGGATGTCTGTGGACCCTGGAGGAAAACCACCAAGCATGGGGAGAACATGCAAACTCCATGCACACAGACCCAAAGGGGCGACTCAAACACTCGACTGTGGAGAGGTAACCACTAAGCCCCTGTGACGACGCATAAATGAAACTAAAGAATTTCCAAACAACGATAATTGAAATCCTGTAAGTGTCAAAACATAATGGAAGATACTGTGCACAAGTTTTAGGAAGGTGTGAAAAAGATCTTCTGTGGATGTTGGCCGCTTCAAATCCTTTGGTCTCTTCATGTAATCTCAGACAGCATTGATGATGTTAAGACCAGGCCAAGCCATCACTTCTGGGACTCTTAGTTCTTCTCTACGCTGAAGATAGTTCTTAATGACATTGGCTGTATGTTTGTGGTTGTTGTCCTCCTGCAGAATGAATTTCGGGCTAATCAGACACCTCCCTGATGGTACTGCATGATCAGTAAGCATTTATCTGGATTTCTCAGCATTAAGGACAGCATTAATCTTGACCAAATATCCAATTCTGTTTGCAGAAGTGCAGCTTCAAACTTGTTGCTGTGCTCAGTCTTGCCATGGTGTATGACCTGTCCTCCACAACCTCACCTTAGCACCAGGGTTTGGCTGTTCCTCACACATGTTTAAGCTTCCTACTCAGCTGTTTAATTTTCAGTTAATGACCGTATTTCATCCTACATATGAAATTGATGATCATTAGTACCGGTTTGGTATAATTGGTTAATCATACACCTGACTCTGATTCTACAAAATCCCTGACTTTGCGCAACTGTGCAAGTGTAAATATTGATTCCAGATTGAAGCCAAGGGGTAAAAAGAGATCTTCGGTTTGCACACTTTGCATTTAATAAATCAATTTGAAAAAGCAATTAAGATATATATTTTTGAAAGCATTTTTATTTTACAGCATTTTTTCAAGCGCCACAGTAGTGTAGTGGTTAACACTGTTGCCTTCTACCTCCAGGGTCCATGTTCGATTCCCGTGTCTGTGTGCATGGAGTTTGCACGTTTTCCCCGTGCTTGGTTGGTTTCCTCCCACAGTCCAAAGACGTTCTCAAGTTGTCTGTAGTGTGTGTGTGTGTGTGTGTGTGTGCCCTGCGATGGATTGACACCCTGTCCAGGGTGTACCCCGCCTCGTGCCCTAAGTCTCCTGAGATAGACTCCAGGCCCCCCGCAACCCTGAATACAGGATTAAGCAGGATAGACGATGGAGTGAGTGAGTGAGCATTTTTTCACATCTGCCTGAAAGTTTTGCTTAACACTATATATAACATTAAAAAGGCTGACTGTCTGCTTGTCATTCTAAAATTAAAAAGCATTTTGTTTCATTGGGCTTTAAGTTTGTTTTCTTTTACAATAAAAAAAAAAACAATGTTTTTCAAAAAAATTGTAAAATTCATAAACAAACTAAAATTATTTAATCACCTGTGATGTCACTTACCAGAACCTTATCAGTTTTTCCCGGTCACTCCAAAACATTGTGGTTTATCTGAGCTGGGTTTGTGCAGGTTAAGAGAAATGAAACAGCACAAATGTTCCTGAAAACAGCACAAACACAACACTGATGAACCAGACTGTTTGGGTGCAATCTAGACTTTGATGTCATGCTGAGAGACTTTACAGCAGTCCATAAAGTATAGTTTCTCATTATTTTTATGTAATAAACACAACACAAGTGAGGAATAATTTACACAGGCTGTGTTTCACATGTTGCATGTTTCACATGTTCATGGTATGTGGTACACTCTCTGGCTGTCAGAAAGTCTTTAAAGCAGAAGGGAAACCTACTGTACTAAATTCCTAACCACCGAATACTCACTCGGTACGTTTACATGTACAGTTCATTCGAGCTCAAGTAGACCATGTAATTGGACTACAGTCCTTGTCTCAGTGAACAAACATGGCAGGAGAATCGATTTGTTGACTGAGGTTTGTCCGACTCTGCTACAAAAGGTGCGATGTAATGCCTAATTTCAGCTTGTTATTATTGTATTGACCTATTATATATCACACATCGAAACAATAAACAAACAATTTAGCTAGTGGCAAGCATGTTGACCTGTGAATACATGGGAAACTTTACAGCACTGTCCATTTCTTTTATACTGTATGCTTTACTTTTGGTACAAATGAGATGCTCGCTGTCTCTTGTGTTTTTGGTGTTTTACAAAGGCAGGTGACACCACTGTATTGTTAGCAGCTTCTTCAGCTGTTACTTCCAGGTCAAAGCCCAGGGTGAGGCCTTTGGAGACCGCGAGCGATTTTTGTGTCTGATTGACGTATACGTTAAAGAGAAATTATGTTATATATTGTCATTAGATTAGATTAGATCATGATACCTAGGTGCCGATTTATTTTTTATTGCTTTCCTGATCACGATTTTATAAATATGCCAATTTAGTATATATATATATATATATATATATATATAGTATATGTATATACATACATACGCATTTTTTAATTTTGTTAACCTGGCAAACAATTTGCTTTAGCCACACAGGATGCTTTGGTGCATGACAGCGTCTGAATTGTTCAGAGTGAGTTCACCACCTGTAGGACTATAGAGGAACAGCAAAGTTTTACCACCTTAAATGTAACTTAAATTTTAAAAAAAAAAGTGTGGAGTGTGGTGATGCGTGAATTGCCACACAAAATAATTGCGATACATCACTGAATCATTTTTCATATCTCTAATGTTCACATTTATTTTAAAAGTCCAGTTTTAGTCAGACCAACACAATGTCATGTAAACATACTGACTGTTTTCCTGGTAGGTTTGCATGTACTGTACAGTTAAACCTTGGATTGCAAATGTAATTCGTTCCAGAAACATTCTTGTATCAAAGCAGATATCAAACTCAGATGATTTGTTCCACAACCCAAAAATATTAATATTAAAAATTATTAATACAAAATATAAAATAAAAATAAAACAAATTAACTTGGACAAGGAATCCATCTAAAGACACTTTCTTTTGCTTCCTTTTGAGGACACAAAATTTATGAAATGCTTTACGTGCACACACATGGTCACAAATGTTATAGTAAACAGTATTCACTTGCACAGATGTTGGCTATATACGAGTGAGGCACGCACACTGAGACCGAGCATGGGAGACGATTACGCACAATCCTGCAGCAATAGAGAGAGGAACCATTGGCTCAGTTGCGATCACATGATGCTGGACAGACAAAGTGTATGCATACTACTCGTATTGCAAGACCTCGGCTTGTTTATCAAATTAAATTTCTTTAAAATATTTGCTCATCTTGCAAAACACTCGCAGACCAAGCTCCTCGCAATCCAAGGTTTAACTGTATTGAACTCTTAGGGTAGTCACAATATCATCTTTCTGTGAAAGCTACTGTTCTGTTCTGTTGCAGAAACTTCGGCCAGGGAAATTGGGGACATTTGCTTATCCATTTTTGATATTCCAGATTTAGTCTCCATCACTGTCTGAATGTAGTAAGAAGCAGACTGCCTGGGTAGACACAATTTTGGGGCATGAAGATGGCTGAACTCTAAGGTTTCTGATTCTGAAATACGTAACTTGGAAAAGCATTAGATACTTGCTAGACGAAGACACATAACCCACAGTAATTTAGATTCAGCATGTTAGATGTAAAATTTATTTGATTCTATAGAATGTAGCCAGATTTAACTCCCTCGAACTAACGGCATAGTACCTTCCTCTTCCACTCTTGTGACTACTTTGTCCTAAAAGTACAAGTAATATAGTTACATATTAAGTTTTTTTTTCTTTAATTGTAAATCCGTTTTTTAGGTGTTAAATTATTATATCTTTGCATTTCGTCAGTTTTCTTGTGTAAAGGTGTTTCACATTCACACAGTGGACTATATCTATTGTAGACTTTGCTATTTCTGCTGAGGAAATATTTTTGTGGTTTTTATACATCTCCAAAATTCCAGGATGCCGCAGGTCAGCATAGACACCAACATCTATCACCAACGTCATCTACCTAGTATGATAGGCCAAGGAGTACTGTAGGCGAAAGAAGAGAGGAAAGAGAGAGAGAGCACTAGTCGTTAGGCTTCAGCTCCCCCGGCACAGCTCTATTTATAGAAGATGCTGTAAGATACATGCCCACAGGTCAACATTTTCCTTCCATTTTCCCATAAACATGAGCCAGTTGAAAAAAGGTAGGCAGCCCGTTAATGTGAAAAGCCCAGCCACACCAAAATGTCCTCAAGATTTTATTCTGGTGAAACCAGGAACTCAATCAGCCTTGACTATAGTGGAACAAGTAGAAACCTCTCTTAAGTCTCTACTCTTTAGCCAGGTTTCCCACTTCCTTTACATGGAATAACCGTTTATAAAGTGGTATTAGAACTCTCATTTCTAGCCACACCAATCCACAGAGGAAAGGGGAACAAAGAGACATTTAGGCCTCATCCATACATACATGAGGTTATTAATACCTGGAGATTTTCTATGCATTTTGGTTTCTTCTTTGCTTAGATCACTGAAAATGGACCTTTGAGAAACCATCTTCCAGGGTGAAGATATTTACAAAAGCTCTGTTTTCAGTGCTGATGTGTGGGCAGGGCAAACAGTATTTTATGCTTTTGAGAGCGTGCACTACATGAGCCGTATCTTCTGTGTTTCAAGTCAAAGTGTGAGGTAGTTAGATAAGTGAGAATTTTTTCAGGCTTCTGATTGGCCAGTATGGCTTCATGGTTAGGGTTATAACTCAAGCCAAGCATCGCCTGTTGGTTTGGCATGCTTAGACAGCATGTTTTTTCAGTTCATGTGGATTATTTATTTATTTCCTTTTTATTTTTATTTTTTTAAACAAAGCTGAAAAAAGTACATGGACCAGGCCTTAGTGCATGGGTAGGTCAGTGGCAATTCCTCTTTTCTCAAAACACAGTTCCTTTCTTACAGTACCAGCTAAGAACCATAATTTTCTTTACATTCTAACTCTTAATAGTATTTAAGCCTCTAAATACTATTGTTATCATACCCCCAGTCAGTCTACTGTCTGAGTACATCATTTACGACAGAGAGACATTATTTGATTAAACACAAATGATTAAATATAACTAATTGCCAATGTACAGTAATTATGATGAGCAGTTATCTGACTTGTGGTATTGTGGCAGAATTTTGATCTTAATGCAGATTTGAAATTTGAAAATGTATACATTTTAACATGCATGTACTGTATTAACCCCATAATATATTATAATATATATTAATATGGGGTGAATATATATACATATATATATATACACTACCGTTCAAAAGTTTGGGGTCACTTGCAGATTTCTTTGTTTTTGTTTATTGATTTATTTTCTACATTCTACAACAATACTGGGGATTTCAAAACTATAAAACAACACATATGGAATTAGGTAATTA
>JAQQZT010000023.1:10835424-10863285 GCA_030068275.1 Clarias platycephalus
GTTCATCAACCACCAAGAAGCTTGTCTGAATTCGTCTGGAGGCCTTGCCGATCGTCCTCTTTTTTGGAAATCAAAATATGGTCACCCTAGTAATGACACAATTATGTTTAGTCTTTATTTTGTGTGCATTTTAAAAAATTTCATGTACTGTATACTTGCAGGAGGAGGAGCATTTTTGATCACTTTAATGAAATAGATCGCTCACGGAGAGAACCTGTGGCCAAAGCTAAAGTTCATGTAAAGATGCGCGTGTGTGTGTGTGTGTGAGTGTGTGTTTTTGTGTATGTGCTCAATAAAGCTGATCAGTGACCTGCTGTTGCTTTATTTCTAGAGATAGATTCGTGAGAGTGAAATCTTTATACAAAGGTGCTTTATACTCATGCTGTGGCTGCTGCTTTGTGTTGCTCTACTGCTCCTGAGTCACAAATTGCCCATGTCAAAATGCGGGTGTAGCTGTTGGAAGTGTTTTTTGTTTGCCTTGTGGGTTTTTTATTTTTAATATCTAGCTGTTTCATGTAGTAAAGTGCAAGGATTCATAGTTGTGCTTTCGGTTACAGTATGCTTCAGGAATGCTCTAAAACATGGCATATCCTCTGAAATAAATGATTAATTGTTCTATACAAATACAATTACTGTAGGTTCGGCAGATATAATATTTTTAATGTTACCTCTTGTTTTGTCATAATATTCAGTATTATCATGATATGTCTTTAAAAATATAAACATATAAAAATATTTTCACATCATCTTGGACATTTTTCAAATTGCTTCAAATGGTTACGTGGTCAGTTAATTGTGATGAGAAATGTTACATTTCTCATCAAATTGTGTTTAGTAAAACACAGCTGTGTCATTAATTTTAAGCAAGTATCTAATATACTAGTTCAATTATGTAGAGTGAATGTTATTGATTCCTGCAGTATCGATCCAATTCCATTATAAAATCTTGCAAGGATGTTGGCACTAAAAATGCACTAAAATCCTCAGAGTCGAATTAACACTCAGAGTGTTAAATCAACACTTTCAGATTGCATTTGTGATCTTTTGGTCAAATATAAACACTCTGGATGTTCATATCTCTTATAATTCTGGAGGTCAACATTGGGACGTTTGCTGTGCAGAAATAAATGTCTGTAGAATTAAATTACAGCATAGTTTTTATTAAATATCCAGCACTGTATATGGCGGATATAAAAATTGGCCTCCCTGTTCTCAGAAAAGAGGCAGACATCCGTGCCTGTCCCCCATCGGCCTTCGAAGTTGATCGATGCTGATTAGAAAAGCTTTTAAATCTAAGTGTTATTGAACATAATGAATGAGATACTCTGTTTAGTGATTTTGGCCGTCCTATGGTTCTGTCATCCTAAATCATTCTGATTAATATTTGTGATTTCACTATTAAAGGAAACGATCATTATTCTTTTACCATTATCGTACTTCGTCTTCATGCGCAGCTGCTTGTCATGCTCTACTAGAGTCATTGCTGCTCTAACATGCGGATGTTTCTCACCACGTGTGCTGGTTATAGAGCTCAACAGTGACGGATTACTATTTCAGTGACCTTCATTTCAGAAGCAAATCTCCATAGACATTTCTTCAAACTCTACAGTAAAAGTTTTAAAGCATTAAACCAAACTGGAAGATGAATAATGGCCACATGATGGCTGCATTTTAAAAAGGCAATGATACACGACTGTGTTGTTACAGTCTTTTACAAATGCATTGTAAACAATGCCATAGAATTGGGGCCGGGGTAGCTTACTGATTGGAAGGTCCCGGGTTCAAACTCCAGCATCACCATGTTGCCATTGTTGGCCCCTTGAGCAAGACTGCTCAGATGTAATGAGATAAAAAAAAGTAAGTCACGCTGTATCAAGGCTTTCCCTCAACCTTTACATGCTTACTCCAAACATTGTTATGGACCAATATTAGAAAGTTATTCTTAACAGTATTTGGTATGAAGGAGATGTTATGTGCCAAAGCCACCAAGTGATCTTTTCAGCAAAATTGGTTGCCCATTCTCAAAATGGAAGATATTGTGACATTGATTGATATGCCAGTCTCTGATTGTTGGGTTTTAGGTTTGGGAGTACTGTAGTATATAGTTCTACGCAGTACGATAGTATATTGTATGTGGTATTAATTTAAAAAAATTTTGTGTGTGTGCAAAAATTAAATGGATGGTTTCCATGTAGCACAATAATTAGGCTTAAATGGTAAGGGCTCGGGGTTACTGATCAGAAGGTCTGGGGTTTAAGCTTCAGCACCACAGAGCTGCCACTGTTGGGCCCTTGAGTAAGGCTGTTAACCCTCTCTGCTCCAGGGTTGCTGACCCTGCACTCTGACCCCAACATACCTCAATGGAAACAACTTATAGATTTATTTTTTTTCCAAAAGTATATGTGAAAGTATTATTCTTGTTGTTTTGTATGGCGATTGTAAATGTGAATCATGCCGATACCTCAGCCAGGACTCAATCATCATTATACTAGCTAGTTAGGGCCATCTATATGCTCACGCATGAAGAAGGGGTGGATACTGTAGTACTTCAAAGATGTGGTTGGCTCAATTCATATGCCTCAGAGGAAGCATGTGATAGCATTCTCTACCTCCATGTGGTAGGTGTCATGGGTGATGGGTAGAACACTGTCTCACTGTTGAGCTCTGCTAAGTTTTCCTTGATATGACAAATTACAACACCTTTGTCGGTAATTGTTTTTTTATTACAGAAAATACACAATATAAGCTCTACAGGTTTATGCAAGGCGACAGGTTCAGTAATCACATGAGAAATAGCTTCTACCTTAAACAGGAAATCGGTTCTATGACTAGATGCTTAGATTTAGAATACTATTGTTATTTCTAGCTCCTCACACACACACACCCCCACAGGCTTACATTACAGTACATGGCACACTACAGTATGGTATGAATCTGTAGTATATTAGTTGGCTGTGGTATTACCTGATATAACTAACACTGTCAGTGCCCCATTGTATGTTGACCTTTGAAGCCATGACGACTTACACATGTGTGTTTCAGGGCAGGGAGGAGGGGGTTGAGATCGACCCTTGGGAAGATGCAGACTACAGCATTTACAAGGTCACGGACCGCTTTGGCTTCCTGCAGTAAGTCATCTCTTCAGCATTAAAACATTTCCATTGAAACTGCTCTCAGGTGACCCGTAGAGTTGATTTTATTTATTCATTTTTCATTTATACTTTTATCATTCCTGATATAGGCAGGATGGGTGAGTGAAATATTTTAAAAAATATATATTTTTTAGAAATGTGTTTGTATTTAAACAAGTTTTTATTGTTGATATGGAAAGAATTTCTGTTGGATTTCTGTTATGATGATTATTCAAGTAAATAAAAATAAACAGAAAAGTCTAAAAATGTAGTACAGCCTGTCATGAAGTGTTTTATTTTTCTTATACCACAGAAATTTACCAGTAATTACAACTGGAGAATGCAAAGTCAGACTTACCTTTGGTGGTCTACTCTTACAGAGTTACACAGTGCTGACACTGGAGACTCCTTCCATCAATGTTAAATAATCATCAAAACATAATTCTTTCTATAATAAAAACTTGTTTCAATACGAAGATATTTCTAAAATATGTGCTTTATCATTAGGCTTAGTTTATGTGCAGGCAAATGAGCTGTTATTATTGTCCTGTTAGTTTGATTGTGATTTTAATTACAGCTGCACTACTGACCGTGATATCATTATGGTGCAACACACAATTGTTTATAACTTATGCCCATTATTTAGATTTTTTTTCCCTTTCAGTGAGGAAGAGCTCCCCACGCCAACACTTCTTGAAGAAAAGGTAAGCGAGACAAATTAAAACAGCCTTGAAGAAAACCTGTTTACATGAAATTATGAACAGCACGACAGCATAGAACCATCATGCATCCCGCATGTGCGGACAAGTCCAGGAGGTCAAAAATTATACTGATGAGTTTTAAACGTGTGTCAGTATGATGGCAAAAACAGCTGCTTGGCCTGGAGTTAGGCTACCATGTGATACATTCCATGCATGCTGCGAGCTGGTGTTTCTTTTTTGATTTGTGAATGTTGTTAATCTAACGCTCAAAGGTTGCAAAGTTTAAAATAGGTATAAATCAGAGAGGATTTAATTTTTATGTAAGTGATTTACAGAAAAACAATAACCGTGTTGCAATAATTAATGGCAACAATCATACCTATTAAATTCAATTCCAGCTGGTGTATAATTTAGTAGCGTACTGTAGCTCACGTAGCCCCTGGCTTTGTGCGTGATGACACTCAATAAAAACACCCAGGCTAATTTACTAACAATACAAAAAACTGCCTACTGTACCAGTTTCAGTTTTACTTTAGTAGTTGATGACAGTGCCTTATTATAGCACCGATACGCACTGTTTGACATGCATTTGAGCTTTGTTCAGCCACATGTAAGGTATTTTAAAAACAGTACTAGTGCAGTAGTTAGGTATTTGCCTGAAGTGAAATCTAAAATCTAAATGTTGAGAAGTTATGTGGACAAATGTAGGCGTTGCTATATCCGTCACTCAACGTGATAGTTTACCGTGTATACAAAGAGTATGCAAAAGATGACGGTAATGCACCTACAAGCTGCAACAAACCAATGCGCTAAAATCAAGCATTAGTGTGAAGTGTCACTTATAGATAAAACCCCTCTTTAGAGCAAACATATCTGCCGCAGTCAGAGGTGATGGTGTGTAAAATGCCCAAACTGAGAGCCCAGTGTTATGTGTCAAAATTAAAATGTTAAGTAAAATTTATGAGCAGTAATGTGCCGGATTATGTCACAGCATCATGCAAAACTGGCTAGACAGAATTTAATGAAACTTTTGCAGTATTTGGATATCTGCCAGAAGTTTAACCTGCACTAAATGAATTCAAAATGTTAGAAAGATATTAATTAGAAAAGCAAAACTGAGTATTTTTACTGGGAGTTTACTTGCTGAATTAACAGTGCTGAAGTGGTACAGTACAGTATAAGTCGCTTTAAGACAAAATTTGATCTTTATCCAATCTAGTTTTTTTTAAATTTCTCATCTGTGATTCACTCTCCGATTACTGAACAGGGAGTGTACTGTATTTGGCTGGCGACGAAAAAAGTACAACTTAGCCTAAACAAGGTGTAAGATAGTCAACCTTACAAAATGGTATTTCTTTGTACCATAAGTCAGGCAGAAAGACAGGCAGACAAAGGTTAAGAAAAAAAAAAGCTTATTTTAGCCTTAACCATTTAACTATTCCTTAAAAAACTCCGGAAATGACGCATACTTGCTCTAGTAATATATAATAATACTATATATACACACACACACACACACACACACACACACACACACACACACACATGCATCTCATCTTTTATATCAGAATATCACTGCTTCTAGATATTCTTAAATAGACATTTGAACTTCCTTTGGTTAACAACCTCATTTACAAATTGTCAATATAGATAAAGTTCTATGTAATTTCTATAATTAAATGTGGCGCAAGTTTAAAATTGTGTGTTTAAACAATATATTGTGTTCTTTAGCTAATTTTTGCTTTAGCGTGGTTAGTGTTGCCTGTTTACATACTGTCTTCTTACCCTCGCAGCAAAAACAGTTGGAGGTCGAGCGCATACAGAAATGGTTAAAGATGGTCAGAAAATGGGAGAAGTACAAAAACAGCGAGCGGGTGAGATCCAGCTCTCGATTTTATTTATGGCTGAGAATAAAGTTAAAAGACAATACCGTACTTGTTAAAGACTGTAGTCTAATGCATATCTGTCAGTCTGTTGCGGATAATAGGCACATTGTCTACAGGACATGTCTACATGACTCCTCCATACATACTGATACTTTTTTTCTGGTATAGATGATGAAGAGGGTGTACAAGGGGATTCCGCTCCAGCTGCGAGGTCAAGCCTGGAGCCTACTGCTGGATGTGGAGAAGCTTAAGAAGGAGAATGAAGGGAAATACGAGGTACACACGCTCACATTTGCATGTACAGTACACAGAGATGGAATGTTATACACTATAAGGCAGCAGCAGCACGTGACAGTCTGATCAAAGCTGTTTAGGTGTAATCATGCGTTAATTCTTTCACAGAGAATGATAGAGCAAGCCAAGATCTACTCCACAGAAATCAAACAGATTGATCTTGATGTGAACAGGACCTTCCGAAACCACATCATGTTCATGGACCGATTCGGAGTAAAGTGAGTCCCATCAGAGATGAACGTACTAACATGACAGGAACATCACATGACTATGCAGTTTTCAGATGCAGCATAAGAGCTTAATGAGTCATTTAAAGAAACACAATGCACAATGTTTTTAGTCTCGGCTCTGTTCCCAGTAGCATTATGGTCCTCTTCCAAGTCTGTAATTTGATGACCGAAACAAAGCATCGACATAAGATGCAGTAGTCCTCATGTCCTTAAGCGTGGATTAGTATAAAATCCCATAATATGGGACCCAGACATGGTTTTGTTGAAAATCACTGACTTTCTAGCTCATTGTGCTCGAGTGTTTCAGTCACATACAGTAAGAGTATTGCTGTGGCATACATTAAAGAAAGAATGTCAGCACAAAAAAATAGAAAATGGTAGATCCTTGTTGATTTACATGCTCTTTGCTTTGATTTCATTTTAGATTAGATTTGATTATATTATATTTACATTTATTGTCCTTATACAAAGTACATGTACAAAGTTGATGAAATACAGAAGTGCATAAGTGGCCTATTTACAATACTTAGCCATGAGGTTATGGGTTCATATGTTCATATGTGTCATGACATTTGACTCTGATGAAGAAAAATTATTTCTCTCTGTCAGTCTCTCTAAACCTAGTTTAGTCTATTGTAAAGATTTCATGTGAATTTGCAGTTATAGTAAGGGTAATAAGTTTATGAACACATTGTAAATAATACGATAATATACTCATAAATGTTCTGCAAAGCCGACATAGTGTCCAAAATACAATCCTACTTTTGTGTGAGAGATCGGTGAACTTTACTGTGGCAGGGAGAGCTTAAACAGTACGTAGAAGCTTTTCATAAAGAACTCATTACTGTTATCTAACCTGTTACACATGGCGGTCTTAGACTGTGTGAAAGTAAGAGGGTGTGTATACGTGTGTGTATTAATAGATTTCCTGCCTAACAGGGTTAGGCTTCTGTGTACTAAGGTGCTGGTCTGATTACAATCTACAGGACAATATGATGTTTTTTTGCACCTGTCTGTCTGTCTGTCTGTCTGTGTGTGTGTGTGTGTATTATAATTTGTTTAGATTGACGTGCTTCCTGATTTTTCTCGATTACAAATATTCACGTTAGCACTTCATCCTTGAGTTGAGAAATTCTGGCAAACAGTTTCGACAGCTTTTCTAGGGAGAAAAAAGGCCAAGTTTGACCCTGCCTGGAAACACATTTGTTTTGGTCACAACATTTAAGAGTGTTTTTTCTGTCATCTTTCTTTTTTTTTTCTCTCTTCACATTCGGACATTTGGCTCGTTTCCCCAAAGTGTGCAAGAAACGCATTGACGTCACTAGAGGCTTAATAGATTGCAGGCTTTTAGAGTTCAATGGAAAGTCTTGCACATGTAAACTGTCATTAATACTCCAACATTTACGGAAAGGCGCAGCTATGACTTTAGCTAAAAGGAAAGAATCACGCTCCAACCTCAAGAATTTGGCTTTTTGAATCGCAGAGCACTTTTTAAACAGCGGGCTATGTAATAGAATCTGTCATGGATTTAGAGTACGGCAGTGTGGGGTTTTTTAGCGTATAAGGGGATTTATGTGTCGTTAATGGAGACTGCATTGGCTCTGATACTGCTGAATGAACTGATTCGCTTGTGTTCACCGTTTCTACACAGACAGCAGTCTCTGTTCCACGTGCTCACCGCATACTCCGTATACAACACGGTAAGTGCACATTAAAAAGTGATTGCTGTATTGAAGATATTGTTTAATACATTTTAAACAAGAAGACCTGCATGCATTTTCAGTGTGTGTGTGTGTGTGTGTGTGCGTGCGTGCGTGCGTGTAATAGAGGCACAGACAGGTGAAAGGAAGTGTGCAGCCAAGCTCAGGCCTAAAATAAACAACACAATTACAGCACATGACTGCATATAGATTTCATTTTCATGTGTGTCTGTGTGGTTACATGTGCACGTCTCCAGGAGGTGAGCTATTGCCAAGGCATGAGTCAGATAGCAGCCATTCTGCTAATGTACATGAACGAGGAAGATGCATTCTGGGCCATGTCCCAGCTGCTGACCAATCAGAAACATGCCATGCACGGTGAGCCTTTCTCATTACTCGCAGGAGATGTTTCCTAAATTCCAAGCACCATATTGATTTCAGTGTTTAGTGTTCCTGCAGGATGTTCAGAGCTTCGGAATGCTGAGTTCACAGTTGTATCTGAGAAGCGTTTAGTATTGATCTGGAGATTCAGTTTTAATCAAGGTTTGTCTGTTTTTTTTCCCCCTCGCCAATAGGTTTCTTTATCCCTGGATTTCCTAAATTGCAGAGATTCCAAAACCACCATGATCAGATTCTGTCCAAACTCATCCCTAAGCTGAAAAAGCATCTGGTAGTAAAAAACATTGCTTTTCTTCAGAATTTTATAAAGAGCATTATCATTTCTTATGCATTTTGGCTTAATTACAGTAATTATATCTCATGTTTACACACTGCCTCACTTCTGTTTTTCTTCTTACTCACTAGGACAAGGAGCAGATGACCAGCGGCATTTACAGTACTAAATGGTTCCTGCAGTGTTTTATTGACCGGGTAAGTGTGCGCCACGTGCAGCCACACACACACACACACACACACACACACACACACGGACATTCCAGCATGTTACTATAGACACAAGCCATTTGTTACAGCATGAACATGTGGCACAGCAAATGACTGCTATTTATGTCCATCACATTAGAGGAGTCTTACACAGCTGATGCTTTCATGAATAAGCATAGACCTTGTTTATTGAACATGCAGCCCAGTGGTGCAGACTTTGTTGCCTCATATTTCCCTGCCTTGATTCCAAGCTTGGATGGCTGAATGGCGCTTCTGTGTTACCGTGTTGGAAAACCTAATCAGCCTACACTGCATGTCTTTGGACTGTGGGAGGGAGCCAGCAGCATAGTCGTAAAATGTAGTAAAAATTTTATAGTGATTAAATTCAATATAGGTTATGACTTGATTAAATGAAAATGAACTGAATCACCAAACACAACATTTCATACCTATTATGCTTTACTTTAGAATCTTATATGACTGCCTCTTTAAGACACCGCTTCCTTCCGTCACTGTACAGGTCACTAGATAATGCTATACATTTCATCTCATCTACTCAACAGCACCCTCTAGCCATAGTACATGGTGGCTGCAACTAATTACTGTGCAAACTTAAGCTTGAATCAATGCCTCGTTCCAGACACCGTTCACCCTGACCTTACGCCTGTGGGACATCTTCATTCTTGAGGGAGAGAAGATCCTCACAGCCATGGCCTACACCATCCTTAAACTGCACAAGAGTAAGCTAAAGTCTCTCCTTTCATGCAATGTGAACATCATTGCATTAAGCCTAAGAATCTTCCAGCTCCAAATCAGTTTAAATTGTCAGAGTACAGCATCAGCGTGCTGGTGTGAAGTGAAGCTTTTCCTTTACAGAGCGTCTGTTGAAGATGTCACTGGAGGAGCTGAGAGAGTTCTTACAGGAGAAGATTGCAGAATCCTTAGAGCTCAGCGATGATATGGTCATCGAGCAGCTTCAGGTCTCCATGACAGAACTGCGCAAAATGAAGCTAGACCTTCCTTCTCCAGGTTTGTATTCTACATGCAGGCCAAGTTGTATGATTGTAGTGCGCTGTGTAATGAGAGTGTTATGAATAAGTGTTCATAATGAGTCAAAAAGGACATAGGACTGCATTAAGATTTATTTAAGCTTTAATAGTGAGGAGTTGTGCATTTTTATTCAAACCTTAGATGTTCAGCAGCTACCGAGATTTATTCATGTAGATTGCATTTTGCCTACAAAAGTGGTAAAATTTTTTTTTTTTTTTTTATCTTAAAAGATAAAAAAAATCTTCCAAATGATAAAGCAAGTGTGCACCCAAGTTGTGCCACCCAGGATTGGCACTGGATTGTATATATCAGAGATTGATCAGCTGTTCACCGGTCATGGCCAGGCAAACTAAAATCCGTCTGATTTCAGTCAATGATCATTTAATAGTTGCATCTATAACTAAAATACAAAAATCAGTAAGGACAGAAAATTAGCAATGTTCATAAAATAGCTAATTAAAAGTGTGATAAAATAGCCTACATCTTTCCATTCATATATACTCGTCTAACAATAAATATGCATTTTCTCTGCCCGAATATTAAAATAACATTTGGAAGTCGTAAGTCATGTTTTGAATAGAGGTTAAATGACCTCCTATCCATCAGTTTGTAATTATTTTGCTGACTCTGTTTATTCCATTTCCAGCTAAGCCAGATGAACTGCCACGGAAACCGCTTGGTGTGGAGCATCCTATACTGCTGACCCCGCTGCGAACCCACAACCAGACCCTGGATAAGGAAATACCAGACAAGAGCCAGCTAGCCAGACGACCTCCAGCTTCACTTCAGATCTCAGTCCAGGAATCGATTGTTTCTGATCAGGGCTCCCCGGGAGACAAGTGGCCCTACCAGGATAGGGAGATAGACAGTGTATCACCATTTCCCTCCCCTGACCCAGTGTTAGTGCATACTGAAATAGTTTTTGGCCCAGATGGATCGATGGAAACTCCCGAAGAGCAGCCACCACCATATGAGCCTCCAGAACCGAATGATCCTCCACTTCCGTCCCAACTGACCATGAGTACTTGTGGAACTTCAACAGAATCAGCACATTTAGAAGCAACTCAGGACACTTCACAAGGCACATCACAGGCTACAGCGGAGGATGGTTTATCTGTAATGCACAGAAGCAAGTGTAAGTTGACATTATCTGTAGCCTCACCACAAGACTCCCAAAATGAGAACCTCCCAAATACAGAAAAGGTAGAAACGAGAAAAGTGAAGACTTTTGTTTCAGAGAAGTCTGTGGTATTAACTCAGAACTCTGCATTTGTTAAAATTCCCCACACAGACTCTGAAGTACAGTCATCTTCCACACACACAGAGGCTTCATTATTCACAGCTGGAAGGAAACTGATGACTGTTCACTCAGACCCGCTGTTCAAGCATCATGATCTTCCCAGTCTGCCCAAATCAGAGACTTTTTAAGCTGGCCATCGATTCTTCAACTTTTTTTTAATTTTTTTAAAGGCATTTAGAATTTTCTGTATCCCTCCCACTGCTCCATGTTATTTTTCATTATCTTTCTTCCTCAAAGGCTTGCCAGATTTTACCTACAAAATGAAGGACTACGTTACATCACATAGGCAATAGAATACATTGTACTGTTCCTGGGCAGGATACGTCCTAAAATAACAGTTTTGTTTTTATATATATACCAGGTAATAATTGGTTTACAGCAGTTTACTTGCCTTACAGAAGTAAGGTCTTGATTTCATCAGTTTGGCCTGGAGAGGTGCTACGCAAATTCTAGAGAAAATCTTTTAAAAACTTTAAACAAATCATTTGTTAGTAAAATCAGGAAAAGGGTTCAAATAACATGAGCTGGCTCACTGTTATACATGAGCCACCAATATCATCCTGAGTGTTCTAATATATTTTATTACTTTTGTTAATTTATTATTTGTTTATATATAATATTTTTTTTTTTTTTGTGGTTTCAACTTACCAATTAGTGGATTGGAAATTCTTGGGGAGAAATTTTTTTTTTTTTAAATAACACCAAAATAAATAAAGAATTAAATAATGACTATTATAATAATAATAATAGTAGTAGTAGTAGTAATAATAATAATAATAGGCCTTTTTAGGCGTTCAAGCATGAATTAATGCTTAATTAACAAAAAAAAAAGCAATAAGTAGTAAGTAAAATTATTACTTATATATTTTTAATAAAATAAGTAATAAACAACTTCATTAAATTACAACAGTAAGCTGACTAGAAATGAAATGAATAAATTAATTTATATGAGTAAATGTTTGTTTTTATGTGAGACTTAAATATTCTATCTAGGCTGCATTTCTTTTAAATATTTATGATAACTGAGTAAAGAACTCTTTTAGACATTTTTTGGCTTTTTTTTCTTTTGCAAAGGATAAAGTCGCGAGATGGAATTTTACTTGTTGTTAAATTTGTTTAACAACAAGTAATATGCCATTTGACATTCATTATGTAATAAAATACATAAACCATGACGATTCATCATTTATCTGAAAAAGTCAGGAAATGTATTTTGATATATTTAATAAAAGCATTTTTTATCAATACTTTACTAGCCAGGTAAGGGAAGAATTAGCCAACATTTTCGTGCCAGAAATATTTTCTGTGCCAGTAAAGTGATAAGTGTTAATGTACTTAAAGGGAACTTTGTTTGAAATTGTGTAAGCTTTTTTTGCAGTATTGTATTTTAATGCCTTAAGGCTTTTGTATCGGTTGGCTTTTAGACATCTGTATAGCATAAATTATATTAATACTAGTAAAGTACTGTGTTAAATTCACGTGTGTTTTTTAAAAACATATATTTAATATTGTCTCAGTCTTATCAGTCATAATGTTTGTGCAACATTAACTGAAAGCTGTGCAGAACGCTTCAAGCCTTAGGATGAATGTTTCACTTTCAGTGGTTCAGTATGCAGCCGCAGTCATTTGTGGCATAATGTGAGTTTTTCTAGCCAAGGATCAATTTTTGCTTCATGCTAGTACTCTGATGGGAATTTAGTGCTTTTGCCTGTAAGAAAGACTTATCATTATGTTGAATATTTTTTTGCATACTCCTTGATTCATTTTGCAGCAAAGTCTAAAATAAAATCTGCAAACTTGTGTGCAGTTCTCAGTAAGACAGCAATATACAGTATACAGCCTTCTATGAATTATGTACATAATTTAGATAAAATGGTGCACAGGGTTATGTAAGAATAATAAAAGTCATATCAGTGCAATGGTAAAACTTTTGGGCAGTTGTAAATTTTAAATTTATTTAAAGGCATCCGCTGATCATCTTTTTGCAGATTCCTACAGTACCAATACCACATACGTTAATAGCACATACTTTAATACCACATGCTCGGGTGACTCATGTATGTGGCTCATATACAGTATGTGCTTCTGTTACTGCATCTGGACATCTTGAAACACTTGTGTTGTATTATTTTGTTTTTATAATACTCCCTATAATCAGTATGGTATTTTTAATTACTTGCTCTGTTTATACCGCAGGTGATTTTTCTAGAATAATTAAATTTTAACAAAATGAAGTTGGCGATATTGTTTCTCAATAATTGAACTAATCCTCTATAATAATGTCACGCTGGTCCACAGCCCCACTGAGCAGCACTGGTGTACTCCTGATCCACAGACTCCCTGTATGTTCAGCTCAGTAACTCGAAATGCACTGAAGTACGGATCAAAATATTAGCTCTTACACAAAGGGTTGTGTAACATCTCTCTTTTTTTTTTTTTTTTTTTTTTTTTTTGCGCAGGTTTTTGAGTTACCTGCATTCATCTGTTCATTCCTTAGCACGGAGTTTCGAGAGCTTCAACCCAAATGCTTTTGTTTTTACACAATCTGTATATTGTAAAGATATTTAATTTGCAAAGGTAGCTTTTAAATAGCTTTTTTTTCAGCAGTGTTCATTTTTATATTTGCATTTAACGGTGTGTCTTTCTGCTTTTCTATCCATCAGTCTGTCTGTCTCACAACGTTCAGTAGTGAGCTTTGTCAATGTGTCTGTCTGTCAATTCTGACTATCTGTCTACAGTATGATAATGTGTGTCTGTCTATCTGTTTGTTTCTATCCATCTGTCTGTCTTTCTGTATATCCTTCAGTTTGTCATTATTCTTGTCCATTTTTTGACTATACATCTATCGGTTTATTTTCAGTATATAACTGTCTGTCTGTTAGGAGGCAACAGGCAAGGCAGGTACTGTAACTGCTTGGGGCCCCATGCCAGTAGGAGGGCCCCCAAGGGCTAACAAACTTATATTTTTATAATGATATTTTATAAATTTATAAAGAAAATTGTGATGAAGGCTGGTTGGAGAGGCTCCCTGCCTTTTTTTTAATTTATTTTTTTTGCCTAGAGCCCCAACAGACTCTAGAATTGCTCGCCTGTCTGTCTTGTTTTCTCTCTAGAGACGTCCTTATTACAGTACACAGCACAAATGAAGGCAGTGCACAAAATACCAGTAGAATAGACCTAACTGGTTAATAATTATATAACAATATTATTCTATGTACTGTGTGATGCTTGTTTTCTTTTTAAAACCTCCACACACTTCTGGTATTATATTATACAATATGAAACCTATGGATGGGACAGTACAGTATGTTCCCAGGCCTGCAGTATTTTCAACAACCAGTAGATGGTGCCAGTGGTACAGATTCTCATGTGTGCTCACTACAGTGAAGGTGAATTCCCTTCAAAACAATGCAGCGTCTCTAATTTGTTTCACGCACTGTGTAGTCACGAACTGATCTAGCATGAAGCAGATCCATCCATATAAGAACAGATGCAGATATTGACTAAATTATTCATTCTGTCATGTTTTAGGTTGTACACTTTAGGAATAATAGCTGTCATCTTGAGGCGGGTGATGCAGGTGCTTTAGCAGCCGAGTCAATTTCTCAAGCTAGCAAACAGAGCTGTAGACCTGAACCTGTCTCTAGTCCCCTGAGGACAATGACAGTACATGGTGACATGAACATTTGTGTGATTTATTCCAGCTTTTGCCAGATGGTGAAAGTCATGCATCACTGTAAAGGAGCATGGCATTGCCATCCATCTTCACTGAGAGTGCCTCTGTGTCTGTGAAACACACTCATCTGAAATATTTTGATCTAAATGGACTGGTCAGGATACACTACATAACCCCAGTCACCCAACTCCAACTCCACTGGTAAAGCTACAGACTGAGACTCATCATTCCAGTACACATGAGGCAGCCGCCTCTAGTGACTCAGACCTCTAAAATAAGCACAAATGCTCAACTTATAATAGTGATCAGGACCCATATAAGCTGAATAGCACATCTAGGATAGTCAAGTCAAGTAGGCTTTTACTGTCATTTCAACCATATACAGTACAGTACAGTAGACAGTGAAACGAAACAGGGTTCCTCCAGGACCAAGGTGCTACATATATGTAACATACAGTAAATGAACAGAAACAAACTAGCTAGGACATCTGATCAGCTGACTATCTAAGACAAACCAACTTTACACCATAAATTATCAAAAACTATTCTAAGTACTTGGCGGCACGGTGGTGTAGTGGTAGGCGCTGTCGCCTTGCACCTCCAGGGTCCGGGCTCGATTCCCGTCTCTGTGTGCATGGAGTTTGCATGTTCTCCCCGTGCTTGGTGGGTTTCCTCCCGGTACTCCAGTTTCCCCCCCACAGTCCAAAGATATGCAGGTTAGGCTAATTGGCGTTCCCGAATTGCCCGTAGTGTGTGAATGGGTTTGTGAGTGTGTGTGTGCCCTTTGATGGATTGGCACCCTGTCCGGGATGTACCCTGTCTCGTGCCCTAAGCATCCTGGGATAGGCTCCAGGTTCCCGTGACCCTCAATACAGGATAAAGCAGTATAGAAGATGAGTGAGTTAGTGAGTATTCTAAGTAGTATACAAAAGACATTACTATACAAAAGATAACACAAAAGACTATACAATGCAAAACAAACAAAAAAAATACTATACAAAAGATAACATAAGAGTATTCAATACAATACTATACAAAAGATAACATAAGAGTATTCAATACAATACTATACAAAAGATAACACAAGACAACAAAGTGCATGTGCAAATGTCCAAACAGGAGCAGCAAAACAACATGACGCAATGTAATATACTGTAATATGCTGTAATAGTGGGTTGACGTAGTGCAAGTTAATGGAATGATAGAAAACAGTAGACATTTTTTGTAGAAGCAGCAGGGACGAGACATAGTCCTTATACAAATATCTGTGGAAAAAACAATTTCAAGTTGGTATTGAAATGTTCTGGATAGTTGTAGATCAGTGTATGCGCGCATGTGTGTTTATCATTCCAGTCCCATTTTATAGAGGTGAATGTTTATCTGAGTTGAGTGTGTGCGTATCAGTCCAGTCCTTTCTTGTTAATGATATGTGGGTAGAAGCTGTTGCACAGTCTGGATGTGAGGGCCTGAATGCTTCGGTACCTTTTTCCAGATGGCAGAAAGGTGAAGAGTGAGTGAGAGGGGTATGTCCGATCAGCCACGATGCTGACAACTTTGCGGACACAGCGTGTGGTGTAGATGTCTATGATAGCGGGAAGAGAGACCCCGATGATCTTCTCAGCTGTCCTCACTATCCGCTGTAGGGTCTTGCTGTCTGAGATGGCACAATTCCCAAACCAGACAGTGATGCAGCTGCTCAGGATGCTCTCGATAGGATTTATAAGACCTAATGGACTGTAAGGAGTTTCCACCTGCTTCATCATGTGCTTTTTCCTGTCTGAAACAAAGCTATTTCTTAGCACATCTGGGCTGCTGGTGTTTTTTTTTTTATTTTTTTTTTTTTTAATAAAATCCACTCTAATCATCTTTCAAAATGCATGGTTCAATGCTTGAGAGCATAATTTCATCTTCTTAATGGGAGAGTGCCGTCTTAATTTAAACACATTCATCATATTTATATTTGGATCATAAAGTTCTTTTTACAAGCCTTAAAGAAGAATTGGATGAGGAGAATGACAATTTTACATTAAATTTGTATACAATTAGAGACAAAAGTTTGCACCCCCAGTCTGTTGCAAACTGATATCCATATCCCTTTTCAGATTGCATTTCTGCTTACATCGCATGATAAATTATTTTGCTTTATTACTGTAATGAGATGGGGTTGTTTCCCTTGAAAAAATATAAAAGATGTATGTACAGTTCATACATGTGCTAAAGTCTTAGGCGCATGAAAAATACATGCTGTAAACAGTAATTAATGAAGGATACAGTTGATATTTGGTGTGACGATGCTTTGAGCTTGCTTGTTGCATGAAAAAAAAAATTGTCTAAAATGTGGTCGCTTATATAATATGCTGCATTCTTTTCTTGTATGTAAATATTTTTTCTGTAAACTTTTAATTTTAATGGTGGAATACTGATGTCTGAAAATCAGAAATGTTTTTGTACTGACTCAACAATAAAGATGGATTGATCCCCTGTCCAGACTCTAACTCTCCTGGGATTGGCTCCAGGTCCCCCTGCAACTCTATACAGAATAAGCAGTATAAAAGATGAATGAATTAAGGTTTATTTTAGGACTTCTGCATTATTGTTTAGGTCCTTATATTTTTAAAGCAAAAGTTTGGCTGAGGCAATATCAACTTTAGACAATATCACCCGTTTATTTTATTATTGTTTACAACTCTTTAACATTTGTATGCAGAAACATTTACCTTCATTATTTATAAATTAATCTTTACTTTACAGTATCCCTCTGAATGTGCCTAAGATTTTGCACACATCACTACTACTACTAAAAAATAATACTCATACCACTACTACTACTACTACTACTACTACTACTAAGAATAATAATTCCTAGGGTAATATACAGTATGATGATGCGGATTAAGATTATTATTATTATTAGGTGCTTAAACTTTTACCCTCGGCTGAAGCACTGTATCGAGAGCGTATGCTTTCGTGTGAACGCGCGCGTGCGCGCTCATGTGCGTTTGGCCTAGCTGTGTCTGTGCGCGCGCGCGCGAGAGTGTGTCTGTGTATGGAGCTGAAGGTGGCGCGCGCACAAGCAGCGCGAGCGCTTCAGAGTGCAGGCGAGGATGCTGTTTCATTCCATCGCCGCGCGCGCGTAGAGGCTTTTAACGTGGATTTCGGCGGGATTCTGCGCTGCGTGTGATCTGGAGATTAATGAAAACAAAGAGCGGCTCGGTACACACACACACTCAGAGTTCACGCGGACGGGACACCACTAACGGAGAGTTCCGGGTTCCGTGAGCGCGAGACCTGATCGGATCCGTGATAGGATGGCATGAAGGAAACACCGAACCAAAGTAAATGCATGTTAAAGCGAGCATGTTAGAGAGTCGGAATTAGTGCAAGAAACAGTTGAAGATACTTAAAAAAAAAAAAAAGGAAACATCGATGTGGACCTGATTTTCCGAGCCGAACTTTCCGCACCGACCATGCAAAGTTTGCAGTCTGTTGGTTCCCTGTCACATCTACTCACAAGCTGCATCTCACAGCACACGGACCTGGAGCTGAATACCGAGAGATACAGCAGGTGACTTTACCTTCATCCCCATCACAGCATCAGCACCTTCAGCACTGACTCTGTCCCACAGCAACATGAAAACACCACGCCAACACATCCACCAGTGGTAAGTCTTTATTGTGCAAATGAACTAAACCAGTGATGTGAAGTGAAATACTGGTTTCTCTCATTAGAAGAAAGAAACTTAATTCTCTCAGGGATTAAGTGTAGGAGTTCTCAGTGTGGAGATCTAATGAAAGTGATGCGTAGTGTAATGAGAGAAAAGGAACTGGTATAATTCTCATCAAATGCCTCTCAGTATATTGTTAGTCTACATCACATTGGTACTTTGATTACATTAGATATGCAGCACGAGCACCTGCTGACTTTTGCAAAAAAAAAAAAAAAAATTCTACACAGCAAAATCTCCACTTTGAGGTTAAAACCTTTGTTAACAAACACTTATAGTGCTGCATTAACACCTTCAGAGTTTAATTAGACTTGTCTGTTTTCCACTGAGCGTGATATACATTAATATTTAAAAATTAAATGTTTATTAAATTCTTACATCATTACAATCTATAGCAAATGTTCCCAGTCAGTTGTACCACATCAACGTATTTTCCACCTACTATCATTTAAAGATTTAAAGCAGGTTCATGTTTTGTTTCATTTTGCAAAGTTTTTTTTTTTTTTGCTCATTTACCCATTTTGTTTTTTTCTTTAATCCATACACCCTTGTCTTGTTTTGTTTTATTGCTTTCAAATGACTTGTTCCAGACTTCATGCATTCTTTAGAAAGCTGCTTCAAACATCTCACCCGTTTGGTTCGACATATCACTGTCGTGCATGTACTGTAGGTCAAAATATTAAATATGATTAAATAACATTTAACTCTCATGCTTAGAATGAACACTGAGTAATTAAATCAAATTTTATATCCTTTTGTTTATGAGATTACAATGGAATCTGCAGCATTAATGGTTTATTAATTAATGTGGATTTTTACTTCTAATTGGTAAAATTTTACTAAATGTCTCCAGCATTAAGGTTTCCATCAAAATGCCCTGAACCCATTACAGAATCACCATGTACCCCTGTTTGAAAAACCCTAATCTATAGTGTTGCTTTATCCTTTTTAAATATTTAATATTCATTTAGAATAAATTGTATTTTTTTTTTTTTTGCATATTGCCAAATAAACATTGGGTGTTCAAATAACTTTTGTAGAACTGAATGACCATTTGTAATACAGAATAACACCAACATGCTGAATAAACTCAGTTTTTAACTGACAGTTACAATATTATATCAACACCTGAAGCCATGAATTAATTTGTGCAATGGTAAATTGCTGCTTTCAACGTTAACAGTCAGTTTGACAGGTACACATTGTAAGTGTGAGTCTACATTCTCTTTTCCTCAATCACTTCCAGTCCCAGAGCAGTAAAAAGCGTCCGTCAGTCTCCTGCTGAATTTTCCACCGAGCGTGACATGCTTCTTTGAGGAGGATGCGCTTCCCTCTGAAGAAAATCCGCAAGCAATTCAAGCTCCTCCTGCTCCTTGTGCTTCTCACGTTTGCCATTGGCTTCACCTATCTGCATGTCATCCAGGGCAGGGCCATTAAACTCCACTCCAGCTATGGCAAAGGTAAGACCCGTCTGAGTGGAATCAATCTCAAGCTCAAAAAAACCTGACCTTATACCACCTCACACTGATTTCTTAGAATTAACAGTTAAAGCCTTTAAGAAATTCCATTTTCATGATAATTTCTTTGTGTGTGTAAGAAACTGTACCACCAATCAGTGTGACTTTCCTTGCAATCCTGTTATTGATCTCGAGAGCGGGTTAATGAGGATGACGACACTGAACATCAGAGCTGCCCAAAGTAATCTAAATTAAGATGCAACTCAGTTTAATAACTATCCCTGTCTGATTATAAGTATTTTTATAAAAGCAGCTTGTTTTCTGGAATATTTCATGATTGAAATTGTCGATAAGACTAAAGAACCATCCCTGCACTGAAAATAAACTATCCAAACTAGTATGCAAAATGTATACACTACTAACATTTCTGCAATGAGTATGCTCTCAGTGCTACTTATTTTTTTTATTCTGGGCCATTTTTGTAAAATGCATGTGTAGTTTTTGTTCATTTTCTAAAATCAGTACACCTGCTCATGCAATTATCCCGTCAGCAAATCATGAGTCATAATGCATAAAATCATGAAGATGCTGTACAAGAGTATTATTTAATGAAACATCAGAATGGAGAAAGATGACATCTCGGTGACTTTACCAATACTGTGATTATTTGGTGCCAGACTGACTGGTTGGAGCCAGACACTGATGATTTTCACACACAACAGTCTCTAGAGTTTGAACAGAATGGTGTGAGAAACAAATTTTCCAGCCAGTGGCAGCGGGTGAAAATGACTTGTTGATGAGATAGCTTGGAGCAGGATGGGCAGACAGGCTCCAACCATGATGATCAGAAAAGCATCTCAGAATGCACAACACTTTAAAACTTGAGGTGGATGGGCTACAACAGCAGGGTTCCACTTCTGTCAGCAAAAAAACAGAAATCTAACTTTACAGCGCGCACAAGCTCAATGAAGCTAGACTGATTTGATCAATCTCGTTTTCTGCTGCAACATACAGATGGTGGTATTAGATTTTGGCAACAACAGCAGGAATCTGCCCTATGTTGACTGTTTAGGTTGCTGGTGGCCGTGTAATGGTGTTGGGTAGGGTTTCTTGGCAGTCCAATCAACCAGCTTTTGAATGCCTGTTTGTGTATTATTGTTAAATCTGTACATCCTGTTATAACCGTAATTTTTCCATCTCATGACTGGTTTCGGCACGATGATGTCGCAAGTTGGCCCAAACTGGTCCCATGAGAATGATAATAAGATCACTGTAATTCGGTGGCGTCACCTGATCTGACTCCAATAAAGCATCTTTAGGCTGTGGGAGATTCACAGCATGATTTGCAGCTGACAAATGTGCAGTCATTACGTGATACGGTTTTATTCACACAAGCCAGAATCTCAAAAGGAATGTTCGAGATACCTTGAAATCCGAGGCTTGCCCTGTTCTTAGTTAAAAGCAGTCCGACATTATATTATGGGGTTTCTAATAAAGTGGCTGATGGGTGTACAGTATATGTACTCGATGAACAGTTTAGTTAGGTATAAAACTCCTTTAATTCAATGCTTATATTTCAAATTCATTTGTTATCATTCATTATTTGTCACATACACGGTCATACACATTACGACGGTGTATGTACAGATATAAGTAATGCTTATATTTACAGTAAGATCTTTATTTTTAGAGTGTGTGTGGCACCAACAAAAATGTGTAAATACCTGTCTCATTAGGGAAACACAAAGGATTCTGAATTGGTATGATTATAAAGAGCCTTTATTTTTAAGCGTATAAGAATAGCAGGTGTCAATTTTCGCAATCTAATAGTGTAAACCAACTCATTATTTCAATAGATGTTTTTAGAACACTGCAGGTTGGATATCTTTGTAACGGTACGGTGTGACCTTTCAACAAGCTGCCAAGTACTTAATGTTCTGATTATATAATCTGTTAACCATTGTAAATCAACTTCTCAATTTATACTGATATATAAAATGTAAAATCTGACTAATTTAGTAGGTGTACAGTATGTAACCATACTTATGGCATGGATGTTCACAGGAGAAACCCAGCTGCAATGCACGGGAACCACTGATCATCAAATGCACTTGATTTGCCGTTTTATTGCTGAAAATGCGGAGGTTTGATCAAGGGTGCCTTTTAGAGAAACGCAGAGAAAAGCTTCTTGTGTTTTTGTCGAAGTGAAGGATTATCCATCTGTGCCAGCGAAACCATGCCGCTACCACACACAGACATTTGTCCTTATATGGCGTAACTGCTGTTTTAACTGCTGTATCTATCAGGCATTTTCCAGTGTGGTTCATCCGAAAAGTGGGATTTGATCATATAAAAATAAGATCTTTATTTAGCATAATCTTAAATCCTCATGACAATTATTTTTGTATCTGATCAGGATTAGTTGATATACTGTGTGAACACAATTTACTTGAGTAAAGAATAGAAATTATTATCATGCAGCACAGCTCAAAGATTTTCCTCGCAGTTCCCCCTGATTGTGATTTCAATGTGTAGCTTTGTTAAGTTGACAGGACGAGGCAAGAGGCAGGAGGACTCTTTTAACCCACAGGTTAATGGAATTTGGGTCGGCTCACGTAATACAGCCTGTTCACCACCTTGACTAATGCTCATGCAAATGAGGGGCTTGGATGGCAGCCACGGTTATCTCAAGAGAGACGAGTTTCAAGTGATAAGAGAATAAGACTGGGACGCATGTGTTCAGTTAGTCCATGGCATGCGGAATCCCACTGGACAAACACCAAAGAGTCATGGAACGAGCGATTTGAGAGATGGACTACAGTTTAGTGCAAGTTATATGTGATAGCAATATAACAGATGTGACGTTCTACCTTGATGTGGTGTACAGTAACTGCCGGCTCCAACAAACATGAATAACTTATGCAATCAGCTTATTTCATTTTAATTCACCATGACAATCTGTTTTTAGTTGAGACACTAATAATATTATGTATGGAAATTTCAATAACATCAGTGCTGCTTAGGTGTTTAAAAGCTTTTAGTGTTGCACTTTCAAGAAATATTTTCAAACAGGAAACACGATCCTTTTCCCAATCCAACTTGTAACTGTAACCGTATTCCTTAATGGCAGCCGCCCATTGCAGCAGGATGATGCCACACTGCAAAAAATGGTACAGAGGTGGTCTGAGAAACATGATAAAGTTTGTGGCCTCCAAAGTCTGCAGATCTCAATGGAATTCAGCACCTGTTGGATGTACAGTACTGGATGAACAGTTTTGACCCTTGGAAGCCAGATCTCTCAACAGGACTTAACGGATCTTCTGGTATTGCCTCAAGGGCAAATAGCACACAAGGGGTCCTACACAGTATTTGGCAGGTGGTTTATTTTATACTGTACTTGATTGGTTTTTATTTTCACTTACAATTTACAAAGCCGTTCACCTCAATTCAATTCAATTTCTCCCCCAAAAAAGCCATACATTGGATTAAATATTAAAAACAAATATGTACCTGGCTTAATTCTACCCTAGTTATTGGACACATTTGGCTACTGTAGTGTAATTCTTATCCTCTCCCAAGGTGTTAACACCCTGCTCTTCTAGGTTCATTAAAACATTCCAGCCTTGATTGAATGAAAATAATGTGTTATTCTTTGGTACAATCAAGGAATGCGAGTCCTTCTCTGTTAGGCACATTCTCTGATTGAGGCTCTTCACTGTGCTTTCAGTGGGAGTCTTTTCACTTAAAAGTGATTTTCACTAGGGAAGTTCTCTTTATTGGTTGAAAAAAAAAAATTCTATTCTCACATTAAATTCTTTCCTAAAAGCTGTGGTTATGCCTATATACAGATTAATCATAATATTAAAACCAGTCAGAAAGGAAGTGAATAACTTTGATTATGTCATTAAACTGGCGTCTGTCAAAAGGTGCAAGACATTAGGCATCAAGTGATCATCAAGTGGTAGAACCAGAAAAAAGGCTTAAGGAACTAAGGTCCAAATTGTGATTACTAGACATCTAGTTCAGAACGGCAGGTCTTATCAGGTGTTCCCAGAATACAGTGATTAGTATCTACAAAAAGTGGTACAAGGAAGGACAACTGGTGAACTGTTTACATGGTCATGAGCGCTCAAGGCTCATTGGGAGGGAAGGCTGATCCATCCGGTCCAATCTCACGGAGGTGCTAGCTTAGCACAAAAAGCTGAACAACTTATGCTGTTATGGATGGATAAAGGTTACAAAACATAGTGTATTTTGATGCTGTGTCGCAGCAGACTAGTCAGGGTTCACACTTTACAGCTTACAGAACTTAAAGGATCTGCTGATACCGTCTTGGTGCCAGATACCAACACACCATTTTGGGGAGGGTTACTACATAATATGCTCTCTGGCCAAAACAAAGGTTCACACTTACAGTAGATATTTGATTATGGTGTGCATTTGCCTCGACACTGGTTAGACCACCTCATACGATGTTGCAACATTTATTTTCAACCAGATGCATGCTTTTTGGCCAAGATCATGTCTTGATGACTGGAGAGTTGAACCACTTCGTAAAATTTTCTCCAGCACGTCCCAAAGACTTTTAATAGGGTTAAGGCCAGGACTTGGTCATGGCCAATTCACATGTAAAATGATTCCTTATGATCCCAGAATCAAGCTTTCATAATTCGAGCCTGATTAATTTTACATTGTCATCCTCGAACATTCCTGTGCACAACGCTGTTTAGTCCCAATCCTGTGAGTTCTAATAACATTGTGTGGAAAAGCTCTCACTTTTACTATTGGACATAGCTGTGATTTCTTATTATGCAACTTCACCTTACGTTTAAATGATCCCAGATCTAAGTCAGAGCTTTTCCCTATTGCATTTTTCTGAAGGTTTTTATAATGTATTAGACAATTCTTAATGTAGATTTAGATATCTCCCTAGTTGTTTTCTTTGCTCTAGACTATATATATAATTAAATTCAATTTAAATTTGAAGGAGCTCACTATGAATTTACAGTTACAATTATGAATTTACTATTATATTATTCCTTATTTAATACATTAACTCTCATAGAAAGCAAACATTACAGACATATTCTAGTTGACATACAGTACAGTAGTTAACAATTTCCTTTGTATCAGATATAACATAAAACACCATCTTTGAATTATATGTAATGCAACTGGGAAAAGGGAATCTCGCGTGTCTACACAGGGAAAGCGTGCTTGATGACGTTCTCACTGTGAATCTTTAATAAGCCTCCGTTCTCCAGAGGAGAGGAAAGGAGAGGAGAGGAGGCGGGTGTGTACTGTGCTGGTGGAACAGGCAGCTCTCTGTTGATTTGGCTCAGGGCAAGGACACATGGGGCAGGTGGAGGCCCACTCAGCAGCCGAGTAGGAAGTGCAGGAGGCATGTGATTTTGGCAAGCATGCTTTGAGAGGCAGCACCCTGGGCAGAAGGGATTGCTGCAGAGCCAAGGCTTTGTCAAGACGAATATGTGTTAGCTGCTTCGTTAGAGGCCAGAATAAGATATTTCACGGCTGGTTATTTTACCTCTGATTAAAATGTATACTCCTTAATAATTTGAGGATCTAGTAATCACATGTGCAGTTGTTAGGTTTTGCGTTGAATCGTTTCGAGATTCACAGTGATAAAATGAAACATTAAGCAAAATAAAAATGAAACATTGAGCAAAATATCATGTATTCTTTTAGTGATAAGATCATTTATTCTGACAAAATAAGTAGATATTTATACAGATGTATCAGGACGGATGTGTGGATATTTTCGGTTTTCAGATTAATAGCAGTGCCAGTGCTGTCCCGAGAACGTTCCTCCTTCACAATAGTATCTGGTCAGTGCTTGATCCTTTCCGCTGATGGACGGGGTTAGACGGCGATGGCGGCTGGTCATAACATTAGATGGAAGGGCTAAGAGGAAACATCCATCAATAACTTGACAATGAAACTATTACAGCCAAGTGATTTATCATATTACAAGGACTCATTCGTGACAAACTAGGAATGATGAGGTGCATGTGCAAGTGTTTCACGTTTCCAGTGTGGTACTGGGTTCATAATGTACCAAGCATTAATATTGGAACCCTTTCATTCATCTGTCGTCTGTTCTTTTGAACATTAATTGGGCAATCTGTCTGTGTTTGGTCTATCTACCTTTCGTCCAGAGGTATTTCGGGGAAAAGTATTTAAAAAAAAACTTAAAAAAAAAAAACTATCCACCTCAATCATGATCATTACACCTACAGATATATTTCACATATCTTCTCAATCATTGTTAATGACAAAGTTATAGATTAGGGATTAAACGTTTTAACCAAAAACAAAAATACAGGGGGTATTTCACTGTGTATACAGTAATAAACTGACAGGCTGTGTGAATCCACAGTCTGAGTTCGAAAACAAATCAGCCTCAGAGTCACTTCGGCTACACATCCTCTATATTCCTTATGGTGATTTACACTTTAACCAATTTAATGGTGTTGCACGAGGTTCCACAAACCTTCAGAATAATGTGCTTTACACCATTTAACAGCAAGTCTGTTGTGGACACCAAAATGGAAGCTTTTTATTGATGCCTAATTATTTGTGAAGGACAGGATTCATTTATACCAACCACCCCTGGTAAAGCGTGTCTAACCAAATGTACGAAGCAGATGGGTCACACTCAGTAATGTACACATAGAAAGTGGACAATGCAAGATATAACAATAACCTGGTGGTGAGATATTACAAAACATAAGGTACAATAGATATAATAGATGTGTGATACATGACCTACTTGTTAGGGTAAATCTGTTTTTTTCACTCTTGGAAATGGTTGCAAAATAGCCTTTATTGATCTCAGTTTATTTGCTGCATTATGAAAGATGTACTGTACTGCCTAAGCATCCCTATGAAAAAAAATGCTCAATTATTCAGCAACCCTGATTCACTAAACGTTTGCATCCTGGTGGCATTTCAGCATCTGTGCTTCATCAAGTTTAAAAATTTCCAAATGTCATCATTGTTTTTTTTGTTTGTTGTTGTTTTGTTTTCCTGAAGTGTTAAAAAGGTGAGAGTGCTGGATGCGCTGTGCATGTGTATGTGGACATGCAGCATTTGTTATACACGATTAAGTGTGTAGTGTGTATGAAGGGCAAAGAGAGAGAAAAGGAGATGAAGGACGAGCATGCTGTTGGTTTGGCTAAACCTTTGCTCAGTGTTGCTTCTCTTTTGGCTCACAGCCTAAACTAAAGATCTTCATAGAGGATATTATTGGCTTCTCACTCACTCACCTTCTATACCACTTGATCCTGTATACGGGGAACCTTGAGCCTATCCCATGAGACGTAGGGCACACCCTGGACAGGGTTCCAATCCATCGCATGGCTCGCACACACACACACACACACACACACACACACACACACACACACACCGTGCAATTTGGGAACTCCAAATAGACTATTTTGCATGTCTTTGGACTGTTAGAGGAAACGCACCAACCACGGGAAAAACATGCAAACTCCATGTACACTGAGGCAGGAATTGGACCCTGGTTGGGAATCAAACCCAAACCCTGGAGGTGCAAGGCGACAGTGCTAACCACTAAGCCACTGTGCCTCATTATCGGCTTCTAACAGCCTTAAATACTGCCTCAGTTATCAATTTCATTCACCTTTTATTAATATTCCTGGAAGCTGCACTGCTGAGCTTAGGACAAACTTTGGAGCAGTAGATGCTCAGTACAGTTTCCATTTAATTATAATGGGGACATTATGGTACCTTATTTAGGTATGTAGGCATGTAGGTTAATTAGTGATCGGGTACGGATTAAA
>JAQQZT010000023.1:10880212-10896673 GCA_030068275.1 Clarias platycephalus
TTGACATATAGTTTATTTTTAGCCTGAATTAGATTCAATTACATCAGACGAATATCTATTACCTGTTTATTTTTAGTATGATCATTACATAAAAAAAATAAATTTAAAAAATCGTTATCGCAATATTCAACAATATCGCATATCGCATATTTTCCTAATATCGTGCAGCCCTAATAATGTTGCTAAATGTGTCTTCATACAGTATTAAGTAACAGATATGTCCAGCTATCATCTAATTTTCTTTCTGTTTCTTTAGTTCATTAGATTGATTCATAAGACCATCTAACCTTCATTGTGAAAATTAGATGATAGCTGGACCTATCTGTTGCTGTTGCTTTGTGAATGAAGTTACTTTCCCCTTAAAAGGATGGATGATAGGATAGTGCTTAAAGTCATTCAGTCTTTCACTTTTAAAAGCATTCCAGTGTGAATGAAAGAAAGAAAAAAAATAAAAAAATACCGGAGACACTGGCTTCATTTTTACTCCCTTATACTGTATTTGCTTCCTGTATGGCTTGACTGTAATTCTCTAACAGTTGTAAAACACAGAGCCTTATGTCATTGTGTAAGAATGAATTTATTGTCATGTATGTATTAGTTTTAATTGGTTCCTTGAATGTCTGGTTGTTTTATGTAGAGTACTTTTTATGGTTCCTCGGAATATATGTGAACTGATTTCCAGGCGTGACAGGCACGAAAGCATGAAAATTCCCAGTTCAACTGATTGCTTCTTTGCCACTGCTGTGAAATCCTGCTGTGCTGGAAAAGAAGGAAGATTTAGTGTGTGTCTGCATGCATGGTATATCAATTTTAGAAAGTGAAATAGCGTTTTGCGCACTAGTTGTCTCCTTTACGTTCACGTGAACATTTCGATTTTAAGGTTCTTAAATGCATGTTGGTACCTGAACCAAGAAAGCTCAATTTCGGTAATTATACCGCAAAGGCAGCTTAAGGTTTATTGACAGGCATATTAATATCAACAGACATACAGGCAGATGGCTACATGCTTTATTATCTCAAAGTGTGGCTTATCTTCAAGGTCAAAATCCTGGAACCAGAAATCTCTGTCACTTTTGCTCTGTCCCTGCATGTGAGATGTGGTGATATTTTCCTTCGGACTGACAAATGAAGCCTTCTATCTCGGCCATCTGTCCTCACAAATGGGCCATCAGTTGTGTCAATGCGCTGCATTTCAATGCTCTGGTGCACTCAAGAGTCAAGGAAAGAAAAGGAAAGGAAAGAAGAGCAAAAAAAAGGAAAGTGACACAATGTGCAGACTGACCATAACACGAGACTTGATGTAAGGTTTGATATACAGTATGCACCAATATTCATCTTGCTTACAGACTTAAAGAGGTGCATTCACATGCCATCAGGATACTTTGAATATGATTCAAATTTCTCCGTCTTTACAGACGATGCATCTTCGTAGAAGTTTGTATAATGCTTGGTCCTATGCAGATAAAAATTGTGTATTGTTTGCTCTTGTACTGGTTCTCCAAATCAGCTTGTTGCTCAGATACAAGGCAGATATTTTTCTTCATTTTGACCAAGTCATGTGTGAAAATGATTCATCATGTTCGCAAAACTACTCCTTCACAATTTGAGTACTGGAATATGGCAGTGCTGTCAAGGAAAATGATGGAAGGAAAAGCTCCGTTCAGACCACTGGCTGATCTCATTTTTGTCACATAATGTTACTGAGCCAAGATTCGACCAATGGAAGCAACCTCAGATCATAACGCTGCATCCAGCGGCTTGTATAGCAGGTCACTGTGCATGATGGCTGCATCGCATCATGCACTTCCCTTCTTATCCTGATGCAACCATCCTTCTGGTACTGTATAGGGGCGGTCTGGACTCATTAGATCACATGACCTTTTCCATTGCTCCAAAGACAAATCTTTATGCTCATTAGCAAATTCAAGCTTTTTGTCTGATTAGCCCCACTAATGAATGGTTTTCTTGTGGACACACAACTTTTAAGTCCCAATCCTGAGAGTTCCCATCACATTGTGTGTATGAACATGCTCTTGCTTTCAGTATTAAACATAGCTATGGTTTTTACTGTTGCATAGCAGGCAAGGTTGTTGATCCGACCTCCAAATTCCCCAGATCCCAATCTGATGGACCATGCAGTGTGTCAAGCCAGAAAATCAAGTCAGATCCAGGAAGGCTCCACCTTGCATCCTTACAGCACTTAGAAGATCTAAAAAAAAAAATAATAAAAAAAGACTAAACTTCATACTATGGGAGATCGGGCCTTTTGCTCAGCTGCACTCAGACTGTGGAATTCTCTCCCTGAGTATCTGAGGACGCCACAGACTGTTGATGCTTTTAAATCTGGTCTTTTTTTTCAGAGCTTTCGGCTAGAATTAACTTGTAGCACTTTGAGATTTGCTTCAAATATGAAGTGCATTATAAATAAAATGTATTATTATTATTACTATTATTATTATTAAGATCTGCTGGTGGTCTTGTCGAGTCAGGGTCAGTGCTGATTTGGTGGCACAGGGGGAACCTAGACAATATTGGGCTTAATGTTTTGCAGTTTTAAATGTAATTTATGTGTAAGAGCTGTGTACAATATGTCCTGTGTAAGTCCACAACAAGTTACTAGTCCTGGTGTTGTTTAGGAACATCTTCAAAAGCGGTTTACTTTGTTTTTGTCATTTAGTCAATCTTTTGAAGCAGGTATGGATAACCAGCTGTGTGAGGGGAAGGTTAGAAATGTTGGTGAACTCCTCTAGGACAAGTTGTTTTGGTCAGCGCAGGTTTTCAGAACATGCATAAAATTGATTGTTAAAAAGGAACTGGCCAGCATCGTCCTTGGCAGAGGATCTGCCTGTGCTAGTCTGTGATAGTCCCTACTGTACCTGTTCCTGGAGCTGAGATTCAGCTCTGTTCCTCGAGTTCTGGCTCAGATTTTAGACGGTTTAAAGGAACCATGACAAACCTAGGAATTGTAGGATTTGACCAAGATCAGACTAGCATCTTTTAGTTTTTTTTTTGTTGTGTTGCTGTTCGGTCCCCAAAATAGCACGCTTTTTTTCCTTTTCATCTTGTCTATTATTATAATTATAACTACATTTACAATGTGGGAATTAGCATTTTGAGAATGTTTCTAAAGCTTACGTGAAACCTTTTTTGAAGCAAATGATCGTGACAACTGGAATATGCTTAGAACGTTCCTATAGCAGTGCCTTACAGAAACCGTTCCACCTAACCTAAAGTCATTAGCTCAGTCAGCAGTTAAGGATGCATGCTACTAACGAGAAAGCTGTGATTGGGGCATGTGTGAGGCTGAATTGTCACTCTGCTGGTGGGGTTACATGCATGAACTGCAGAAAGACTTATATTAACCTGCTCATCAGATCTCTGGGCTTGCCGTGGCCCAGACAGATACTGTAGATTTACCTTCTTTTGTGTTCATTTAAAGCATTTTGGACAGTTTAGATTGAAGTAGACTTTAAATTCTATTTATAAATCTTATGGAAGATGTATTGTAAGGGATTTTTATAGTTTATTTAGCTTCTGGTGTTTACATGAATTGTGAGTCTATCAATCAGAATATAGCGTAGTCGATCACGTCAGTTACATACTTCAATTCATACCGTAGTAATGTACTGACCTCACATACTGTATGTATGTTTTGGCATTGTATTATCTGCTATACAAAAAAATATAACAGTACAGTGTTGCCTCGGCGTACGAATTTAATCAGAGACAAGGTTTTAGAGCGAAACTGCACTACATACAAACCTCTCTTAACCTTAATATATGATTCCTCTTGGCACTGGCTGTTTGAAAAAGTGCTGAAAGTGGCCTTTTTTCTTGTTTCTTGCACAAAATGCAAAAAAAAAAAAAAAAAAAAACAATATGTAAACTTGCTTTGCTTTCTCCACACGCAACATAGGTGCAAGCCAGGGTCAGTGTATTCCGAAAATATTTTGCATGCCGAGGCAAATTTCTTGCAAAATATTTCACTTCTTCAGGCCGAACTGTGTAAAAGTCTTGAGCCAAAAAACTAATGCTTTACTGCGACAGGCTGCAAAGTGCCTAATGATACAATTAAAAAATTGACTGGATGTAAAAACCTTTATTCCCCCTCTCGTCTGTTCCAACCATTCAGCATCACCACTATTCTAATAACTGACCTGATCATTTGTCATCTGCACCTGACTCTCACTGGTTCATGCCTTAAGTAAGAAAAATATTTTATACTTGAATGATAGTTGAGGGCGGCACGGTGGTGTAGTGGTTAGCACTGTCGCACCTCCAGGGTCCGGGTTCGATTCCCGTCTCTGTGTGCATGGAGTTTGCATGTTCTCCCCGTGCTTGGTGGGTTTCCTCCGGGTACTCAGGTTTCCTCCCACAGTCCAAAGATATGCAGGTTAGGCTAATTGGCGTTCCCAAATTGCCCATAGTGCGTGAATGAGTGTTAACGAGTACCCTGCCTCGTGCCCTAAGCCTCCTGGGATAGGCTCCAGGTCCCCGTGACCCTGAATACAGGATAAAGCGGTCTAGAAGATGAGTGAGTGAGTGAATGATACTTGAACTGTGTGACTTAAGAAGCAAAGAACATTCCTCCAACACTGATCAGGTACAAGGACTGGACTGGAAATAAAAGGCAAAAACTGAGAGACAAAATGTCAGTCATTCAGGAAGCCTGGAGAACTGTTCCTCAAGACTACATAAAAAATACAAGGTCAATCTCAATGGAAGCAAAACGTAGAAGGGGTATCGTCATTACAATTATCAGTTTTTCTAATGCAAGATATGCTTGCTTTTAAAAAAATTTTTTTATATCTCTGTACACATTCTTGTTTTTTTTGCCGCAAAATGCTTAGAACTGGATGTACAGTACAAATGTAATCAACACCCCACTTGCATTTGCTCATACGTCTAGTAAGAGTGTCTGTTGTATCTTTTAATGAAGGAGATGGGTGGTCTTGCAATAAAGAAGGAGATATGTCAGCTGTGTTTCCCCATGGCTGCAGGTAGCATTTGATTAAATATGCTGACCTCAGGGCAAATCTGCTATAAAAGGCAAAGTCATGAGAGAATCCAAAGCAATCAGGAAAAAAAAAAAAATCACCCTAGCCAGCATGCAGTTTGCATTCAGAGATGCCCTTCTTTGATTTACAGAATGTCACTGCTATAGAAAGCAATGAACTATCCTTTACTTTTTTTCCCCCCAGAATAGGAACTGAAACTTTTCAAACCTATACCTCACACTTCTCTTAAGGCCTGTAACTTTAAAATATTCAAATTCGGTGCTGGTGAATTTTTGAAAACTGTGACCCAGTTACATACAAAATGCATCGTTTGATTCTATCGAGTGAAAAGAGATGAAGCCGCTCGGTGGAGTGTTATCAGGGAAGCTGAAAGAGATACAGTTCTCTGAGCTGGCACCGAAATCGACATGGTATTGACCGGTGGAGAATAGGTTTCATTAACAGGAGTCGTAATTTGACATTGCATGACTTCGGATCGGTCGTGCGGCCGTATTTTAACTGCCAGTGAGGGGTTTTATTGATAAAGCAGTTAGGAATGATTGTGTTGTTGGCCTCGCTGTGTCTGTAAGAAGATCCTCTGAATAGTTTTTGCTACTTTATCATTTTGAATTCGGGACAGACTGAGGGTCTTATTTGGAGCTGTGCTCATCTGCAGGTCTCACAAATGAACAAATATTTATTCTTTTTATCTTAACCTTAGATATTTCCTAATCTATACTTATAATACAACTGTAAAGTCGGCATGTCTGTACGAGAAAGATATTTGCGAAAAAAAAATATTTGGGTGGGGGGGGTATAAGCTAGATCTTACAGTAATAGAACACATCAAGATGATGTTTGGAATTTTTGTCCGTTTGTTTGTGCGCGCATCATGTAAAAAATACGGAATTAATTTTAATAGGGTCGTAACATGTGTATTTGGCCGAGCTTGAGGTAGCATTTAGGCTTTGTTTCATCGCAATTGGCCCACAGGAAGAAAAGATATGCTAATTTGAAATTTTAATGGAAAAATAAAATAAAATAAATCAACCTTGAAAAAAATTTGTTCATCTCAATATTCAACAGATGGCGCTGTACATTTTTTTTTTTTAAACATGCTAATTAGTGTGCAATTGCAATCTATTTAATAAGCATGATCTCACGCATTTACTTCAGTACAGAAAATTTTTTTGTTCATTTCAAAATTCACCACCACTCTTCTTTTAAAATGTGTGCAATTAAATTTAACGCGAACAAAGACGTGAGTACAGTTAGTATGTGATAAACATTCACATAATCTGTTAAAGAGAATATTTCAGACTAGCAGTGCAAGTGCAAAGTACAATATCACCGGTCTCTTTTTATAGCACCGGTCTCTCTTAAAAGTTGCTGCAAGATGAAAAAATAATATTTTCCCAACAAATCCCACCTTCTGCGCTATAACAGGTTACGAGATTTCAGTCTCGTCTATGTTTTGTTAGATCCTCATAGGTAACCTAGTCCTAGAACATGATGTGAGCTAATCCTAGTGCATGAAGGCAGGACTGCGTTTAGCGCAGTTAAGCATACTCGCATCTAGATTCCCATCAAGTACTGGAGTAGATCTGGTGGCGTCAGACACGACGTGAAACCAGACCAGCTGCCATTTTGTCTGGCAGTCTGTGTGTGGTTTTTACAATGCCGGACAGTTGTTGTGAACAAAATGGGAATGGCAAAAAAGCTCGAAGACAGTTTTATCGGTTTCCCACTGACAAAAAGAAAAGAGATTTGTGGTTATCAGCCTGCCAGCAGGGAGACGAGGCTAATCCTGGTCAAAGATGAGCCCCTGATAGGGTTTATCGGCACTTGCGTAGTGACCATTTTATCACAGGCAGCATAATTATGAAATACATTTCCAGGTAAATCTAACACAGTAACGCACATAATCCATGTGCGTTTTGTTTTCTAATTAATAGTACACGCAGGGTTAAATTGGATCGTTATTGTTTTATTAACGTGATTATGCTTCTTATTATATTCAGTTTTTATTTTAAAAAGCTGTTTCCTCCATAGGTAGATTTTTTTAGATCTAATTATGGCAGCAAGGGTATGGTCAAGCACTGTATCATGTTATTCTTTCCACCTATGGCTTCTTATCAAGGTTATTTATTTGTGTTTTCTCTGTTGGTAGAGAGAAGCCCAGAGAGAGTTCACTTGCAGCAAACCGAGTGCATGTATGTTAAATGGCTGAAAAGCAACTGTTAAATTCACAACTAGTGCTACATAAAAGCTAACTCATACACCGCCCATCTCCATCCTTCCTCGTAAGAGAACTTTTGCGCTAGTCTTTTCTAATCTCAGCGGTTTAAAAAATTTTTTTTTTTATTCATACACACTGAACAGCTAATTACACCGGTCTGAGCAGATGCACAGCGACCCCAGTCACTCATCACGGCAGCACAGATAGCAGAGTGACAGGTGAATAGCAAGGAAGGAGAAAAAACCTGGTCATGAACTGATGTGTTTAATAACAGACTGTGAACTAAGCTGATGTTCCGCTTTTCATCGTTTACCATGAAATCTTACCGGAGGGAAAAAAAAGCTTTAATTTCACCATGTCATACATTTCCCAGTCCTTTTAGTTTAACAGCTAGAGCCTGATAAAAAAAAAAAAAGTAATATCCAATGACAAATTTCTCAATACACCATTACCTGCTCTCTCTCGTCATGTTTTCAGTAAAATCTGCAGGGGTAAATTTAGCCGGCGATTCATCAATATTTGGCCTGGCGTATTATCTGTGGCAGGTATGATTGCCAGACAGAATGGCCCAAATGCTCCAATTTGAACCCCTATTCCAAATTAGCGAACATAACACACACAGATCATGTATATTGGATATTTATTGTGTTTATTAAGCTACTGTACCTGCGATAAAATGGTCACTACACAAACACCAGTGACCACCAGATAACAAATCTCTTTTCTTTTTGTCAGTGGGAAACTAATAAAACCGTCTTCCAGTGTTTTGACCTCATACTGTATATTGTGGCATGCCCATGTTCATCATTGAAATAACCACAGACAGGTTTGCCAGACAAAGTGCCGGCTGGCGCAGTTTTACATCAAATCTGACATCATATGCATGAGCTCTATAGTCTGGAGTTGACGCCCGGCGACACCACAAACATGGACTGCGGGCACAGACTGGTGAGCAGTGGCAGCGGGCAGAGTGAGCCGGCGTGGCCAATGGCTCCTGTGAGCTTCCTTGAGCATCACCTGTCGTGATCGACCGAACCGGGTGTCTCCACGACACTCCTCGTCTGGGCGGCTTTCCCGGCTGAGAACGGAAGCCACGTCACGGAACACACAGCGGCCTTTTCTGCTTCAGTGGCAGGGTCACGTAATCCGGCTCGGTTTGAGAGTTCCAGTGTCGGGGGAGCTCCAGCAGTGCTCGCAGCTGTCCTTCGTGCGCCTTTGAAGACTTGGGCGCATAGCAACGCACCTCTTGCATGCCACTCCTCGCGCTTTTAGTGTCCACTGTGTGACTCTGCTCGCTAGTTTTTTTTATCGCTTTCCAGGTCCAGACAATCAGACCACTAGAGAGACAGCCAGACAAAGCCTCAAGCTACACTCCCCTCTGTGTTTTATAGCGCGGGTAGAAGCCAGAGACCCATTAGTGCGGATTAACTACCAGCCGGTGCCCTCCTAGTGAGCTCCGGAGTGTGCGAGATTTAGGCACACACCCATCTGGGTACAGCCAATTTATTTTAGATAAAATATCTGTGTGTTCAACTCATGTCAAGATACTTAGCTCATGTCAAGATACTTAGCAAGATACTTAACCTTGTTAAGCTACTGTACGTTGCTAGTTGAGTCCTAACACTAAGGAAACTGTACATCATCATACCATCAATTAATTAATACCAGTCAGCAATACATTAACACCCATTAACACATTAACTTTGATTATCAGTTAAATACCTGTTGTTGTGCGAACCCGTATTGTCCTCTGTGGTCAGTAGCAGCCGAAAGACTAACACCAAGCTACAGTAGTTACAGGATTATGGGCATGCAAGGCTCACCCATGCTCACAGGGGACCAAATGCCAGCCCAAACAAACAAGTCGATGCTAGTCAAGATAGGAATGTGCAAGAAGACCCAGTGCACCATGGTCCAACATGTACTGTACAGTCTGGGGCCCAGCAGGCAAAGAGTTCAAGGTTGTTGATCTGTTCTCCCTAGATCCCTGTCTGATTAAGCACTCATAGGATGTGCCAGAAAAACCAGTCCAATCCATGCAAGCCCCATCCTGCAACCTACAGCACCCAAACAATCCACTGCCAATGGCCTGGCACCAGACCCCACGGCACACCTCCAGATGTCTTGCAAAATGCCGGAGCCGCGCCAGTGGCGAAGGGGAACATGTATAATACTGGGTATAACATTTTGCTTTGTAATGTTATGGCTGATTGGTGTCTAATTTTTTTATGAAAACAACAAAACCAATTATTAGCCGGAATTGCTATATTGCTAGAGTTGATTAAGATAAAACTACATATATCAAACTAAAAGAACCGGTTATGCATCTTCTACAGCATTTGTTTTTAGAGTGTCATGGTTGTAACTGATTATATCGCCCCAGAAAATGTTCTTAGGCTTCCATTAGAAGTGAAATTTAATTCAATTTAACAGGTTGCATATTCTTTACAGTGGACAGTAGCCTGTAGACATTAGTCTGTTTTGTTACTGGAGGAAAATCCTTGAGGATTGTTGAGGATATTGCCAAATACGTCAAATTCAGTCAGTCGGAGCTACAGGTATCGCGTGCTAGAAGCACTGGTGAGAGTCTGTTTCCCTCCCCTTTATTAAAGCATTATTCGCAGAACACTACAGGGCATCATAATGTCCATAAGCCTCAAGTTGGTTTTCCCCTCATCAGCATTTCTGCGCTGCATTTACCTGCTGCTTGTCATCATTGTATGCTGACGCTCATGTTTACGGACTCCTGGGAGTTTGTCTCAACAGTGTAGATGGCTTTCACATCTCTGAGCAGATTCTAGTCACTGTACTGCACATTCCTGTTGTTTCCCCTCTTTTTGCCCTGGATAGCCAACAGCACACTTTTCATGCAGTTCCTAAATGGCTCAGGGTTGCTCAGACGTATCTAGGGAGTCATTTCTCTATATTGGTGGCATTTATTGCACATATGCGGCATACACATACTATCCACTTTTATAGGAACATCTGTTTATTTATGCAGTTATCAAATCAGCCATTGATGTGTGGGTGTGGACGTGGATGTCACCAAGTGACCTTGGTGGAAAAAATCACAGCATGCATGCATGTACATGTGGAAAGGGGGAGTATTAGATTGTTTCATGGTACGTCGGGTTCACAGAACAACATTTGCATGCTATATAACTAGTATTATATGGTTTGCTTTCAAATTAATTATCTAGGTTAGAGAATGAATGTTAATGTTTCACGTGTCTGTCAAGTCCAGGCTGAAGTTCATTCATTGTTTTATCTCTCTCAGACAGCTCCACAGATCCAAACTGACATTTCTCCATCTGTCTCTTATATCCCCCATCGACGCTCGCTAAAACCTGCCTCCACACGGTGTTTAAAATGGGAGGCATTTTGGGAAAAACAGAAGGCATTTATCCTTTTTCCATCTGGCAGCTGGCACGTACACGAGTGCCAGATGCAATGGGACGGGCACCCTGTTCCTTGCAAGATAACGTGTTAACCTTGTACTATGATGCGCTAGCCTTTTGACTCAGTTGCTCAAGTTGACTTTGATGCTTTTGCCATTGATGTATTCAGGCTTGTCCTACTGTCCTTTTTTTCCCCCCACTCTTCTCCCTTCGGTGGCGTCCAGGGTACTTTTCTTTTTTCATTTTATTTCCCCTGACCTTTCAAGCATTATTTGATGATATCTCCTCTTTACCTCCCTCTGTATTTTCGTCCAAACCTGGGAGGTTTATGGTTATAAATCTTGACTCCAGCACATCTCCTGACTCATAACACACTGGTCTGTGTGTGTCCTACTTCAAAAAGCTTATCAGCTCTCAGGTTTGTCACACAGAACTGCTGTGAGAATGAACAGATTAGTCAAGGTGGACTGACACCAGTTTGACCAATACTGGATAAGGAATTCATTTCGCCGTCTCCTTTTTTCCCTTCACCTACAGTACTACAGTATAACCCTCGGCAGTGCAGTCACATCCAAACACTTATGTGAAATGAAATTAAAATGAAATAATACATCTTTGGGTATTTCCTAAAAGTAGTCTGGCCATGATAAATTATCTATGAATGCTCCATTTTTATCTAATAATAATAATAATAAAATGCACTGTTCAAAATAAAGTAGTAATAAGAACATGGCTTACCAATCGTGTGTTAGCATAATTAATTAAGCTAATATGCTGTAGTTTGAATTCCTCTAATTAAGAACAGTGCAATAAGTGTTGCTTAAATAGCGGTAATTTTTAATTTTTTTCTAGGTCATAAGGGTAAGTGAATTTTTGTTGAAAATGTTTTTTTTTTTTTTTACACTGATTATGTTAATGATGTTTGTTTCAAAAGATATGGAGAGGCAAACAGAAGGCTTGGGTTCTGGCCAGAAAAAGCCGCCTCACTCCTCCTCAAGTCACCCAGAAGACTCCAGTGACAGCACAGATGAGACAAAGCATGTGAGTTATTCTCTTTTCATGCTCTTTAATACTTTAACACTTAAAAAATGGATTTCTAATTCTGATATTTGCTTGTTTAGTTCTTACACGTTTGATCATATTTTTTTTTTTATTGTAACAGCCGTTCTAAGTGCATCCCGGGATTTTAGGATTTCATTTTATTTATATATTTTGTGCTACGGCGGACTAGACTGATGTTTCCATTTCTATTTATTGATTTCTAAGCCTTTTATCCAACTCATAAGTGTGGATAAGCCAAGCTTAGAGCTGCTACAGGAGCTGACAAATGCTGAAAGATAACATTTCCACAAATCTACCTGAAAATGCATGAGACCCTGCTTTGCTGAACAGTGTGTGTGTATAGAAATGAACCCATGATTTACGTAGTTTGGCATAGGAATGCCTCGCCTTGCGAATTTCCACCTTAAGAACGAAAAAATTTAAATGAATTTGCCTCTGCATTTTCAGCAAATTTGGCACTTTTTCATTTTTTGCACCTATTTCCAGTAGACGATCAAAGTTTCTGTGCGCAATTTAGTGAAGACATACAGTACAGTAGAACCATGGGTACCAAGAATACTTGGATGGCAGTAAAAAGAAAATGGAGCCATTTCAGTTTATTATTTTTTAAAGCAGCCAGTGCCAAGAGGAATCAAATGAAGGTTTAATGTCCATTTATTTTATATTTTACTTCATTTACATGTCCTTTCTAAATGCTTTGATTGTTTTTCTATGCAAAAATATGACTATACTTTATATTTTTTGGGAGTCACAACAGAAGTACAATTTTATTTTTTTCAGATTTTCTCCCTAATTTAGACGTGTCCAATTTCTTCCCGTCACTAGGGCCACATTAAGGCTACTTACTTCCACATTAAGGCTACTTACTACCATTCAGCCAGGAGGGCCGAGAGTTGTCACGTGTTTCCTCCGAACAACGTGACACCAGCCGACCTCTTTTTTTTTTTCAAACTGCTCGCTCACGCACCGTTGGGGCGTCGTAACACACTCGGAGGACAGCGCTATCCGCTCCCACCGCGTGCACGAGCTCACAGACTATTAGCTCTCTCGAGACCTCCGGCTGTGAGAGGTTACAGCATCACCCGGGAATCGAACCAGCGATCTCTGGACGATAGGCCGAGCACTTTACCACTGCGCCACTCGGAGGCCTCACAGGAGTACAGTTTACATCGCTATGAGAAAATGTGTTTGGCAATACGACATTTCGCCTTAAGAACTCAACTTAAATTTATTTGCTGAGGTACCACTGTATTTGCATATTAAAATTTTTTATTTTAGCTTTGTTTTAAACTTACATTAGGCAAGGTTTGTCTTTAAAAACACATACATACTTACCTGTTTTAAGATTGAAAAAAAAACAACAGCCCTAATTACAAATCTAAAATTGCGGTTAAGCTTTCAGTGCTTAGTATATTCCCAACCTTTTGCACCGGATGTCACAACGTGACTACATGACGCTAGTCACAACAGAAGTACCGTTAAGCGACATTAGGCTACTATGTATTTATGTATAAAACCACAAGAAATGTTATGACATCTTTATCTCCTTTGTAACTGTTTGTCTTTTGAATTAATTACGAAGTCCATTACGACATACTGCTTATGAAAACAATTAACAGAACAGAAGCGATCAAATGCTAGGTTACTCTCATCTGTGTGACTAAACATCAAGTAATCTGGTATGTAGCCGTTTAATCAAGTAATATTTCTGTGGTGTTGTTGTTTTACCTCATTATCAACGAAAATACATAGTAGCCTAACGTCGCTTAAAACCTTTGTTGTGACTGACGTCATGGTGTTGGTCAATTAAGGCAACAGCAGTTTAGGTAGATAGCTATGCTTTGCTATGTTAAGCTATGCTAGCAGAAGAATCTTAACATATTAACCCTATTATCATATCTTTGCACTTTGACTTCACTTAACTCGATTCTCATTCCACATTACTTCATGATTCTGAGCATAACAAGTGACTATAAGTGGTTCAATTGAGTTCAAGGCATCTCCTTTCAACAGGTTTACTGTCCATTATAAGGTTTTTAGTTGCTAAGCCTATGTACTGTAAGCTTTAAACCTTTATTTCTGATATGTCTAGCCAACCAGACCTTTTATATTTGTTTAAATATCATTTCATTTATATTAACTTCAGGTCAGTATAAAGGTTCTCTCACGTCTGGATAATGTCACTCTCCATGGGGAGTCAAGGGTGTAACAGACTTAATAGAAACATTGCACATTATCATTCAGTACAACAGTCACTTCACTCACTAATGCATTAATGGATGGAGCTTTGTGTGCCTTTTGTATTCCAGACACTCGACCACTCCAAGGTCTGTTTACTTCGATTGATTTGTCTGCGTCTTGTAATGTGCAGGCTAATGTAAAGCCCGTCTTAATGAGTCTGCCTGAGACAGTGTGACTCATTTGGAAAAAGAGAGAGGGGAAAAAAAAAAAAAAAAAAAAAGGAGTGCTTAGTATGTATTGTTGGAATAAATGGCCAGTTGTTTTAGTCATAGATTATCAAGCACATTTGTTTTACTGTAGCAGACACAGTGCTTTTGTGCGATGGATGAAGTTCTGCGTGATTTACGAAGAATGCAACTCACATGAATCAGCCTCGGTACTGGAAAGATTTTCATCATGTCAGGGTGTTTATGAAGGCAGGAAAAATATTACTCAGCCTTTTCTTTAACTCTGTGTGGACTCTGAGACTGTAAATTGTGTTACCCTTTTTTCCCCCCAACGCAGCGTGACAGCGGCATCCATACAAATGCTCCTTACAGCATGATCTTAAATGATCTTTTGCCTTATAGTTAATAGTCTATTCCTACACGCTTCACCAAGCAACAATACACCTTGTGCTAGCAGTTCTTGAAACGCTTTTGAGTCAGCAGCTGATGAAGGCCAAGTAAGGTTATATAAAGTTTATGCAAAGTATGTTATAAAAGATGATATATTAAACTTGAAAACACATTGGGTTGTTGCAACTTAACTTGAAAATATGTTATCTAAACAGGTGTATTCATCCCTGGTGTATGTTTAATAGTCATAGATCATAAAAGTACTTTTTTGCAACGGTCTGACAAACTTTTATTCTGGAAAAAAGTCATTATCTTTTATTTTATATTATGTGGATTCCATAAATACATCATAGAAATGAACAGTTTGATGGCAAAATGAGATAAATCCCTTTTTTGCAAAATATATTTTTTTTTAATGAAGCAAGAAGTATTGCACAGTGATAAATAGTTTTCACAAGGGTCGTTCAAAAGAGTCACAAGGTTGTTTAAAAGCATACAGTATATACTAAAATATTTTAGTATTTATATAGTTTTATAGATTTATATAGTTCTGGTGAAAAATTCGGTCATACCTTCTAACTCAGTGATTTATTTTCTACATTCTAGAACAATTCTGGAGATTTCAAATCTGTGAAACTGCACTTATGAAATAATGTAATTGAGTAACAACAACAACTACAGTCAGTTGTTATTTTAAGACATGAAGGTCAGATATTCTGGAATAGTTCATGCAAGAACAGTATTGTCAAGTGCATTTGCACTTGACAATACTGGAAAGCAAGACGAAAAAAACGTTCCTCTGCTGCAGACTAGACATTCATTTCGGAGTTACCAGTCTCAAAAATCACCAATTAACATCTCAGATTAGAGCCATTATGAAGGCTTTACATACTGTAGCACAAGTATGAGAGACATCTCGGTATAAACTGTTCAAAGGAGATTGTTGCATAATTTGGATGCCTTTAGCATTGCTTTAAAATGTAGAAAGAAATAAAAATAACGGAAGACCATGGAGTTAGAAGGTGCAAACTTTTGACTGGTAGTGTACCTGTGAATTTTCTCATTTACAAGTCCAAGTCCATCTCCCACAATTTTGTCACAATGGATAAATCAGCCTGCAGGTGTGTTTGTGGTTACTTACGTATGTACTGTAAGTTAGTATCAACAATATGCTGGTTATGAAAAAATAACATTTTGTAGTGTAGTCAAACAGCAAGTTGTGAAAGCAAATTAGTTGAGTTTTGTTATGTATGATACATTTGTAATTATGAAGATTGTTGTAGATCATGAGAAACAATCATTATACGCAATACATAAACATCAGTTTAAAGCATCATCTACCTTTCACTTTGGTCCATAGTACAGGAATGCACCGTATAACGAATGGTTATGACTATAACCTCTGTTCCCTGAAGGAGAGGAACGAGGTACAACACATTGTATGGGATATCACGCCCTCTCGTGTCCTGGCTGAAGCCACCTCCGTAAAGGCAGGCAAACCTGTGGTGACGTAGGTGTAGCCCCGCCTACACCTATAAACCATCGTCACCACGGTTTCACGGTGACCCAGTTCGACAGCCGCTCTTCGCCGAGCGTAACTGTGAGGCGGGGAAGCAATGTGTTGTACCTCATTCCTCTCTTTCAGGGAACAGAGGTTATAGTCATAACCATTCGTTCCCTTTCAGTCAATTCATTCGGTACAACACATTGTATGGGACATATATTCACGACCCCGCCGAGCATCTACCAATGTTAGGCACAAGAACCCTGATAGCTACTCTATTGCATCATGGACCCCGCAGAGAGGACAGAATGAGCCACCGAGGGGGTCGTTATATCAAGTCGGTAGAACCGGACAAAAGTGTGCGCTGAGGACCAACTGGCTGCTGTGCAAATATCACCCACGGACATCCCTTTGAACAGCGCCCATGATGTTGCCATAGCTCTTGTTGAATGTGCTTTCACAC
>JAQQZT010000023.1:10896773-10913924 GCA_030068275.1 Clarias platycephalus
CCTCACAGTGGGTCGCAGACGTCGCACTCCTTTTAAAAATCGTACTGCCAGCGGATGAGCCCCTGGTGACACTCCATTAAAACAAACATGACAGGCTGATCTAGCCGCCAAGTATACTTTAATGGTAGAGAAGGAAAGGCCTTTCTCTAATAGTTCTTGTAGAAAAGACAAAACCTCCACCATGGAGCACTGAAATGAAAGAACATTACGTTCTCGACACCATTGCTCAAAAGCCCGCCACTTATAAGCATATAAGCCTCTCGTAGACGAGGCCCGAGCACTTTGAATTGTCTCAATCACATTCGGGGGAAGCCCTTTAGCTATCAGATTGGACCTTTCAACAGGTAAGCGTGCAAGTTCCACAGCTCGGGACACGGGGTGCACTACCCCTCTCCCCCTTCCTGAGACAGAAGGTCCCCGAGGAGAAGAAGTTTCCATGGTTCTGCAGCTAGCAGGCTGACTATCTCTGCATACCACAACTTCGCCGGCCAACGAGTGGCCACCAGGATTAGGGACAGGCCCTGCTGGCGCACCCTCTCTGTGACAGGCAGAATCAGTTCCACTGGAGGAAAAGCATACAATAGAGCTGGAATGTGAGTGGTCCTGAGTGACAGAAGATGAGCACTGGACCATAGCAATAGAGAATGAGATTTAGCAGGGGAAGTGAACGAGTCCCCCCTTGCCTGTTTATATACGACACCACTGTTGTGTTGTCCGTCCTGATCAGAACATGATGACCTGTCAGAGTCAGACGAAAATGTTTCTGGGCTGAAAACACTGCTAACAGCTCCAAATAGTTGATGTGAAGCCTGCGTTGTTCCTGTGACTACGACCCCCTGACCGCGGAGCCATTGCACAGAGCGCCCCAGCCGCTGAGCGAGGCATCTGTTTGACACCACTTTGCGAAACGACACTCAGCCTATCGGAGAGCCCTGACGTAACAGCCTGGGTTCCCTCCAGGGCAGAATAGCTGTCATGCATGACGGCGTCACTGTAGAAACACTCGGAAATTAAGTTTGTGTTGCACCTGAAACAGAGCAAGGCAGCGCTGAAACGCGGCTATTCTGTGCTCTGAGGGACGTGCTCGGCTGGTAACGGAGCATTTTTCCAGACCCAGGAATGAAAACTGTTGACTCAGAGTCAGTGAGCTTTTCTGCATGTTTACTGAGAACCATAAAGTCTGAATGTGAGACCGAACTGGCGCTGTCCGTTTCTCCGCCTGCTCTCTTGAGCTCGTTATTAGCGCCCAATCGACTAAATAGGCCAATATGCGAATACCTCTCTCCAAAAGAGGAGACAGCGCTGCCTCGACGCACTTCGTGAACGTTCGGGGAGCTAGCGACAGGCCGAACGGCAGCACTAGGTACTTGTAGGCCACGCCCTCCTGAAGCACCGCAGCGGCGGCGTCCGACACCACGGTGTTGACTACGGAAGAGAAGCGCAGTGGCTTTGTGCGAAACTGTAGTCTGTATCCCATAGCGATCGTGTTTTGCACCCATGTCGAGACTGCGCATGCGCGCCACTCGAGAAAGTGGGAAGCCAACCGGCTCACATTGATCTCTGAAAGGGGGCTGCTGCCCCTGGCGTTCCGCCAGCATGCAGCCTCATCAATGACACTGGGCTTTTTTGTTTTGCAACATTGTAAACAGGAAAAATCTTTATTAGTTATAATAATGGAACATTCACACGGTTTACAAAAGGCACCATTTTTGGGGCAATCAAACTGTAAACATTGAGGGCACTTGCTGTAAGTTCCTGTGAATTTTTTAACACGCCCCAACTCGGGTTCGTATCTTGAACACATGCACTTCCCTAACACAGTCTCCCAAGCTCAATCACCCTCCCCTCACCCACAAGTGTAACACCGTTTGGGATTGATTCCCTGAACATAACATAGCGGCCTCTTGGGCGGCATTGAGAGAGTAGAAACAGTGTCTCCCTGCTGCCAGAGCTCCTCTCCCTTTAAAATCTGAGCTAGGAGGAGTGAGGATTCTTCCTACTAGTCGCTGAATCCATCTGGAGGCCCGGTGGGGGGCACATACTCCAGGCCGACTGCCATGGGTTTTGCCCGTGAGGTTTCTTCACCGGGCGTGAGCTCGAGCTAGCTGCCGGCGGTGGTCTTTTATGAGGGGGGCGCGGAGTGGTCTCTTTTCGAGCCTGTTTGGGCTTCACCTCTCGTCGCGGAATGTCGTCTCGCAACGCCTCAGCCTGTTTCCTCTTGAGGTCAAACTTTGCCTGAATGGCATCGAGTGACTGCCTGAACAAACCCTCAGCAGACAGCGGTTCATCGAAGTAGACGGCCCTGTCTCTATCTGCGATGTCAGAGAGCATGAGCCATAAATGCCTCTGTGCTACTACTGCGCTCGCCATCCCTCTCCCGGGAAAGAGCCGCACAACGAGACATGCGCAAAATGTAATCTGTCGCCGTCCTGACCTCGTTAAGCAGCGCACATAACAGGCTTTCCTGAGGCACCAGTGAACCGAGCTCTGCCAAACACATTGTTTGAAGCAGCGTAACGGAATTGAGCGCACGAGCAGTGCCCGCTTGAGCGGGTAAATCTTCTCCAGCTGGGCAGAGGAGAATCTACAGTGTTTGGACGGAAGGACAGTAGGGCCAGACACTCCATGATTATGTGAGGGTGCCAAATAAGCAGCCAAAGGTGGCTCCATTGGCGGTGGTCTAACTAGTCCTGCTTTCTCAGCCCCGTCTAATTCCAAATACTGTCCGTAACCGGGCACTGATACACGGGTTGACAGCGGCTTGCTCCATGACGACGTTAACTCGCTGACAAAGTCGGGGAACATGGGCAAGCAGTTTTTAACGGTCGTCGGTTCAGGAGGGAGAAAAAATCCCGCGAACCTTGACGGTTTTTGAGCCGGCTGAGAGGAGGGCCACTCTACCTCCAGCCTCTCGGCGGTAGAGAGCGAAAAATTAAACGTCGTCCCGAGCGGCTAGCGCAGTAGCAGCGGAGCTCTGAGCGGGCGACATAAATTTCATGCTCGTCCTCCGACAAGCCATGCATTTCTAGGCCGATGTCGAGCACGTCATCATCCTCAAAAGCACGCTGCTTGGTGCCTGGCTGCTGGCCAGCGCTGTAGGAGAGCTCGCGGTCCTCCGACCCCTCGAAATACTCCATCTGGTCTGCCCAGCTAAGCGTGGGGACTTCAGATGAAAATTCCTCGTCAGCAGACACAGGCGAAGCTGGGACTGCTAATTCAGAAAGGAGGGGGTCCTGCTGAGCGACTATTTTTTCCCAGGATTCTTCCCACGAACGTGACCCGTCTTTCTAGCGTTGAACGCCGGAGCTGGCGACAAAGCGCACATGACTCAGGCTCAGCTAGCCGCTCTCCTAGCGTGGAAAATTCCCAGACAGACGGGGCACGCTTCCTGCTGGTCCTTCTCGTGCAAGGAGAAGCCGCAGTCCTGAGGACAGGGGCGAACAGCGGACTTCTTCTTTGCCACATTAGCCTCCATGCTCATGCCACTTAGCACTGTTAGCACGGCTAAACAGAAGCCAACCAAACTGAGATGTCGCTAATGCCGACTGACAGTGAAGTTAAAGCCAACGCTCCGCGGGTAGACGACTTCACAAAAATGAGGCTGTTGTCGCTAACACCAACAAGAGTTAAGCGCAGTCTTTGTAAAGTGAAATGTAGAGTTGACTAGCAGCACCTAGAAAACTTTTACGGAAAAGGTGTTCACAGCGAGGTGAAGAGCGTAAGAACTGGGTGTCAACCGTGGTGACGATGGTTTATAGGTGTCGGCGGGGCTACACCTACGTCACCACAGGTTTGCCTGCCTTTACGGCTTGAATATATGTGGCTTCAGCCAGGACACGAGAGGGCGTGATATCCCATACAATACCGAGTGAATTGACTGATAGAGAACCAACAGCTTTTCCACACAGTGTAGGCATCTCATGTCTCTTGTACACAAATTGCTTCTATAGGTTTGGTTATTTCTGCTGCATCACTCAGTATCGTGGGCATTATCTAATTTATTAGATATCAGTAGTTTCTAGGCTTAAACATTCTCCAAAACCCCTTTGAACACAACAGTTTTGTTACGCAGACGGTATTTGCGCTTTTCTATCGCTTCGGGATAGAAGCGATGCGATTGGTTCGTCTTTTGTCAAAAGGCAGGTGGCTACGTGTTGTGCTTTGTTCAAATGCATGTAAGCTTCCAAAATAATGCTATGTAGTGGTTTTGTTATAGGCAATGTTGTGTCAAATATTGATGATTTGCTAAAATGAGTAAAATCCAAAAATGTTTTTTTTTTAGTGTTTATCGAATTCTGCCGTCAGATTGTACACATACTGTACAGAAAGAAATTTCTCTGTAAGGTGAAGAGGCTACTAACTGCAAAATCACTGGTTCTATTCTGGTACTATCCTGGCTCGATCAAGGGTTCCTGGATCTCTAGATTCTTCCCACCTCCCATTATCCCTGGGATAAGCTCCAGCTCCACCGCTACCCTGACCAGGATAAAGCACTTACTGTACTAAAGATGTTAATGAAGATGATGATAATTAATGTGCTATATTAATGTGCCATTTCTATTAGGTAAACATCATGTGCAAATTAATAAGAAATGTAGTCATCAGAAACATTTCTCCTTTTTTTTTTTTTTTTTAAATGAACAGAAGAAATAAAAAAAACATTTTGCAGCAGATGTAGTAGATGTGTCACACAGTGCAGCACATCTATTGTACTGCCGTGTTTTTTTTGTGGCCCAGATGGATGCGAGGCATTGTGTGAAGCATGTAGCACAAGGCACACAAAGCGAAGCATTATTATTGTTATTTTTGTTGAATTCTATTTCTGCCATGGTTTGCAGCTACACTACAAAACACAATGTCAATACTATAAAATATATTCTTTATATAATAATCAATATTAGAAAATATATTATGTAGTGTCTGCCTATTCTACATAACAAATGAGATGTATTATACTGTAGATTGGTAGTTGTATCAAATTAGAAGAGTTGAACAATATAGTAAGGGCTAGAGACTATAACCAAGGTTTTCTTTGTTGTGAATGACTAACCATTAATGTTTTTTCCTTTTTATTTTTTGTAACAAGCTGTGGCAGTATGTGCCTTTAACTGGAAATCAAACCATAGTATTACATAAGTGGTACTCGTAATATCATTGTGCTCAGGAAAGAGGTGAAGGTTTTGCTACCATTTTAGTATTACAAAAAAAACTATTACCTACTGTATTGAGAAAAAAAAAAAAAAAAAAACACAGTACAAGTTTTTGTCTTTTTGAACTGCTGCTTTGCAAATTTCCTTCCAGAAAACAATATAAACAACATCACATGAGAGGGAGTGCTGTTGTACTGAATATCAGCACGGCTGCGATCCGGTCAAGCACAAGGGTGTACCCTGAGATGATGATGTATATTCAGCTCAAAAGCATGAGTGTGATTTGCTTTTATATATCACAGTTCTCCAAAAATAATTTAACAGTAGTTTATGGCGTGTTTGTTTATTTAACCATTTATTTTGCTAAGTAACTAACTGTGACCGACAGAGCTGGCGACTGACAGTTAGTGTAATTAAGTAGAAGAAGTTTTAAATTTCTATCTTCCAGTTCTATGTACTATATCAGCACTCGTGAAATGCCTCTCGTCCAATCAGTTTACTCGGTCAGAACTAACTGCTATGTAATAAAATTTAAAGGAATAGCATTCATAAGATTTACTGACTGTGTACTGAGTTTCCTTAATGTTTTTTTAATGTCTATTTTTTTTTTATTATCTAATCTCTTTTTTCTACTGGCAAAATCATATGTATATTCAATATCCATGTGGAATATAATTTGTGTCTATTTTTGTTTCTACATACATTTCTATATAACACATTGACAACACTTTTTTAGCCAGCATTAACAGTAAAGTTACATACTGTATATATACACACTGTTATTCATTCACTCATTGTCTATACCGCTTTATCATGTATTCATGGTCAGAGCCTGGAGCCAATCCCAGGAGACATAGGGCACAAGGCAGGGTACACCCTGGACAGGGTACCAATCCATCACAGGGCGCACACACACACACTACGGGCAATTTGGGAATCTTTGGACTGTATGAGGAAACCGGAGTACACTGAGGAAACTCATCAAGCACGGGGAGAACATGCAAACTCCATGCACACAGAGACGGGAATCGAGTCGGGCCACGCTGTTATTATATTACTATATTAATATTTCTATTTTTAATATTTATTTAGAGTATGTATGCTTCATTTTTTATAGAGTCAACATTGTCAGGATTGTTACATTTATCATTTATTTTTATTTATTTATCTAGAGGAATATTTGCTTGTTCTTGTCTACATTTCTTTTCTTAGCCAACCGTGTGAAATCCTACGTCTTTATTCCAAATTTCCATTTTTTCACTCTCAATTACTCTCTCACTATCAATAATGCATGTAAATAGTGTTTGAAGTCTCCTGTGGCAGAATGTCAAACAGTTTTCTATTGAACCACTACATCAAGTCCACTACTGAGAGACTACGAAACCATTATGTTATACTTTATTACTGTATCTGTGGTGAATAGCAAGCAATTTGAAATTCCCTAAGCTTGGATTTTTATGTGGATCCTTCTTACAAAGCAAATCTCTATAGGTGTACGTACATGTACAGTATGTATTTTTACTTCTTAAAATCTAAAAGTACTAGGTTTAGTTTATAATATATGTATTTATATCGATTCCCAATGCAACGGCTTGCAAATCCAAGTGTTTATGAACCCGCAGGTCAATTGAAATCTATTTAATCCTCGCCACTGGTGACATTTACTGACGTGGCACTGGTGACGTTCAGTGGTATGTTGGAGACAAGAGCAGTCGGTGGTGGAGAGAAGATGCGTTTTCTAAATGAAGATGGAGTTTCTGAGTCTGTAGTAGAGAAATGTGAAGCCTAGCTCTGCAGGAGATCCACCGACTTGCAGTGGATATGAGAGACGCGTCTCCATCTAGCACGTCCCTTTAAAAAGCAGACTGTGAGCTGTAAGAGCAGTCTAATAAGAGCAGCATGAAGTATGAAGGGTTGAGTGTGTGTGTGTGTGTGTGTGTGGTGGGTGGGGGTCTTTTGTGGCCTGTTTTCTGCTCGTAATTGATAATATACTGCACTCCGATGAAGAATGGACTTGGGCACGTTGTTCCTATCGAGTCTCATCGATTTTCTCCTGTTCCAATGATTGATTTTCTTCCTGCCCATTAATCCCACTATCACTACACCTCCCTCTCCCACAGTCTCAGGTTACTTCTTTACTCATAATAAAAACACCTTAGAATAGGCAGTGAACACAATTCGGTCTGTTTATTATGGCAATAACCTTTCGTATCTTTTAACAAATTTGTTCTCATACACTTTTTTGCCTCCTTTTTTATTTGAGATAAACACTTTAGAAACACAACCTGGTTCACCTGAGTAAAAGTCTAAATTGATTTCTGCAAACCTCTAAGACTCTTTATATTGGTGTTTATATTGCTTGCCTGTTGTGCTCAGCATGAAGCCATTGGTCATATGAAGTGTTGGATGCAGTGTAATGCTACAATGCTTAGTGCATGCTTTTGGGGAAAATACAGTACAGCCCTCTAGAGCTTTTAGAGATTCTCTGAGGCTGCAGAAATTTAACATATCTTTCAAAGTTGTCTTTGAGGTGGAGTGTCTTCAGTCAGACTGATATTATTGGAAAAACACATAGAAATATTATGATGGGGCCGTTCAAAATGGTGCCATGTTGTTGAGTGTATGAGCTCCAACGCAAGACTTGCAGGGCCGTGGAGTCTTTTTTCACTTTTCCTTATTTTTTCTCTTTTCTGATTTCTTTATCTTCACCTTTCTTTTCAGTTGTCTCTCTCTCTCTCTCTCTTTTTTTTTTTTTAAGGTTTTCTTTAAGTTTTTCACTTTTCTTTATCTTGTCCTATACCAGAGCAACGCTCCCAGACTTGGTGCTATCTAAAGATTAGTGCACTTGTTTCTGGGAGCTTAAGTAACGTCCCGGCCAGGTGTAGCACGTTCACTCTGATTGCCAGCATGGCGGGGTTGCCTAGCAACCATGGCTGTCCGCCGCTCTGCCTGTCTATAAATCCGTGGAGTGGTCACCCGCGGCTTCGCCCGTCGTGCGGGTGGCTGTGTTACGAATAGCGAATTAAAACAAGATTGTTTTGTTAAGTGGGGTCACACGTTAGACATGAGTGAGGACTCTGAGAAATTCCTTTTATAGTCAGTTGATGGGAACTTATAACTAATAGGTAGTGTATTGGATATGCTTATAAAAGTGATCACTAATATTAGATTGATTAATTTGTCTTGACTAATTTGATGTCTATTTCTTAGTTTTAAATGGTTACTACTATACATTAGTGACATCAGTAAACATGGAAAACAAAACTTTACAGGAATAAAATTTTTTGCATTAAATATGTGATATGTAACTAATGAACTAGTCAATGTGAAACAATTGTCGTGTTTAATGACGCACTCACAGTCATGCTGTCAAACTGAATATCAGCATGGCTGCGCTTATCTAAGGTCAAGTCAAAGCCATACTGATTATCAGTATTCTACACTCTTGCACCTGTGATATTACTTGATTAACAGACATACATGCACTAGGGATGTGAATGCATTATTTCGATTCAAATAGATGTGTGTGTGAAGCCTGGGATCCTTCCGGATTAAGGAGAAAAGGTCTCACAGAGAGGCACAGGTTATCCTACATCACTAAAGCTCAGAAACTGAAAAGACTGCAAAAGAAAAATCATGCATAGGAAAATTACACACTTCTTTTTCTATTATTATTATTATTATTATTATTATTATTCAGTTTTTTCCCAGGAAACAAGCCAGCCAGAGACTTATTTAAATGTAAAATCAATTTCCCATCATTTGCACATTATTTAAATTTGTACTATAATTTTTGGCAAAATAAGGCTTTATATTCCTGAGGTTTTCTGCACCAGAGCACATTAGGATAAGTAAATAAATTAGCGGCTACTTTACTTTTTATTTTTTGTGAGTTTTAAAGGCTTTGGATTCACCTTAGACGATTCAAGAGAACTAGTTATGAGTTGATTTTCAGAACTATAACAAAATTGTTAGAAATTGCAGACCCAGGAGGGACCATGAACCCCCAACTCTTAAAACCACTGCTTTACAGCATCCCGGATTCTTTAGTGACAGGTTCATGAGCACCCAAGGCTCATCTCTGCCTGTGGGGACCAAAGACTAGCCTGTCTGGTCTAATCTCATAATCCTACCCTACAAGTCAATGTAGCACAAGTTGCTGAAAAAAGTCCATGTTGGCCACGATAGAAAGGTATCAGAAGATGATCCAGCCTCCACACAATATTAAACAACATAATGTTTTGGGTTTCAATAGTGTGGTTGATCGGTGTACATCATAGCAAGATTTTTGTATGAATAGTTTTAGTAAAAACAACTGGGGGGAAAAAAAAAAGAAGCAAAAAAGTTGCCGTTGTCACCCGTCACAGTTTTGTAACAATGGATAAATCCATTGGATAAATGATTTTTTTTGTAATTAGTCACAGCAGCAATTTGGAAGCAGTGTTTAGTTTTGTTGCACACAAACTTTTCCATTAGAAAGATACACATACTGTACTGTACGTATACATATGTAGTCTCATAAGGTTGTAAAAGCGATTAGAAACCCCAAATTACAAAGCAAGTGTAGCCAACCATAGCAAACGAAACACAGTCTCATACATGTGTATCTCAAGTCTCTTGTACAGAAAGTGATTGCATTGATCTCTTGAGGGTTTTAGTGTTACCTTTCTGCTGAGTTTTTTTTTGTTTTGTTTTTTTGAGTAAAATCATGGCCCGCTCATGCTGCAAAACCAGTCCTAGTGACAGTTCAAAGCTTTTAAACGAAGAAAATGCAGTGATATTCAACATTTTGCACTCAAACTGGACATATAATTAAAAGATTATCAAATGATTAAGTCTTCTACACATTATTTAAATCATAAACCTTTCCAGAAATTGTTCTAATAAGCACATATGAGTTGAGTATCGAAATATAACATATAGGGGAAATAAATAATGATGACCAGCCCCATTATACAGCTCTTAATGTATTGTAAGACTGGCACTGCTCCAAAACACTGTGTGTGTGTGTGTGTGTCAGACAGGTTGACTTGTGTGTTCATGGGAAGTTAAGGTTAGTTTGTTTCTTTGAACAGACTCAGGGGAGCAAAGCTCCAGACATCTAGACTTTCCACTCACATCTATCTGGCCATTTGTATTAGTGGACCGGCCTTTCATTGGTGTGTGTAAGCCTTTGTACAGGTCCTTCACTTCAAAAGGAAAAAGTCTTCTGACAGCTTTTAGCAGTCCCCAGACGTGGCTTAAAGAATGTTTTTGAGGTCGGCATGAGGAAGCGAAGGTACCGGAGGATGTTGAGTTTAGCTGTCATGAGATGACTTTGAGGACAGATTTTATATATACTGTAAATGCGTAATCTTAATTAACATGTCAGACAAATACCTCATGCTTCGTTTGACAAGAATAACGGAAGTTGTTCTTGTAATAGCAGCAAATTAGGGACAAATTTGTGAAATCAAGCATGCATAATGTGCATATTTAGTCATATTGGACACCCTTGTTGTTGTGAGCCTCTTTCTCCTCTAAGCAGGTAAAACACACACACACACACACACACACACACACACACACACACACACACACGGCGTAGAATTAATAACTAGTTTCATGTAATATTTGGGTCAATGAATCAAAATCAATCCAAATGATTAACCTGTATACATATATGATTGCCTTTTGTTTTGTTTTTGCTCAAGTAATTTCACAAAAGATTGCACAAAAGATAAGTAAAATTAATTGATTAGTATTGACTATAATCATAATTTCTGAGTAGATTCAATAGGTCTCATTGCTTATTCATGCAATTACCCAGTCATTCACCAGCAGTAAAAAGTATAAACTCATGCCGAGACGGGTCAGAATGAGGGAAAATGTAATCTAGGAGACTTCTGCACATTTGTTGGTGCCCGATCGACAGGTTTAAATCTCTCAAACTGCTGTTCGCCGGGTTTTTTATTTATTTATTTATTTATTTTTTTACACAGAATGGTGCAAAAAAAGCGGCATAACATTTTGAAACTGTCTTGCTGATGAGAGAGACTGGTTTACTGTAAACCCAAATAACTACTTACAGCCGTGGTGAGTGATCTATAGACAGTCAGCCAAAAACAGGAATCGGACTCTACAGTTGGCATTTCAGTCGAGGAGAGGGAAATTAAAAGAGAATGAAGAATGACATTAATGCTGAGTTGAGAACGGATTTCCCATCTAGTAGAAAGCTGCAAACTAAGCCAGTCATGCTGGATTTATATATAGCTTGTTCATTTATAACCCATAGAGTTGCTTAACCCTAAAGTTTCTCCAGCTTCATCATCATCAGTTTCGATTCTTTTTATACAGAATAAGTATATGTGTTTTTTTCCCCTGTTTTAAATTAATTTGATCTAATTTGGAAATTAATTGTTCATATTTCATGAGATACACCCTGACTGTACCAACAGTTTTACCATCCAAATGGTTTGTCTAAATATTTGTCTAAAACTGTTGTTGAATAATTTTAAAATAGATTTTTTTTCCTCCCCTAGAAATCCTTCAGTAATGCTGGGTACTATAAATAGTGTGAATATCAATTTTATATTCAAGCATGCTTTCCATTTGCATCACCCAGAGCGTAAGAGTTTTCCAGCTGAAAGGACTAAGATGTAATGATGAGTTATGGAGACTTCTGGGGGTTGGGGTAAACTCTAGGCTATTAAACGAAAAAGCAATTACATTAAACATCCAAAATCTGTGGGTTAAGCTTCCGTGAGGTTCTGTGTTTACCCTACCGAGACCTCAATTATCCTTAGCAAATCCATTTGTTATATTGCTATTATAACAAACAGGAAATGCGTAATGCAAAGCACACATTCACAAAGTGGCATTTTTGTGTTTAAAAAAAAAATAAAGGGAGTAGTAGTAGTAGTAGTAATAATAATAATAAGCAGTTTTTTCGACTTGCTACAGGGTCAAAATTATGCATACATCACACTTAATACACTGTCTAGCCAAAGAAAAGGTTTCCCTCCATTTAAGAAGGTTCAAATTATTGGACTGCATCAAGCAAAGAAAACAACTAAGGAGATTTTAAATGACTGGAATTGTACTGAAAATTACTGGACACACCGTCTTGATAATTTTGTGGTGTTGACTCGACAGAGCATTTAAACACTTGGTACATGTGTACAGTATACAGAGTGGATTGCATATAAGCCAATTATATTCCTGTTGTCCCAAGATGTGATATATAGCTGATAGCTGACGAAATATTACAGGTCACTGAAAAAACTATTTGAAGTCACTACAAGCTAAAAAGCAGGAAATGTATTTTAAGATGAATCAATTTAGTCAAAATCAATTAGTTCAAAAGTCAATTAACTGATAATTTAATGATGCATAAATATATACGTATATGCATTTATATACGCGTCACTGATTGCTCTCAAATAACGAATGCTTGATGATGCATCATAGAGTTGTGGGCTCAATGTACATAACTAGTGGCAATGGCATGCATACTTCTGTGGCATTAAACTATTATATCTTGGGCAGAGTTTATTAATTTATGGCTGTAGATTAATAAATGGAACCATAATCTCACAGGAGGATGTCCTGAGTGTAGTTCCAATTTTGATAAAATGCTACTCTATATGAAACGTAAGTTCACAGGGTTCGGCTGCTCTGTCAGTTTCCTTTAAGATGTAATGCAGCTTAAAAATTTCCACTTGCACTAAAAATATGCACTTCAAGTCAACAAGGCTTCAGCGAAATCTATTAAAAATCATGGAAGTCATGCCCTGGAGAAAAATGTTCTTAGGTAAATTGTTTTCCTTCTGAAAGCTTGGACAGGTTTGCCCGCTTCCTGATCTGAGCCTGTGTTTCAGCTTTCCCCAAATAATAAGAAACATCAAAAGTTCCTACGTGATGGAGTCTGACACGCTTCTGTTTACTGCTTCCAGAAAGAGAAATGCAGTCATTACTTCTGACTCCTACCAGCCTTTATCTGCAACCACCATTCAACCTCTTGCCCTGTTCCACTCGTCCCGCTCCTCTCTGCTCCATGCCCTGCTAATCTAACAAGGTGGAATTCATTAACCTTGACGATATCCCTTGCCACGTGTCTCAAGCAGTTGCTTGGTGCCAGGAGCTGGTTATCATTCCTGCGTTGTCGACCGGCTGATGGAGGCAAAGGGAACCCAGAGCTCATTTATTTATGAGTCAGCTTGCACTCCGCCTAACACCGGGGTCAGTAACATCACACGCTCAGACAGCAGCGGATAGCCGTAGCGTGCAGGCTGAGCGGCTCTGAGGCCAATCATTTCGACACCTGAGAGATGAGACCGGGGTCACGCTGCACGGCTTAATTGGAAAGGCAAAGTTTTTTGGGCATGGCCTCATTATTTCACGGAGCTCAGAAGGGTTGTTGTCATGTTTTAAAAATCTTATGTGCTATGAATGTTATTCGTTGACATCATTAGAGATGTTTGCGAGGTTTGTATGAGAAATAGACTGGGGGGGAACAAAATATGACAAAAATGTCACAGGAGCGATGCAGATGATTTGGGAACTATTATGGGCGATAATTTGGGTATAATCCTGGCTAGAATTATGTCACGATGTGCCTGGAAGCTGGTATTTTAATGCAGATATCAATTCTCTCACCTCATTAGCAGGTGAGTTATAAACGCGGCGAGTTTTGCCATCATAATTCGGGCTCATCTTCGTCTTTGGTGGTTTGTCAGTTTAGTGCCAGCTGTCTCATTTGTGTGCCATTATCAGAGACAGCTTCTGGGCTCCAGGATTATAGCTCTAAACATTACATGATTGTCACGCTTCACTCTCTCTCACCCACACACACTGTCTCCGTCTCGATGTCTTTCTCTCTATACATCCACGGCGTCTCTCTCTTCCTCTCTCTTTCTCTCAAGTGCGCCGTTTGTCTTTTCTAATCGTCCACCTGTCACCCTCGTTTGCTGAAACAAAGAGGTGTTAAGAGTTTACACAGTCTTTGAAGCGTAACAGATTTGATTTGATTACACACATTACCCAGGCGTTTATGTGTGCGGTTGTGATTTAGGTATGACGTTTTACACACCGCTTGTAAACCGAACAATCCATTACAGCCAGAATACCATCCGTTTTTAATTGCGTTCCTTTCCCACAAGTCTGTAAAATGAGATTTTCCCTTTAAAGCAGCAAGATTTAAGGAGAACGCTCGCTAATTGGTCGCACCTGTGGCTAGATAAAATATCATTTGTATTGGCTGTCAGGACTTAGTGTTGGGATTTTCCACCGTGGTTCTCATTGTGCTCTGCATCGAGGCACTGCGTTCGTGGTGACTGTTTGGCAGCGATATAGCAGGGATTAGGAGACGAAGCCTGACTGGGATTAGTGTTAATAGGGAAGCAAAAACCTGTACACATCAGTTGAAGAGTATTCCCTGTTGAGCCTTGGAGACAACCGAGCAATGATGTGCTGCGTAAACAACACCATTTTGTTTTCTGTTTACTTGCCCTGTGAGAAGGAAGCTCATTAGAAATTAGCTTAACGTGACCACTGTGCATTTGTCCCCTGATGTAAAAACATTTTTGTTTCGTGACAGTGAAATATTTCTTTCTTATCAAGGGATTTTCTTTGACAAGACGCAAGAATATTGCACACATTTTCTGTGAACCGTAGCACTTTTTAAAGGCTAGGTTAATAGACTTGGTTAGCTATTAGCAGTTAGTTGCTATCTGTTAGCCTGTAGCTCTTAAAATGGCTCACACAGAACAGCTGAGACGAGTATTAATCAGTGTATTGCTATACAGTATGAGGTCACAACAGAGAAAATCTGAATTTTTTTGTTTGAGCCCTGGCCAATACAAAAATAAAATGCAAAAAGTTAAAACAGCAGGCGTTATTTATTTACTCATGATTTTTGTGTGTTCATTCACAAAACATGCAGTTCCCTGAATGTCCACTGGGAGCAGACTCCAAAATTGAGTCAATCCCCATTAGAAATTAAAATGTCAAACTTTACAACAGAACATGACATGTTAATAGTTTTGAAATGGTCGTGATTTAAAATTTCTGTGATATTGCACAAGTGGTGATATATTTTTTTTTTATTTAGTTTGTCCAGTTTCAAACCAACACAGTTGTAAGAAAGGTTATATGAGTGTTACCTGACTATATTGAGACCGGAGTTGAATTTCCGTGGAAGCTATGAAGGCATTATACCTCATACTGCGTTAAATGTACTGTACTGTGTTAATGCATTTCCAGTTGTTTTGAAGGCATAAGCAAACAGTAAATGATGTTTTCTGAGAAAAGAATGTTCTCTGAAACCAAGCACTTTGGAATGATCTAACCGGTACATTTTTTTTTTTTTTTTTCTGGATAGAAATGAAAGCTCATAGCTTTATTTTCACTCAATTGAAGCAACCCTGAATCTTTAAAAAAATATATTTGCATCTAAATATCTTTTGATCTATCTTCTAAAACAGAAGAGCTGAATTTCAACAGCCTAGCCTGAGGTCTTCTATTCTGAAAAAAAAAAATATATATATTTTAGGTGAATTCTAATACAGAACCAAGGTGTAAAAGTCTCCTTCTCTCTCTCTCACTCTCTTATACACACACATACACACACATTGTGTGTTGCTGGAATTTTGAGAACTTGTTTTTCTCTGTTCCAGGGTGATGAGCTTGGTGAATCTGAACAGGAAAGATACAGCAAACCAGAGATCCAAAAACTTCTCAGCCAGAAGCTCCTCAAGTTGCCATGGAAACCAGAGGTAAAGCCTCATTTGGTTGCCTTCATTTCTTTTACAAGCTGTAATGTTTATCCTCCAGAGGCTGGGTGAGGATGAAGTGTACACAGTGGTAAAAGCAAGAGGAAATTTTGCTTTCCTCGGTCATGTTCAGGGTGTAGGCCAGATCTACAGTGAACCGAGAATGGCGAGACTTTGTAATAATGTGGCAGATTGTACTGACACTAAATACAGAGTGTAGTCTGTGTAAATTTAGTGTTGATAAGGAACATGCGCTGCTTAAGGAAATCACATTCACTCATTAGCAACATCACAGCAGCATGCAATTAGCAGCTACTTTCTTTTTCACCCCTTTTAGTAACTCAGAATTATGTAGGATTAGACAGATAGACCGACCGCGATCCCATTAATCCATAATATGCCTTAATATTTGGCACTATCACTAAGCAGTTATATGCAATATTAAATGCAAAAATACTGTGCAAAAGTCTTTCACCACCTTTCATTTCCTCATATTTTGCTTCCAAAGAGCCTGACTTTTTTCCTATTTTCTCCCTAATTCAGTCGTGTCCAATTCCTCCACGTCACTACGGGGCTCCCACATTAAGCTACTACTAGCTTATAGAAGCCCCTGATTGGCTGTAGAGTCATGATTAATGTAAGAGCACTAAGTACCTCTCATCCCTCCCCTCTAAGAGAGCTCGGCCAATCAGCTCTCTCTAAGCCTCCGGCTGTGAGAGGTTACAGCATCACCCGAGACTCGAACTCGCGATCTCCAGATGATAGGGCGAGCACTTTACCACTGCGCAACTCAGAGGTCTGTATTTTTAATATAGTCTTGAGGAATAGTCTCCAGGCTTCCTGAAGCCTCTCATTTTCCACTAAGTTAGGGCAAGCTTTGCTTTACTTACAGCATGAACCAGTGAGAAAACAAGTGCAGATGATGTTGCGGTTGGAACAGACGAGAGGGGAGATGAGGTTGCTACTGAGGTTGTTACATAAATAAACAATTAAAATTATAAATGGTGCGTTTGGGCACTTTTCAGCCTGTCTCAGCCAGGCCTAAGCACTTGTTCTCATTTCTTTCTTTCTTTTTTATTTAATTTGCATAATTTAATTGATATATATATATATATTTCAAACTATTCTGAAAGCAAACACTCGGATTATTTGGCATGGAATCTCAAGGGGCCCTTAGCAGAGGTGGAAAGTAATGAATTACATTTACTCGCATTACTGTAATTGAGTAGATTTTTTTGTGTACTTCTACT
>JAQQZT010000023.1:10933504-10944758 GCA_030068275.1 Clarias platycephalus
ACCACCACCACCCCCCCACATCTCTCAAAAGATCTACCGAGTGTGTGTTGGGGTATGAAGGGATTAGTAATCGATGGGATCTGTATTACGTTCTGATTTGGGGTCATCTAATCATATTTATATCACCGATGAGGGAGTTATACACGTACAGTATCTAACAAATGACCTGTAGACAGACCGGCTCATTTATGTGGTTATCCTGTCCAATAGGCAATTATATGCTATTGTTGCAGTGCATAAGAAAACACAGGCATAGGTCAAGAGGTTTAATTAATTCTAATGGGAAACATGATATAAATATTTAATCGTGGCATCTTTGTTGGTGTCACATGGGCTGGGTTGAGCATTTTGGATATGGTTGAATAGTTTTGTGGCTTAGGAGCACATAACTATTTACACATAACTCTGTGGGAAAATGTTCATTAATGGCAGCTCTGTACTCAGAAACGCTTTGATGTTGAGTCTACTGACTGGCTCTAGACTTGAAAGAATGTGCTTCAGCACCTCTGTTATTACTTACTCACTCACTCACAGGGGACTAGCCAGGGCATTGACATTACAGCCTTATCCAGAGCGACTTATGTTTTTATCTCATTATACATCTGAACAGTTGAAAGTTAGGGGATTTGGCTCAAGGGCGGAAACTTGGTGGCAGGGGGTTTGAACCTAGGACCTTTCCGTCAGTAGTCCGAACCCTTAACTACTGAGCTACCCCTGCACACAAGCACACAGACTCACTCACTCACTCACACACTTTGGGGAATTTGGAAACACAACTTAACCTACTCTGAATGTCTTTGGACTGTGTTAGGAAACCGGATCACCCAGAGGGAACCCACCAAGCACAAGGAGAACATGCAATCTCCACACACACAGACAAGAGGCAGAAACAGCTGTTATCAGTTTTCTTCTATTTCTCATATAGTCCTTATGTAGTCTTCATATAAAATCAGGAAAGAATTAACCACTACTTTGCTATGATGGTCAATTATAAGTGTTTTTCTTTTTTTTTATGATGGGTTTAGAGGCAATCATGACAAGTCATTTCATCTGCTGATGCTCCTTTTAAAGGTTTTAAATGAGCAACATGAAGAAACAAACATTCGAAAAGATTCATAAGAGGGTTTAAGCTTGGATTTCACAAGACCATTCTTATCATTTCTCTTCACAACAAGTAAATTCAAGATGCGCAATTAGCCCTCAGCCGCAGCACGAGAGTTTATTGAGTGTGGAAGTTTAATTACTATGATTGGTGTACTAGCTATGAAGTCTGAAACACCTTTCTGAAGAAGAGCTCATTAAAGAGCCATGTTCAGCCAGTTCAAAGTTTTCAGCCTCTCTCCCATTTTGTCAGGAGGGCACTCAAGTATGACTGAATTTACACAAGACTACACAACCTCCTCGACATTTCCTCTTGCTTTATCTTTCAGCTTTCATCATTTAGTCCGCCTCGGTTATTGAGAAGAATGCTCGCCAGGCAATTAGTCAACCAATTAAAAACTCATTGTACTTTCTCCTTCAATTCTTTCCATCTCCCTTCTGTTTGGGCAGTCTGCTCTCATCTCCCTGTCTGTGCTCCCTGGCTCGGTTGGTATAATCTTGTCTTGATCACCCATGCATTCTTTCTGTTCACATCATCGCTTATGGTTACTCTTTTGTTCTGGCTCTGCAACAGCCTCCAGACATGCGGCACAGCACACACCATCACACAGAATGTTTATCAGATGGAAAACACTCACAGTGTCTGATTTCCATGCTGATGTCAATACTACGTCCCCAGGTGTTAACAGCGAATTGTAAACAAGACTTTTCTTTTTGTCCCCAGGTGTGTGCGCGTATGTGTCTAGAGTATTCCTGTCTTTTCCTTATCTTTTTTTTTTTTTTCAGTCTTCTCAGAGTTGTTTTTTCAAATGACATTTCCTTTTTATTCCTCATCTGATTATAACCTTCTTCGCAATGTGGCTGCATTCACAAAACGATCTGCTAGATTTAAAAAGGCATTTTTGGCTTAGCACAATCCCAGTTAGTGATTATGTCCTAGTTACAATACAATGGAAAAAAATTACACGTATAAAATTTATATAGGAATGAGATTTTCGCATGGCGTATGTATCTTTCTTAATTCTGCAGGCAAGTCCCCACCTTTAGAAAGCAGTTAATCACAGAGATTTTGTAACAATCCGTATAATATGAGCTCCATGAAGAATACAGTATGTCTGATATCGTGTGTCAGAGTTAAAGCGCCGATCACACCGACATCAATCCCAGACGCCGTCTGTCACCCAGAACTCTTTCTTCCCTTTTCTTTCTTCCACATTCTCTTTTTACTTTTTTTGCTTCCTCCTGTTTCCACTTACCCTTTAGCTTATATTCCAGTTTCCTCTACATGAGACTAAAACCTGCTGGAAAAGCAGGCACAGGAGGCAAATAAAGGAAAGAGCTCGTTCAAAAAGATCTCTTTCATCTTGCATTTACAATTCAGATAATACACAGAAGAACCGGAGAGCCAAGTATGCACTAGTGAGCTGAATAAAATGGGGACAACACGTTATGTGAATTATGAATCTCATTTGTTGGGTAATCACTGTTTGTTTCACTAATACCGCCTGATGGCAGAGTATCCAAGTAGGGCCAAGTATGGCTTTGGTTTGTTCACCTCGGGGGGCGGTCTTTTCTGGTTTTCGTATAGAACCCTACAACAGAGGGCTTGGATTTTAAAAAGGATTGGAGTTAAAGTAGAAACCATACTAGAGCTAACAATGATTAATAAAAAAAATCACAGAGGAATCAAAAAGATTATGCTCCTTTAATTTCTTCTCTTTGCACCATATAAATTGAAGTAATAATATGGGGATTTATATGAAGTTAAGCCTTTATTTGTCACATACAGATCAAAGTCCCCGACTTATGAACATTCGAGTTACGGATTTCCGCAGATACAAACGGGCCGCCGTTTTACGAACATTCGTAGATTCGAACAAATAGCTCGGATGTATTGTACAAAAAATACACTGCAGCGCACCAGATACCAATATTTACAATTATATACAATATTTTTAGGGTGTAAGTGAATGTATAAAATGTCCAAAGTAAAGTATACTCTACTGTGTGTGCATGTGGGAGAAATGAGTCAGCCTTACCGCTTTCGATGAATCAGTCCAGGAGCACGATGTTAGCACCTGTAAAGCTGTCCCAAAGATAGACAAGCCTAATTTCGGAAAATCCTCAACAAAACAGGATTCACAGTCCAATGTAGTGGAAAACCCATCTGAGACAAAATGGTATCCGCAGTTAAACACCATGTAGTTGTTCCTCCCTTCCAAGTTGAATTTAACGAGGTCAGCTGACTCGTTAGGCATGTTTAAAAAGGCTTACATGCAGTTACAATTTTTGACCACATAATGGCAGTGTGGGGAAAGGGGACAGATGCACCGCTTAGATTTAGCCAAGTGGATTGGTAAGCTTTACATTGTGTATAAGATTTACTTTGTCGCACTTAAGAACAAATCAGACATAGGAACGCGGTCCTGGACTTACTGTATACATTACTGCACACGTAAAGTCAAATTCTCTCTTCACATATCCCAGCGTAACTAGGGTCAGATCGTAGGGTCAGATCGTAGGGTCAGCCATGCTGTCCATGATAGTGCATGTGTTCCTACGAGTACGATAGTGAACGAGTATGACAAAAAAATTAAAATACAAGACAAAAGCAATTTACTGAAAAATCTTATTTTTAAAGCAGACAAAGGAGTAAAAAGTGTCTGACATCTGTTCTGTGAAACTGGGACATGATGCAGTTTGAACGCTGTGCAAACACCATTACAGTAGAGTCATTTGGGAGCTAAGATGCAACGCACAGTAATATTTCCAAAAGAAAATGAAACGGAGATGCAACATTACAACACTAAGAGATGCATAACATGAGATTCATGCACTGTGTGAGGAAAGGGATTGTGTCCGCGCAATGTATGATCATAATTCTAAACCCTGTGGATGTTGCGCGAATGGATGTCAATCTGCATAAATGTTTCAATTTCTTGTTTTCAGTTTGTTTTTGCAAATAATTTTGTTCGGCTCACTCATTCAAAGTTCTCATCATCATTTTATTCAAGTCATTCCAAGTTGTTCCAGTATTACAATGGTCATCCAACGTTAGGGTTCCTGCATTGTAGAATAACGTGCAAATAGGATGAAAATGTTGCTGGAGCATGCAGAAATAAGCTACAGATGGTGCATACAGTACATCAGTGTCATATACTGTAGGTGTGCATGTACATGTAGAAATTGTGTTGGCCCATGTGGAAATGGAGGCGGCGTGTTGGCTTAGTGGTTAACACTGTAGCCTTGCACATCCGGGTTTGATTCCCGCCTCGGGGTCTGAGTTTTGCATGTTCTTCCTGTGCTTGGTGGGTTTCCTCTGGGTACTCCAGGGTTCCTTCCAAAGTCCAAAGACATGCAGATTAGGCTAATTGCTCTTCCCAATTTGCATGTAGTGTGTGTACAAAGACATTCTTGGGAATTTAGTGAGACCATATGCACAAGGGGTACAGATGGAGCTGGAGCTTTTTGAAATTGGATTGGATGGGAAATGTGAAGGCACATGGTCATGTGTTTGAGATCATCTGAGTCCATGCCTACTGTACAAGCATAGGCATGGACTCCGATGATGCAGGGTGGATGGAAATATTGATTGATAAGGTAAAGCAGGTTGGGATGGGAATGGGTTTGGGGTACTTAGGGATTGGGGAATAAATATACATGTTCATGGATATGGGAATTTCTTTGGGAGTACAAGAAGAAGGGGTTGGAATCTCGGCATGATGGAATTTTGTTTGGTGTAGCTTTTTAGTTCGCTCTATTCATTCACATTAGTGTATTGTTGTTCTGTTGCATTGTGTCCAATTAGTTACTGTACTAAAAAAAAAAGAAAAAAGGGATATGAAAAAAAGATACATTTCTAGCTTTACCCCAGATCTCTGGCCCAGTGCGGAAACAGGGCAGCAAGCAGATGGTTGTGCCACTGTATTTTATGTCATGGCTCCTTAGAGACACTGTACCTGACAGAGTACTTAACCCAGCATGTGTTCTCATACGGCGCTAGAGCCGCACTGTCCTCTTTCTCCTTACCTATCTAAACTCCCCTCTTCTACTTCTCTTCTGTACTGATGGTGTGTTTTTCTGTATCCTCTCTTTTTCTTCTTCCTTTCACAGCTTGATGGCCTCTAGGAGGTACTACTTTGAGGTTTTACACAAGCAGGATGACAAGGGCTCCGACCATGTGGAGGTTGGGGTGAGTTCAGCCATGCGAGACTGTCATAAGTATATTTTTGCTCTTAAAACAGCTAATCCGGACCTGGATTAAGAAAAAAACAATACCTTCAGGTCTAATCCATACGTAGGCACAGGGATTTATATATCACTAGCCAGGGCTCCAGGGACGGGTAGATTCCATATCCAGGGTGTTAGCTTTTAATTTGTAGGTTCAACAGCCAGAAGGAAACGCTCCTCCTTATTGACTTTCATTGGGTATGAAGGCTGTGTTTGAACTTAACATGCTTCAGAGCAGTGTGTCTCACCTTGATGTTGTATCAAGGTACTCATTCTGAATCCCAGCTTCTGCTGCACAACACATATCAGCCAAAAACAGGCAGCTTTTGTAGAAGCGTAATCAGGAGGTGTTCAGCGGGCAAAATAGGGTAATTTCATGTTTTTTCTTTTCTCTTCTTTTTTACTTGTACCAAAAAAAAAAAAAATCAGTTTAGAAACTTACGAAATAAGTAAAAAAAAATAATAATGTCCTATAATAAATGTATATAATTATTGCCTTTTATTTTTGTGTTGGAACATTTCTGATATTAAAACTATGTGGCCGCATTACATCCGAAGTTTCATCTGGTTCAGTCCTGAGGTGACACATTTGCTCCTTTATTGAGTGCACCACAAAAACAACACTGTTGTAATATAAACTTTTATCTGCAGTTAGACAATTTATTACTTTGAAAAATGGTCTGCAGTTTTTCTTGCCATTTTTTTATTTATTTTTTGAACAAAAATGTTCTTTAAACAAAAGTCAAGAATATTTTTCATCGTTCAACAGGGATTGTTAATCAAGCCCTAAACCAATAGTTAGAATTTTTTTACTTACAATTCCCTAATTTATATCCATAATTGTTAATTCTGTAAAGCTGCATTGTGGTACTTTCCATTGTTTAAATCTAAGTAAATTGCATGGCACTAGCACTGTTGCCTTGCACCACCAGGGTCCGGGTCCGATTCCCGCCGCGTGTCTGTGTGCATGGAGTTCTCCTCGTGGTTGGTGGGTTTCCTCCGGTTTCCTCTCCCAGTCCAAAGACATGCAGATTATGCTGTTTGACGTTTGCAAATTGCCCGTAGTGTAGTGAGTGAGTGTTGGAGTGTGTGTACGTGTCCTGTGATGAATTGGCACCCTGTCCAGGGTGTGCCCCGCTTCATGCCCTAGGTCTCCTGGGATAGGCTCCAGGATCCCCTGTACGCTGTACAAAGGATTAAGCGTTACAGACAATGAGAGAGAGAGAGAAATGACAATGACGATGAATTGCATTTCATTTGGTGGCACAGTCACGTAGTGGTTTGCACCTTTTGAAGCTTGAGGGTTCGATTTCTGCCTCAGGTCTGCATGCATGTTCTCCCAGTGCTTGGTGGGCCTCCTGCAGGTACTCCGGTTTCCTCCAAAAGTCCAAAGACATGCAGATTAGTCTATAATGTTTCCAAAATGCCCGTAGTGTGTGTGCTTGTGTGCCCTGATATGGATTGGCACCCCATCCAGAATGAACCCTGTCTAGTGCCCCAGGTCGATTGGGATCGGCTCCAGGCCTCCTGCAACCCTGTACAGGATAAGCAGTATAGAGAGTGAGAATGTGAATGAATTAAATTGATTTGAATCGAAAGCTGTAGATGCTAGCGTACCGTATGTGCCACTAGAAGCATGAAAAAACAAGCTGCTTTGCATAAGCAGGTGACAGAAAAACCTTTCAGACTCAGAAGATGCAGATACGTGAAGAAACACTGACAAAACCTAGCATAGCTGTTATCTACATTAGCTCTTCTTCTAGCACAACATGTGTTTTGAGGACAAAACACATCTCACGATAGGATTGTCACAAATTGAATGTGCTATATGATCATATGTTTTTGTTTTTCTTCATATCCATATACACTTAGCTAGTCGTATATCTCCACATTTCTTATGTGATGGTAGCGATCACTGTTTAGCCTAGTTAGGTTTCCAGGTAACCTGGCAATGGGAAGCACCTACTGCATAATGAATTTATGATTCCCATAGAACACTATGCTACATCGCCAAAGTAATCTTGTGCATTTTAATATTTTATTTTACGTCACAGGCAGTGAAATAAACCAGGCTGAATGGTTTACGACCCTCTCAGCTTCGGCGGTTTTTATCCTATAATAGCATACTTTTGTTGTCTCCTTTTTTTTCACTCATTTTTTTTCTGTGCTCTTTCTCTGTGTGTCTCCGTCCATCTTTTTTTGTCTCACTTTGAAACCGCTTTATGTAAAGCAGAGCTTAAATCAGTGACAAGTTGCAGAATAGAGGCAATTTAAGTCCGGAGGGAAAAAAAAATCTAATTCACCAGCAGGATTTTGATTTAAATCTAGAAAATGCTATGGTAATGGCTTGAGCTTCTTGGCAGTAGAATACATATTTACCATGGACATATTCGTCGAAATGAGGCCTTATGAGTCCACCATGCATGCTTTGTAATAAATCTCGGTCCATAAAAGTGTTTATCGATACCGACACTCACGGCAGTACTGCCTATTTGATTTTAAATGGTATGATTATGATCAGCATAACAGCGTATTTATGTGCTTTTCTAAGCGAGTTTGACTGCAGCTCTGGAATGGAATGAGACCTGGAATGCAATAAACACATATAAAAAAAGAGAGGAGAGGAAATGGAATTGTACCCATAAGACAAAAATAAGAGCGAACACTTTATACAAATGATGTGTACATAATATATTCATGAAATCCAACATAAACACCTCATAACGTATTCATAAAAGTGGGAGCGCATTATAGCGCCGCGAAATGGTTTCTAGAGTCCCATCATCATACTGTAGATGTGAATGGTTGTCTTCATTAAATGTAATGAAATCATAAAATAATAGCTCTTATACTATGCATATAGTGTAACACGTATTTGATTACAGCGATTCAGTGTTTTAATGACACTCAATTTTATTTTATTTTTTTAAATAATGACAATCAATATAATAAGAATGATTTATTATTTTATGCAATGCTGTACATGGCTCTACAACAATCAGTATTTAGTCTCCTTTATTCTTCAAAACCTGCTGGAACCGGGTGCAGTACCATGAATCCCATGCCTTCTCGATTGCTTGTCGAGAAATTTCTCACAAAAGTTAGCAATTTATTTGAGAATTTATTTGAGAGTTTTCGGCATTTTTGTGCAGAGAAAAGTAAAAACCACATGTTTGTTCCATCCATTAACTAAAATAGCTTATTCTAATTAGCACACATCTTCATCTAAATTGGTTTGGCCTAATTCGTGACGTTATGTGTTTTGTGCACAGGGAGAACTACAGTATAATACATGGCATACAGTACTGTACATGGTGTGTTCTTTACGGCTCCACCACTGTAGAAATGTTTTCTATTCAAATCAAAGTAAAAAAAAATAAAATAAAAAAAAAAGCCTAGCACATTCAAATCTAACCTTGCTTAAGCCTGTAGAATTTTCCATTAAAATTTCTCCAAGTGAAGCAACATAAAAGTCCACATTAATGCCATGCTTATTCCTGAACCAAGGCCAGATTAGTAAAACATGCTATGACATTGTGACTTACAAGCTTTTCCTTCAGACAGCTGTTTAGTAACTAATGGAACGAGTGGGCAAAAAAAAAAACAGAATGTCTTTTTCAGCATTTTTGCTTTATTCTGTAGGTTTTAAAAAGGAGACAGATAAGCACGTAACTGAAGGATAAAGATTCAGAGGACAGGAGGGTGTGTAACGGTTGAAGTGATCAGCCCTCCTCCTGCTGTTCATGTTTCCCCAGGTACCCATCAGGTTGAAAAGAGCTCATCTGTATACACACGGCTCACTTAAGCACTCTCCAAAAATCTTCCTTTGATGAATTATTAATCATAAAGTAAAACACTGCCTGGGCCTCTTCTCTCTGAGTGTTTCTCAAACACAGTACAAGTGTGAGAGCATTAAGGAAAGCCTGTAGTGAATTAGTTACAGTAAGTGACCTCAGACTTCAATTTCAAGGGCTTTGTAAGTACAAGACAAGTTTTTTTTTTTTTTTTTTTTTTAATTATATAAAATAAAGTAGCTCATATTACTGTTATTGCTAATATTATATCTCCATTGAGGCTGTGTCAGTTAAATCGAAACAACTTCTCATAGGCTTCCCAGGAGCTCGGAGAAACTCAGCTTATTTGCTTCCCACAGAGAATAAACACAACCACGAATGATGCTCGCACCACGACTTTCGGACCCGGGCTCTCGGAACGAATTAATTCACCATCAGTGGTAGGGAAGGAAAAAATAATAATAAACGAAGGCTGTGGCACACAGACCTCCGAGTTCAGAGGAAAAAAGCAAAGCTGAAAGATGAAGCATTTTTGCTTTAGTGCTGTTTTGTCTCCATTAAACATTATCGATGGCATGTAGGAGCGGGTTCAAAGACGGGAGACGTGTGGCATGAATAAATTCATAGATATTCACTGTCAGAGGAGAATTTTAAGCCTTCCTTCACAAGTAAGATAATCATCAGGGGCTGTACTCACACACTCACGCTGTCTCTTGCCAAAAAAAAAAAAAGAAATAAAAAATTAAATAGAGAGAGTCCTTAATTAGGCATGGTGAACAAGGGAAATCATTTATTCATCAAAGTCCTGAATTAGTGGAGGAGCATATGAATGTATTTTACTTTTTTTTCCATGCCATCCCCAACAGTACTTACTGAATACTTAGTGACAATGTACGTTTCCTATTCCATGTAGGTTTTTCTTTTCTTTTTTTTCTTGATGTTTGTGTCAGAGTTGCTGTAGTTCATGGTTGGTCCATACAGTTTAATAATTCATATATATGAATATATTAAGCCATTAAGACAATTGCAGGTGTAATAGAGGTACTGGAATGAAGACAGAGAGAAAGAGAGAGAAAGAAAGTTGAGAATGATGAAATGAGACTGTGGCTGATGCAATGCGTGCAGATAGAAGAAAGCACACATGCTGTGCAGTCAAGGGATTGGCACATTTGTAGGCTTGTCAAGACCAGCGTTGCTATTTGTCCGAGATTAATATAAGTCAAGATTAATATAAGTAATCGTAAAGCTTTTCTCCTCCCTTTCCATCTATACACTACCTCTATATAATCTTGATGTCTCACGTCATTATTCATAACACCATTATGATTGCTTTAAAGTTTAAAAACCTTTATTTACCATTATGTATATTTTGTTCATAAATCCATCATCGGATCCACTCTTGTAACTACATACGCAGATTACACTTTATACAAAAATTTTAAAAATGGATTTATTTATTTATTTATGCATTTATTTATTTCCCCCCAATTTATTCCCTAAATTTATGTTCAATTCCCATCGACTGATTCCACATCATCAACAGCTACCTCTCATGTGCTACATCTTTCTGACTACATCTTTTTGACCTGCCACTCTCTCATCCGTAGCAGGAGTGTATCAGTCCCTCTCCTTTTGAGGAGAACTTTGCATGAGCTCTCTTTGCCTTTGAGAGTGGCATTGCCAGGAATTCACGATTGCCGGATGATAGTGGATAAGGCACTTTACTCCGCTACTTAACTATTATTGAACTTTTTACAGATTTTCTCCCTAATTTACTCGTGTCCAATTCCTCCCCGTCACTAGGGGGCTCCCACATTAAGACTACTACTACCACTCAAGCTGAAGACTATCATGTGTTTCCTCCGAACCACGTGACGGCAGCCGACCGCATCTTACACACTTGGAGGACAGCGCTATCTGCTCCTTTCGCTTGCGTGAGCTCACAGACGCCCCTGATAGGCTGTAGAGCCGTGATTAATGTGGGAGCACTAAGAAAAACATCCAGTATATTAATTGTAGTATTGTTCCTGGATGCTAGTTGTGGTAATGCATCATCAGATGTTGTATGTTGTGTGCCTTGTGCACAGTTTGTGATATTTAGAAAACACATGCATATGTTTTCCAGATTA
>JAQQZT010000023.1:10944858-10958218 GCA_030068275.1 Clarias platycephalus
GAATATATATGCTTTTTATATATATAATATATATATGTAGAATTGTGATGGGAATACTAAATAGCATGTGCACATTTGAGTAACAAACAGCACTGCTCTATAAAATCATTATTTTATATTATGGTGTAACTATGGTTGTTATATCCTTAACATTTTTTATTTTACTGGAATAGGAAACAAAGCAATAAGTAAAATAATAATCCTAGGAAAAAAATACCTTTTTATTTTATTTCATAGCTGTATACTCCTAACTAACGATAATCAAGCAGAAAAGTATGCGAAGTGTGACCCAAGAACGACCGATACACACAGAGTGCAAGAAATTGAGGAACTTTAATGAAGTGAAAAATACAGAAAATGCAGGCAGAGCTCCAAAATATAAAAAATATACAAAAACAACATATATCATATTTATCATATAAAAAAAAAAAAGAAAGAAAAAATCAAATTAATAGCTAATCCTCAGCAATACCCTCCTCAGAGAAATAAGTGCTCTGATAAGGCGATGATTGTGGCGATTTGGATAAGGCAGGGTATAAGCACCTGCTCTCAGAAGGATCCTCAGGCGAGATGAACGAGAAGGGCGCCGCCTGCAAGCTAAAATTAAACAAAGAAAGAATTTTAATAAACATGGGTGAAATCAGAATCTGAAAATTGTCCTTTCAAAAGATTAACATAATACGCATACTACAACTGAAATTAACCTTTACTTTACCAATTATAACTACTATACACAATTATAATCTACTATAAATGTATAACTGAATCATGTAAATAATTCTGATCTGAATAGTGTAGATCCAAAAACTAATAATATAAATAATCAAGCCAGTAATCAGATTAATGTGATTACCCTAAACTAACAACAGCAATAGCAAGAAGAAGATCCTAATTTAAACATGATCATGCGATGATTTAATTAATCTCTAATTTTAGTATCCAATAATTAAGCATATTAGTTACTAGTTGATATATAAGGTCAAAATCATTGGAAAAATCACATAGTTGTATAGTTATGTATAATGTATATTCAAAACTGATAATCAAAACAAATATTAAAGTACTAAAAGATAAATAATTTCTATGGACATCCTATGGACAGTTAAAGACAAATCAGATATGTTGGGAATAATAAGGACAGAGTTCTTGCGCATCTTGAAGAAATCGTGAGGGTAAAATTGGGGAAGTGAACTGATCTTGCGGAATTTTCGTGGAGTGTCTTGTCTTTTCTCTGGCCAGTCCAGAGCTGTCTATTTACTTTTGGTTGCAATAAACTTTTTTGCACTTTCAATACTCAAGTAGTTGTTGGGTTTTTGTTTGGAAAATTGGTGCAGTTCACAAAATTTGCCACGACATGCTGAACCATCAATATATCCATGAAAAATGAAGTTTTCCATGAATATATCATGAATTTAAACCACATAAATGCTTGATAAAGTTGCATTGTAAAAAATAAAAAAAAATAAAAAAAATAACAATAGAAAACAGTTATGTTTAATAGTGAAAGTAAAAGCATTTACATACACACAATGCACACAAAAGTTACAGGATTAGAGCCTAAACAGGGTAATTTGAAGAAGGATTCAATTTGCTAGGGACAAAGATTGGTCAGGTCTAAGCTCAGCAACATAAGGTCTCATGATGACCAGGTCAGCTGATGACCTAAATGTACTGAATGACCAGGTTATCAAATCAGTGCATTGTTTTCTTCCCTGATTGCACGGGCATATTTTAGGTGCTTCTGGGAGCAAAAAGGAATAATTTTCACACATGCACCATAATCAAATCTAAAGCCGGTTGAACAAAATCATAGAGGGTGCAACTTTTCTTGGGCCGAGCAGTGACGAGTTAACATTGCGCAGCACCGTCTTTACTCATCAACTGTCAGACTAATGTACATTTATCCACTTCTTTTTCAATAGTATCATTATATCACATCCATTACGATACACTTAAGGTAGCATAATGCTAATAGAAATGTTCAGGACATTTGTCTGAGTAAGAGAGTATGTCTGTTTCTGCGTGTATGTGAAGGCTACAGCTTGCAGCAGTGTAATTAGAGTTTTTTGTTCTGGTAAATGACCTGTCTCGTGCAATCACAGCGAGGCTAAGAAGATGTGATGTAGTAATTGCACAGCCTCTTTAGAAGAATTGCAGCCTGTCTATCTAACAGCTATTTTAAAGTGGCAGAGCCATCTCTGAACACCTCATAGAACTAAAGCAATGATGGACCCAGACATTTCTGTCTCCTCATCAGCTCCTCATCTCTTACTTTTCTTTTCTCTTTCAGTGGAGGCCCTTTTTGCCTGGCTTGAAGTATGATGTCATTGACTCAGCCTACATCTCACTGTATACTGGTAATTGTGCTTTCTTTTTTTTCTAATGTAGTCACAGATGTGAAGATCTAAATGGCTCTAAATGGTATAAAATATTGCACCATGAGATTTATACTACACACGATTCCTCATCATAAAATGCAGTAACTATTAGCAGGAAACATAATGTCACTCTTTGTCATTGAAATACACTTACTGTATGGATTCTGTTCCCTCAGAACGACATTCATTCATTCAAAAAGTAATAATAACGTTTGTTGGTTAAAGTCAAGATTATGCAACGGGAAAGCATTTAAAGGTTTTATAACACTCAGGAAATATTTTTTAGCTTTATTTTAAAACAGATAAGTAATATAAATACAATGGTCACATACTGTAGGTAGCACAAAAAAAAACCATGGGTTTTTAGGATTAAAAAGAGAAAAAAAGCAAGCATGCTTGCTTGGTGCAGATGTTCAACAGGGCAATTGCTGAGTTTATATGGACCCTAATATTTCACTAATAATTGCCAAATCTGAATAAAAATGCGGATCGGAACAAAAATGTTAATTTGAGGTGTCGACCTCAAATTCCCAAAGGGTTTCATTAGCCGTGTAAACCCTTGATCAGATAGTACCTCATTTGCTGGAATAAATAAAATATTTCCGCGCATGTTTAAGTCACCTAATTTTACTCCCATGTGGCACAAGGTGTTTCCAGGAAGAAACTATTGCTTCTATTCCTGATTGGTAATCTCAGTGTGAACGACTCTCCCCTATTAGGCTTTGCTTTGGACTTTCATCTACTGGATCTTTTTGCTGAGGAAGGGTGGACTAACGAGTTCCCCATTTTATATGTGAGACTGAACGAGAGCGTTTATCGGAAAAGATGGGATACCTAGCCTCACCTCCTCAAAGTTGGAGGAAAAAGTCTTCTTCTATATTTCCTGCAGATTAAACACTTCACCGCGTGCAGAAGCACTCTACTAAAAAGTTATATTCTGATTAAATGATTAAATGTTTTGAGCATGTGCAGTAAAGGCGCATCTTATCAGATCAACAGTCATGTAAACACTTAAGTTGGAATCTATAATCAGAATGATTTCAGTAGGATTAAAGAAATATTATCCATGTAATCATGCATAATGCAAAACATCCTGCAAAAGCTGCACTGGAGTGGTTAAAGACCAAGAACCTGAATGCGTTAGAGTATCTCAGACAAATGGCAAAACTCAGACTCCATATTGTAGCAAGCACCAGCACATCAAATCTGACAGATTTTGATTATTTTTTTCCAAGAGGAATAGGATAGGCAGAAATATCAGGTTCCAGTTATGTAAAGCTCTTAAAGACATATATACTATACTAAAATATCTTTATTGACTTTGGTTAAAAAAAAAAAAAGGGAGGGGTGGGGGGGGGACTACCATGTTTCGAACCCAGAGGGTAAATATTTTTTCAGGGCACACTATACAGTATCTGTCTGAAATTCATTCATACATGCAACTACCAAATACAAATGATCACATCTTTACTGTTATTAACTCATAGTTAAACTCTATTACAGTATTACATAGTTTGACTACATATTATATAGTCAAAGTCAAACCCTATTACGTATGCAACAGCAAGACAAACACTAATATACTTTCTGGATCAATTTTTCCCACCATAAAACGTTGCATGGTCTGAAAGTTCAAAGTCAGGAATGAAATCCCCACTTGTTGAATGATCAATACTTTGCCGATTTGAACGCAAACCTCAACACTGCGGAAATGCTCAGAATCTTTCCATTTAGAAATAAGCATCTTAATTTAAACGACGACGAGACAAACGATGTCATGGCTTGAATCTCTAATTTCGTTGCACTTGCAATCACCTGCAACGGTAACCAGACACATGGGTTGTTGTCATGTCTCTCCACTTTCTCTTATCTGCATTCGCACATGTTCGCACCTTCAGTCCCTCGCATTAGCCTCCATTGGCAAGGGAAGGGACATTCATTCACACATGCTTTTACCACGAAGCCATGAGAGCGTCTGCCCACGTTCGAGCTTTTGCTTCATTTATAAAATTTCAGGCTAAAGCGTTTTTTCCTTTTAATCCTTGCTATAGTTAACAAGCTGAGGGAGAGAGGGACGTGCATTAGAGAGCGCAGCCTGGCCACCCCCGCTCGCTCGGAGAATACAGTGCAAAGTGTAATACGCTGTCCCAATCATTAATCACCCAGACTGCTCTGTCAGAGAGGAACACAGAAAGAACCCGCACACATTCAAACGCACACACTTGCACAAACTTCAATCGATGCTACTAATTAAAGTGTGCTTTCACCACTGGCCAGTTGAGCAGACCCTTCTGAGAGTTCACATAACACTGGGAGATGAAACATAATGAGTGGAGAAGACACACACACACACACACATGCTTGCCTCACTAAAACAACTGGGTGTGTGCATATATGTGCGAGCAGTTAATATGCTCAGTGTGATACATACTGCTACTCTATTATGTAGTACTGTCTGGGTTCAGCTGTCAAACCCTCACGGCAATGTCTTGGGCTCTTCCTCTGTCTCTTTATCTGCTTCATTTACGATTCCAGTGCACAGGAGAAACACACACACATGCTGCTGATCAATACAACTAATTAAAGTGTGTCGTCATTACTGGGCCGTCAGACAGACACTTGTGAGATTTCACGTAGTGTTAGCAGACAAAGAGTCATAAATAAATTGAGAACACACACTCCTACTGAGCACAAAGTAAACTATAGGTACTCATGGTATGGGGCCTCATAGAAATTCTAATTCACTTATTTAACATATGAGGACATTGCGGGAGATATGCACTTGTAGTATAGCAAAGTGTAACAAAGGCGAATGCAAATAATCGAAAAGAAATACAAAACAATCAAACAAAATAATAATGTAATCTTTAGCAACTATTAAAAAATTTTAAATTATTTTTAAGATCTAAGCACTGGCGCTAAGTAACGTGTATCTGCACTTTACTTGAGTATTGTCTATACAGTATGTGATACCTTTTACTTCTACTCGCTACATTTTTTGATGAAATACAGGTACCTCTACTTTTACTCCATACATTTTAAACGGAGACTCGTTGCTAAGGTGACCGTCACACAAGTGCATAGATTAATTTTTTTTTTTTGTCATACACACCATAGCTTGTGGGAAGGAGAAGAATAAAAAATAATCCCACTAAACCTACTGTAGATTACAGAAATGTCTGGCAGGTCATTAGAAATCACAGACTGGTTAGTGCACCAACGCGATTAATGGTTTCCTGGGCAACATCTATGGTCTCACATCTCACATTTATGCATATTTTCACACTCTCCGGACATTTCTATTTAAATTCTATATCAATTTAAACACCGGTTTCCATATTTTCCATACTTTTATAGCCAAATTGCTTATATTTTGTACAGCTAAGTTTTTAAAATATATATATTTTTTATATTTTGTGTTCTATTTTTTTTTCTACAGCTCAATTTTCTTATATTTTATTCTTATTCTATTCCACAATTTATTTCTATTGAAAATCTTGATTTTAAGGTCACAAGCAGTCGTATAAGTATTTCGACTATGTAGAACAGTGTATGTGACAAATACAATTTGAATTTGATTTGAATTTGAACAGATCCCGCCCACTTGGTCTTTATGCTTTGGATTCTTCTGGCTCCTTTTCAGTCGTCTCAAACAAGCTTATAACCTTATAGAACATTATGCTTGCCCATGTTTAATTGCATAGATTAACTTACTTGCATTGTACAGGGTAGCAATGGTAGCAACTGGCGAGTTTAACTAAAGTAATGAAAAACAACAATGCTAAGAATGCTGGTTGTCATTTGTTTAATTAATTTCAAATCTTGTTGCTATCAACAAGTCATGGCATCATGTTCAGGGCGTCCTTACACACCACATTAGCTTCCGTAACTTAATAATCTGTTATAATTCATTCATATAATTTTCATCTGCCTTTTTAAAAAAAAAAAAAAAAAAAAAAAAAAATATATATATATATATATATATATATATAAGACACACTGTATCACCAACCTGAACAGCCTTCTAGAGTTTTTAGAAGCTGGAGCCTTTAATTTTTAACAAAGTTAATCAATGATTTATTTTTAGCTCCCGAAAAGCCACAGCTTGAAGTTAATCTACAAGCAGGGCAGAGTGGCTACTTGCATCACTCTCACGTCGTCTCTTCATGATCCATAAAACTCAGACTAAATACTAAAAGTTTTTCAGAATTCTAGCTGTAAAGTACATTGGCTAGTAAAATCTGCAGTGTTCACTCGTCTCTGTCCACTAAACCGACCAGTCAAATAATTAATGTAACTTGTGCTGAAAAGTTTAAAGAAATTGGCTTTAAAACATTTTATCTATTGTAAAACCTACAAGTAAATCATCTGACCACAGCCAATTGTACATTTATTTATTCATTATTAATTTATACTGTCGTTGTGGTAAAAAAAAAAAAAAAAATTTGATTTCAGCAGAAAACAAATCTCTACTACTATAGACTTACGCATTCCCCTTATCAACAGCATCAACTGTGTTCAGTTGTGTTACTTTAAAGTTCTGTTCATCAGTAACTCTGTCAGATATCCAGGAAATTCTGTTTCTTTGTGGAGTCACCTTTTGTACCTAAAGTGCATACTTTGTACTTCTACTTGAGAAAGAAAAAAAGCTAAAGTGGTACTTCTTCTTTGAAGTGGAGTACATTTTTTAGGCAAGTTCTTTTACTTTTACTTGAGTATTGAGTTTGCTTACTTTTGCCGCCTCTGGATCTCAAAGCATTTAATCAGAATGTAACTTTTGCTCCAAAACTAAGTGCTTCTGCTCCCCTCTGCCCACTGTGAAGTGTTTACTCTCAGTTGTCTGTACTGCTTTATCCTGTATACAGGGTTGCGAGAGGCCTGAAATCTAGAATCTACAGTATCCCAGAGGACTTAGGGCACTAGGTGGGATACGCCAATCCAACGCAGGGCACACACACACTCACACCTTCATTCACACACTATGGCCAATTTAGGCATGCCAATTAGCCTAATCTGCGTGTCTTTGCACTGTGGGAGAAAACTGGAGGACCTGGAGGAAACCCACCAAGCACGGGGAAACATGCACACTCCGTGCACACAGAGCCCGATGCACGGATGGAACCCGTAACCTGGAATGCAAGGCGTCAGTTCTGTGAAGTGTTTAATCGTGCCCGAAATATAACAAAAGGAGAAGAAAAAAATTGTTCTTTAACTTTGATGTAAGTTTTTTCTGACAAATCCTACTTTCTGTATTATGATTGGTTAAAAGAATTCGATGCCTTATAATATATTAATTGGGGAGCCAATCAGTACTCCTTTTTCAGCCAGAGACCCAGTGGAAGAAAGTAAACACAGATGGGAGTGTTTTTCTCATTCATAAATGAACGCAAAATTGCTTCCCAGGTCAAATCACTTAACGTTACCCCACATAGAGGCAAACATGCACAGAAGGAATATGACATTCTTCATTCTGACAAGAGAGAAATTATCGTATTGAAGTGTTTACATGGTTAATATTTACCAATTAAATGGATTATCGAAAAGGTTACCACACGTCCCATTCCCACTGCAATACATTCTTATCATGCTGTATCTAGTCAACACATTTTAACAATTTTTATTCATATTTGGCTGTTACTTCTATTATAAGTGCAAGGTTAGGTTCACATACTGTTAAATATCCCTCCATTGCAAAGGAAATTTAATTAGTGTCTGAATTGTGTAGATCTGTGTATTATTTATATTTTTATTTCAAGTCAGGCAGCAGTTGCAGGTGAACTGCTTTACTGTAAAAATAAATAACAGGCAAAATGTGAAGCAGAGACGATTTCAAAAACAGACAGAAGGTCAGACAATACTGAGCAAAATCCAGAATGAACCAGGTAATCAGATAGAACGAACAGGATTTGGGATGTCAGGAAAGATATACACTAAGCAGTACTTCATGTTCAAGTGGTGTTTGGCGTGTGTCAGTGTATACCGTTTATACCGTATACAGTGTTGAGTCCAGGGTAATTAGCTGGGTGACTGGTTTGTGGTGGCCCTGACTGTAGACCATGGAGCAGTCTGGGAACTGGAGTTTGACTCTGATTCCAGCGTTGACATGAGACACAGCTATTATTTTAAAGTATAAAAACAGACTTCAAGGTCAGAATTGAACCCAGCTGATGCGTTCGTCTGTTTTTGGCGAGACTCTGTCCCTCACACACTGTGCAGGCGTACACCACATGCAGTTTCAGACCTATCTCTGAATATGACCATAGACAAAAACCCAGCATCGCATGTGGCAAAAACCAGGTTCATCATCATACAGTTACAGTGTCTTATGTCTTTCTATGGAGAAAGAAGGCCTTACCAGTCTGATTATGTTCATTTTTATATCATCCTGTGTATAAATGTGGTAAATTGATCACAAAGAATGCTTGTTCATCACCTCCTTTATTTTTCCTTTTTCCTTCCTTGTTCTTCTAAAAATAATAAACAAAAATTCATCACTGTCATTATTTCATATTGAAAGCCTCATGTACATGGTTGTTTGAAATAATGTAATATTTAGATAGATAAATAAATAAACAAATGAAATTGACTCTATTATTCATGCACTCCACTAGTGCTGACAGTTGATTATCCCACATGACTTCCGAATTTGGTCATTTATTTCAAATTTATTTCCAAAAAAAATGACAAATGGGTAAGAGAATAATGCATTTGTTTATTGCATCTCAGTATTTCTTATTTTTATGAGGGTGGCTGAATATGCAGCATTTCCAAATTCTGTTCCATATTCCGCTTATGGTTTTGACTGTTCCTTTAACTCCAGTTCTCCGTTTCACCCAAAAATATTATCACATTCATACACACTGTCTCCGGCTTTTTCAAAGAATTGACACTTACCAACAGCACTAGAGTCTATACTTCTTGACGTTTCCTAGCGAGTGCAGCATTGTGTTTTGCCTTTCTTGCACTTCTTGCCTGAGCTGATCTCAGTGACCTACGCTGTCATCCCTCATCCACCGAGCTGCTGCTCATGTGTGTGAAGTTAACTGCATGACCCTTTTCTCACTTTCCTCTCTCGTTCTCTCTCGCCTCAGATGAGTCCAGCCTGAAGATGAACAGTGTGAAACACATCCCTCAGACCTTGGCCAGCCACATACGCACTCTGCAGGAGGTCCACGGTTCTCACACACATGCTGCAGACATGCTCAGACCAGACCCACGCGACACATTCTACAAGAGTGAGTATATTAATCACATCATGTCAGATATACTGTAACTTAGAAGAACTATAATTTTCAATATTCACATACTGCTGATCTTGCTAGTTATTTTCAGGATTTTATTCGCAATAGACTCTACACCCAGCTGAAACATAGCAGCTCAATGTAGAATCCATACACTGCTATAAATCAGCTGAGAATCATGTCATGGGATTAAAGGGATGTTGCCGGAGGAATTTTAGTTCGTTGCTTTGTATATATAATTAACTATCGGGAAAAATACACAGAACAGTGTGCGTGCGTTTTGTGGAGATTAGACAAAAATCAGCCGCAACACCAACAGGTGAATTAAATAACATTGATTATCAATTCTATACCAGTAAATTGGTGAAACGATCATGGGCACCCAAGGCTCATTTATGTCCGCGGGGATCAAAGGCTAGCCTGTCTGGTCGGATCCCACAGAAAAGCCAATAAACCGCAAATCGCTGAAAAAAGTCACGACAGCCAGGTAACACCCAGTGCAACACAGCCTGCTGCGTATCAGACAAACAAGTCTGATCCATGCAGGCCTCACTGTCCTGGTGCCAGACACCACAGCACACCCCCGGGGCCAGAACTGCCCTAGCGGCACAAGTGGAACTCAAACATTTTAATGTTTTTTCGATTTAAACTTTATGGCTGATCGGTGTATTTCATAACCTTATTTCTAGAAGTTGTACATCAGGTTTGAAAAACGGGGGTATTTTAAGGAATTTATGTATTTCTCACCTTCTGTTTCAATATACTCCTAAAATGCAAGCGTGCATCCTTTAGGTTTATTGTATACAAAACAATTGGATTGGATTTTCACTGTCTGCATCACAGCAAGGACTACGAAGACATCTTTCAGTTCTTAAATGGAGCAAAATCATAAAATATTTCAGGATCGGTGGTTCACACAAGAATTCTGTTGCCTGTTTTTTGAGTAGAGAGTGATTCTGTGGTGAGTATAGTCATTTACTGTAGCTTGGGTCTTGTGTATTTAGGAGGTGGGCTCCTGTGTTTAGCACTAGACAACAGGGTAACAATACATTGTGGATAGTGTGCTAAGTAGCCACTCAAGTAGTCTGTGGTTATCAGGCTTCAGTGCTCTACACGCAGAAGGAAGGACGGACCATCCCTCCATCGACAGCATCATGTCAGGACCGAAGCTGAACTCCCCCGGCAATTTCAGTAAATCTTTCCTCAGTGACTTGATCACAGTCTGTTCCAGCACAAAACTGCCTTTGTGTTTTGTGCTGCGGTGAGGCACAATGCAATCCCTAGTGTATCCTATGTATTTTCTTTTGGTTTTATTCTTGCTGCTGCAACACAATTATGGCACTCACCTTTATCTTCCTAGAGGGCTCTGCAGCCATATCTGCTGTTAGCTTTATTCCTCAATGTGGCCATGAAACCCTCGAGAAAGGTGATGAATACGCAGCAGCATTTGAATAGCTTGCTTTTGCCACAGTTATGGCAGAACTCTCTTTGCAGATGTTCAAGTCTGGGCATTTTGGCCGAACAAACAACTGTTGGAATACAAAACTGCAGACACAAGCTGCAAATGTTTGGACTTTCTAAAACTGTATCTGCCAGCTCAGAACAATAGACCATATGCCTTTCTTAGAAATAGAAGCAATAAGGGCCAAATTAGTAATAAGTAAAATATTACCTAAAGTTAAAGTCAACACTACCCTCATCACACTTCTTCCCAACCCTGCTGGTTTTAACAATAACAACATATACAGTAGATGTGCTAAAGGTCAATGGATTACAACAGCGTACTTAGCACATCGTTTTGTCCAAGCCTTTAAATGATAAATGCCTATAACTGTGCTGGATTATTATTATTATTATTATTATTATTATTATTTTACTCTATGAGTAATTTTTGCACTGTTTGTCATTAAATGGCAAACCATGTTGAATTACTGTAGACTGATGTAGACTAAAGTGCTCAAATAATTGTATTAGTTGTATTACAAATGAGACAAAAACAAAATGTGGGTACTTACAGTATACTACGAGGTGTGTTGAAGTCAAACTACCGTAGGACTTGCGATGAAATTTCTCGTGAAAGAAGGCAACTGACATTTTCAGAAGACGAACGCCTTATCCTTTGAAAATCGATGAAGGACTTGCTGAAGAGACACATCTTGTACATACCTACATATTTTGTTATGCTTTGTTTATTTTCAGCCCCGCTGTTTTCCTGCACGAATATTTATTCTCATTGTTGTCGAGCAAAAACCTTTCCTGCCGACAGGCTGCAAAGTTTGAATTTTTCTTTCGATCTCGTCAGTGGACGTTGTGTTTCACGTGCATGAAGGGCCGATTTACATTGTTATGACTGCATGTCTGCATACTAACATTAGCATGGCTGATGCTGATTTTTTTATTTTTTTTCCCTGTTCTGTAGAATATGCACAGCGTTTGTCTGTCTGACTACATGCTAATGCAGGCTTGGCTGTGTGCTCGGTGCGTGCCGAATAATAATTTGCTTTTAATTTAACAGGTTTGTGGTTGTATTAAATCATGTTCGGACTGAATGACTAATGAGGGAGAGCGATTTCAATTTAACCCTAATGTACTGTTCACTATGGCTTATTCACAAATTTCTCATTGACTGAGACTTTTATAGTCTCCAGTTTTATAGCAGTACTGTTTTGCTAGGCCCTTATCAAAGATATAGATGGGAAAGCATGGACTGACATCAACACGTGAAGCTTTCCGGAGTTGGTCTCCAGTTTCATCATGGTTTTGCAAATGCACTTGGCAATACTGTTCTTGCAAGAACTGTTCCAGAACAGCTGACCTTCATGTCTTAAAATAACGACTGGCTGTTGTGGTTGTTCTTACTTAATTACCTAATGCTATATGTCTTATTTCCTAGTTTTAGGAAATATCCAGTATTCTTCTAGAATGTAGAAAATAAATCCAACCTTGTGTCTAAACTTGGATTGGTTCTGTATATTAATAAATATATATGTGTATATATAAATTTCACAAGAACCACCCTAATTAATGCAGCGGTTGCAGTAGATAAAAAAGGCCACCAGAGATTCAAACGAGGCAGGTTGATGTGAGAGCGAGCACAAGTCTATTAAAATCCATATCAGCAAGCAGATTTGCAATTAGAAAACAGGCTGAGGTCAAATTGAGCAAACAACCAGAACAGCACAGGAAACCCAGATCAGAAACTGAGAACTTAAAAACAGGTCAAACCACCAGGTAAATCGGTGAATAAAACTCAAAGAAACTGTTAGAACCTTACAGGAAATGAATATGCAGTGTAAATAGACAGAACTGAATAAAACTAAACAGGAAACACACGACCTAGTCCTCGAGGTCAGTGTGATAGTCATAAAGTCTCCATCTGGGAAAGAAAGTGATCTGGATCTGCTTATTTCTGTCTTGCAGTACACCAGGGATGCATTCTGCAGATCGGTCAGGACACTGTTGGGTTTCTGTGTGTAGAGTATCATGACTCTGTGTTTATCGGCTGGTGAGCAGGGTGATGGGAAAGGGGAAGGGTGTGAGCCCCCTGCTGGCAAACAATACACACCTCTTCACAGTAACACTAAGATTTGAAGTCAAATTCTAAGATTGAAACCTAGTAGGGCCGGGACTTTAACGCGTTAATTTAGATTAATTAATTACACTAGTTAAATTTTTTAACGCATTTTAATCGCACTTATTTTTGCACCGCGGAACGTTTCTCACTGGATGAGTTTCGGCGGA
>JAQQZT010000023.1:10967488-10990234 GCA_030068275.1 Clarias platycephalus
TTTGTCTCTCATAGTGGAGGTATACCTATGATGAAAATTACAGGCCTCTCTCATCTTTTTAAGTGAGAGAACTTGCATAATTGGTGGCTGACTAAATACTTTTTTGCCCCACTGTGTATACACAAACAGCTCTGGGGGAAAAAAGAGACCACTGCTAAATAATCAGTTTCTTTTTTTTCTTACAGGTAATGGTGAGATGAACATTTTTGTTTCATTTTTTGTAAACTGCTGACAATATTTCTCCTAAATTACAAATATAACTATTGTTTTGTAGAGTGTATATTTAAAGGAAATGACAATATCACAACACATTAAAATAACCCAAGATCATTCAGTATTTAAGCAGTAATAACTAAAAAAAAAAAAAAAAAAAAATGCTAATAGTTTTAAACAAAAAATAATGCTTTGTCTAAATAACATTAAGAAATCTCATTAGTAAATATAGGCTTGAAAATAAAATAAGTTGGTAGCACCAGTTAGCCTTGATTAGTTTTCAGAACAGACTAATCTACCGTTTCTGATCTACAGAAAAAAATTCAAATAAATGAATTAAAATTGTAATTAAACCTTCTACATGCTGTTCAGTCTGATGGGTTGGAGGCAACGTCAATTACTGAAGAAGGTAACATATTATGTATTTAAACTTACTACGCGTCAGGAAGTAATTTCTGCTCACTTTAAATGTAAATTTGACCTGTTCCAGTTCTTGAACATCAGCAATCTGTATATTAGCTCTCTGACAGCAGCAGTGACATCTCAGCAGTGGTTTAAAGCCTCTTAGAGAATTATGGTGTAAAGAAGTCTCTTCATGTAGGCAATCCAAGGTTCAGCCTACAGTACGTTCAAAAAGGGCTTTCTTATTGTGGTCTGAATAAATAACCTAGAGCATATTCATGATGTGTTTTACTTTTCTTAAGAAACGATATGCCAGTGTTATGGCCATCTGCTATAAAGAAGGAGAATTTATTCCCATCTCTTGTCGTTCCCTCCATTTACAGGTTACTGGGAGGTCAATGGCTTCGGCCTGTTTGGGATTTATAAATCGGATTTTGACAAAATTGGGGGCATGAACACCGAGGAGTTCAAGGACCGTTGGGGAGGAGAGGACTGGGAGTTCTTGGATAGGTAAAAGAAATTTTTTTTATTCTTTCACAGTGTAAATTTCCAGTATAAGTCATGTTTCAAATTATTTAAACCTGTAACCTGAAAGGCTAGGGATTTTAACAGTAGTCTTCTAACTGTAATCAGCTGATCTGACCTTAACTTTCTCTTCAGAGAAGAACAAAAACATTCCCAGTAACTTTTGACAGGGACACAATAGAGGCGTATGACAGCAGAAAGACATGACTTATATAGAATGTAAGTGTCATACAGATATAAAACGTTCACATAAAACAGCTATGACAATGTAATGTAATAATTGATTTGTATTTTGACTTTTAAAGTATTTTATCAAGAAAGACAATTGCAGAATACAATAAAGAGAGCCTAGAATTGTGTAGGTATTCATACTGACACTTGTTTAAGCAGCAAAGCCATAGTGCTTATTGTATTATATATATATTTTAACGTTGTATAGTAATTATCAAAGATTTATCTTGAATATTTTAATAAACCCTAAAGGAAAAGTTATAAACAAATATAACAATATAACAAACCAATATAAACCATGATATATAAAATGGTCTTATGTATCCTTTTATATTATTTAAAAATATATATTTTTACTTTATAGCGTTAAATTTATTTCACCTTATCCTGATAAAGTATCCAGTGAATATTTATATAATCATGGCCAAGTTTCTTACAAAATTGATTTCTGTCATTGTTAAAGGAAAAATGTTTTCCATCCATCAGCAGCAGAAATTAAAAATTTAGACAACAGTTTCAAAACCCTGCTTGTGTTGCACCAAGTTGAAGCATTCTGATAGCCCTCTCTCTGCTAGCATTGTCTAAATGACATCATGAAGTGCAGACAAAGTGCACAATAAGAATGTTTCCCTTACTCTTGATACCAGGACATGCCAGCTGGACATAAACACAAGGCACCCTTTGCCGTATCTGTGTCTTAATGTAACAAGGCAAATAAAATTAGCAGTTAATTTTTTTTTTTCATAACAGAATTAAAAATATAAATATATTATAAAATAAATATAATGTAAAAATTTTTGTTTAATTGTTTATCATGAAACATTCCTTTTGTCAATAAGTATATTTATTTAATATCACGCTTCATATACTTAGTCATAATTTTTTTCTAAAATGCTTGGCCCTTTAAATATTATCTTATGCATGCGAAAGAGGATTAGGGCCACCATTAAAAAAAAAACATTACTTTTGAGTGTGTGTTCTGCCTTTTTTTTTTTTTTTTTAACTAATTCTGACTTAATTCTCAGAAGGTTTTATCTGAGATTAAAGGGAGAATTCTGAGGGGGAAAAAGGCAGAATTCTGTGATTAAATTCAAAATTCTGAGGGGGAAAAAAGGCAGAACTCAAGTATGTTTTTTATGATGATGCTAATTCCCTTTTTATATTCAAACTTATATCATCTCAACCATTAAAATCTTCCTCTTCATTACATCATGAAATTTTGTTTTAATAAATGCTGTTCTTCCCTAACTCACTCAGGTTCACTCATTTAGTACCCTAAAGATTCTCCACAAGGTGGAGCTGTATAGAACTTCCTCATTCGCACTGTGACCTGTACTTCTGTCTTTTGTAAATAACAAACTTTTCACAATGTTCTTGAGTTGTCTGGATTGTCTGCAAATCTACTACAAAAGATCTACAGTGATTTTCTCCATCTGTGTCTGCTGTTTTATCTTAGAGTTCTACAGAATGGTTTGGAGGTTGAGAGACTGAGACTTCGGAATTTTTACCACTACTACCACTCCAAACGGGGCATGTGGAATACTCCTATAAAGAAACCGAGTCAAGGCTAGCCAGCTGGGATGCTGTGGTTGAATCAGATGGGGCAGGTTTGAGCCCTTCGAGCTTTCCAGAAGCTGCCTGAAGAGATCCAAAGCACAGTCTGTTGGCCTTAAACACACTGGGTCAGTTAAGACAGATGGTGGAATCGTGACTTTCGTGGCATGGATGAATTTACAACAGTTACATGCCATGCACTTTCAGAGTTCCAGAGAATAACTATAAAATGTGGCAAACATACAGTAGAAGCACATAACAGAACTTAGTCAAGTTCTGGACATTATGAACACTATTTGTTTTTTTTGGAGGAGTGAAAGTGCTCAGGTAATATGATGTTAATATAATGTTTCCATTAATAGGTTGATGTGTTCACAAATTATTTGGAGAAAATGGTGCTTACTAACAAACAGAGACTGTATTTTATCTTCAGAAATGGTGTCAACAAAAATGGGGTCCTGTTTATTATACTGGATCTTCTCTCTACACACACACACCCCTCCTCGCTGTATTCTGTCATCCTTCAAAATGTGTGACTGAATTTAAATAGCACACAAATAATATTTGTACTGTATGCAGGTGCCAAATTACTGAGCTGCTGCCCTTCATTAGTTTTAAATATATATTATTACTTTTGATTTTGGATGATGTATGAAAAGAAAAACAAACACATTGGTCACTGATGCCATGTTTAAAGGATAATTTCTGTGAAATTGTATGTGGAGTATGTAAAGGATGTCAATTTATTTCCTATTCTTTTATTTTCTTATTTTCAAGAATAAATGGAGGAGTAACTGGATATTTTTTGGTGTAATACCACATCTTTCCACAAGAGAGCGTCCCTAACGTTGCTAACCTTATTTATTTATTTATTTATTTATTTATTTATGTATTATTTACATAGTGTTTATTTAGCCAGGTAATATTATGTCGGAGCAGTGTAAACGAAAAAGGTATGGGGAAAATGGAAGATAAATTATTTTTTGCGCAAGTATTATGATTCATAATGTAAACCCACTACTCATCTTCCGTGCAGTTGGAAAAATGTTTAGGCTTTTAAAAATTCAGTTGTCTGGTTGAGGGACAATGAAATGTCAAAACATTTAATACCTCCCGTAGAAATATGAAAATGAATATTTGAAAGATTCAAATAACTTTATTAATCCCAGAGGGAAATTGCTAAACATAGTATGACAGAAAGTGTATATTCACATGTGATCAGCCATGTACACTTTAAAATTAAAATTGTCATGTCCAGCCTGTCCAATTAATACTCCACTTGTGACAAACGTGTATTTTCATGAGACTGTATTAATGCAGAGTCATTACAGCATCAGCAGATGGTTTGGAGAGTAAACTCTTTTTGCAGTCTGTTAATTACTTTTCCTGTGATTTTCTAATGTTAGTTTAAGAAATTGCCTTAAACTCGAATGAAACTTCGGCACAATGCTAAATTAAGTCCACATTTTTGAGGCTTCAACCAGGCCAAACACTCAATTTTTTCCCCTATAGGTTTGAATAGAATTTTTCTTCATAGATACTGTACATTCAATTGATCTGAATTATGATAAATTTTGTTTAATTAGTCTTTGCATAAAAGAGGTCAGTCAAAATTTGTTGAAACACTGGAGGAAAAGAACAACCATTTAACCAGATGGACTGAAGGTAAGTTTGTACAGTATGGAGCAAGGAACTCGAGGCACAAGGCTGGACGGGTTTCAGGACCACTGGTCTCTCCCTCCCTCCAGACCCCCCAAGCCCCCGCCTTCACACACTCAATCAATCATGTTCTACAATACATGTCTTTAATCTTTGGGTGAAACTGGAGTACCTGGAGAAAACTTCACACACACACAGATCAGAGGTGAGATTCACACCCCTAATCTTGGAGTGTGCACCCCACCCTTACCCTGGCGTCATCATGGTTTTGGCCACACTCTTACACCTTTTGTATAAAACCTTTTAAAAATAAATAAATAAATCTACATTTCCAGGTAGTATGCAATAACCCCAAGGAATATGTAAGGAATATGTTTAATGACATTAATCAAATTACATAATTGGATTGGATGGTGATGTAAACACATTAGTTTGTCTAATGCAGAGACAGGTTACCCTTCTTGCTTGTTTGTGTGTTGATTGGCTGAGAGAGAACATTAAGCTGATTGGCTCAAAGATATAGAGAGGGAGTTCATTAAGCTGATTCACTGAGAGAGAGAGAGAGAGCACTGAGCTGAGTGACTGAGAGAGAGAGAGCGAGAGCACTGAGCTGATTGGCTGAGAGAGAGCCCTGAGCTGATTGGCTGAGAGAGAGCCCCAGTAGATTTCCAGTCAACAAACTTTTCAGCTGTTGCTCCAGTACTGAGCAGTGCAGTTACCGTGTTTGCTCCAGCTGTAGCAGGGAAAGCAGATGGATACGCGTTAACGCTGAGGTTAATACACGAGTAATACTGCTGTTTTAAGGACTAACGGGAACCTCTGTCTATCAGCTGAACCGGAATGGCCGCCTTAAGCAGTGTTAATCTGAAGACTTTGGAGGATTTGACGTTGGATTCGGGATACGGCGCGGGAGACTCGTACCACTCTCTCAGCCTCTCATCCTCCAAGTCCACCTCTCAGCTCACGTCCGCTGCTTACCGGGCAAACCGGTGCCGCCGCTCCGCCTCCACCAACAGCCGCAACGACAGCTGGGACTCGGTGAACACGGTGCCAGAAGACCCGGAGGATATCTTCTCCAGATGCCCGCGATTGCCGGAGCTCGAAGAGTTCCCCTGGACGGACGACGAGGTGGAGCGCGTGCTGCTCAAAGTCTCTGGAGCGCGCGAGCGCTCACCTTTCACGCGCGACACGGCGCGCGCGGTGTCCGCGCTGATGCGCCGGCCGCTGTTGCGCGTGGCGCGCGAGGCGCAAAGACTGAGCGTCCTGCGCTGCAGGTGCACGCGCTACGAGGTGCAGAGCGCCGCGCGGATCGTGCTGAGCTGGCCTCTCGCCGACGCGTGCGTCTCGGCCGCGGCGCGCGCCATGTCCCTGTACAGCATGAGCACAGGAGAGCTGCTGCGCAGGAGCAAGTCCTCGCGCTGCGGCCTCGAGCTGTCCGTGGGGCGCTTCTTCCGCTGGATGGTGGACACCCGGGTATCGGTGCGCGTGCACGAGCATGCAGCCATCTGTCTAGCCTCGTGCATGGAGACTGTCATGGAGGAAGTCGGTGCCAGGGTGCTGACAGCGTGTGACGCGGGGAGTTTCGGGTGTCCGGTGCCCGCAGACGCTCTGGAAGCTGCAGTGAACGGCGACCCCGAGCTCTACGGACTCCTGCAGAACTACGAGCATCTGATCTGCGGGAAAAACGCTAACGGTGAGAATGACATTAGTGCAGTGTTTAAGCTTTCAGTGCTTGTTTACTTTGAGTGTGAGGGTTGTTGGTGATGCCTTACACATGACATTCATTTGTGATAGTGCATGCAAATGAAGGCAGTATTTAAGATTTAATTACCCTACAGTTGCTAAAGTTTAAATGACATATTTCTTGTTGTTATTTTAGTTGGTAAACATTTTATAGATGTAAAAGTATGTTTGTTTATATTAAGTAGGTTTGGGGTTAGCACCGCTGCCTTGCTCTTCCAGGGTCTGGGTTCGATTCCTGCCTCTTGTCTGTATGCATGGATCTGGCATGTTCTCCCTGTGCATGGTGGGTTTCCTCCTGGTACTCTGGTTTCCTCCCACAGTACAAGGACATGCAGGTTAGGCTGAGTGACTTTCTCAAATCGCCAGTAGAGTGTGAATGAGTGTGTGTAGGTGTGTGGATTGGCACCCAATCCAAAGTGTAGTCTCCAGGGATAGGCTGCCTCTCCCCTGAGGCCCTGTACAGTATAAAGTGGTGTAGACGGTGAGTGAGTGAGTGTTTAACCTTTCGGGGCTTGTTTTCATTGAGTGCGAAGGTTGTTGGCGAGGCTTTAACCATAATCATTTGCGTTTTATTTCTCATAAAGAATGTGAATCTCATAAAGAAAGTTGCTGAAGTCTCATTGACCTACTTACTGTTGATACCTTATTTGACAGGGTTCATAAAAAAAATGCACACTTTCATTAAAGTTAGATTGTATAATTTCTTCTACTTTCAGCTCATTCAGCCTTAACAATTTGTTTTTTTTGGAGTGTATGATGATGGACATCAGTTTCTGGCCATTAAACTGGGGTTGACTGTTTTTGTTGATGGGCTGATTTGATTACTTGATTATCTCAGACTAGCACAACAACCAACATCATGCCCAATCGTCATTGTCATCATTGTTACTGATGTGCTCAGAATGGCCCATCAGATAATATCTCGTCAGTGGTGGTCTTAGGGTGGTCTCATTCCACTGATGAATGGGGTCGAGGGGGTGACACATTGAGTATAGAAACAGATGGGCTAAATCCAGTAATCTTACATTTTACATTTAAACATTTACTGAACAGGCTGCAAGGGCACAAAAGCCCATTGTTCTGCCCTGCCTGTTCTGTGCCAAGCTGTACACGGATGGCAAAGTAAGCAGAAAGTATTGAGTGAAGGAGGCCAGCGTGCAGGGGAATAAAAAGCCATCACAGTGTTTTCTCTCTGCTCTGGTTTGAATCAGCATTTGGACCGAGTCTGTGTCAATCTGGCCCTGCAGAACTGCTCTGTCTGACAGTGCTTTAATAAAAGAGAACTTGAAGCTCAATGATTTAGGAAAACAGGCCGGGGGACATCCAGTATGTGTGTGGACGTATTACTGTTGTAAAACATAGCTCTGAAATAGAATAGATTGCTTTCTTCCCCAGGATATTGCATTAAAAGTGAACAGCATTAATGAGAGATTCCAGGTCTGGGTGAATTGAATGTCGTTTTTAAGAGCCTCCAAGGAGAAATTTTTGCCTAATTGAATCACTCACACACACTTGCTCTCAGTGTGATTGAATATGACAGGTCGGTTGGGCAAACAAGTTCCCAGACGTTCACGTCTTCATTAATTTTTCCACATGTGTGGCTCAATATCAGTTCTGTTTAAAAGCGAGCTATCAAATATGCACGTTTTGATTACTTGAGAATCCATTTAAAAAGACAAACCTGTAGATGCACAAATGCTTAAAACAAGTCTTCACATCACTAATGTGTTTGTTTTTCACACTGTGTATTGTTACCATACATATGGACAAACTTATCAGTTGCTGGTGTGTGTTTGTGGCTGATTAGTGGCTGGGAGAGTCGAGGCACCACTACTTATGGAGAACAGATTGAGACATGCAGGCTCATGGCTGGCACACTCGCTTCCACACAAAAGCAGCCCTCTCATACACTGAACAGGCCCACATCTGGAAGTCTTTAAGACTTAAGTGACCTCTTTGACTCCTGTAACAGAATGGCCCCATTTTCTAGTGTGTGTGATATTCTACATTCTTGTTCATTCATTTCTTTTTAGCAGCAAATAAAATCCGTATAGATTTCTGGCTGCTCATTTATTATTAAATTATTAGAGGAGGAAATGTCCATAATAACTAAAAGATGATCAGAAAGATTGTCTGCTCTGCTATAGACTTACAGTTCAATTAATCTTTTTCCCATTATTGACTTCCTCCCCTTTTATCAGGAAGCCTGGAGCTAATCCCGGCCTGTCTACGTGCTGTTTCAGCACTTTCATTTTCATGGATTATTTATTATTATTATTTTTTGATTGCGTAAGAGCTAGATCTTTAAACTGGCTTGGATACGTCTGTGAAATTATGATAGGCCTCAGCTGAAATTATATTAAACCCACCAAAACCTGGAAGCATGTCAAATATGAATATAAAAACAAGGATTTCCCTCAAAAAAGGAGGCTGGACCAAGGGTGAGGCTTTACAAAGATATTTCTTAAAACCACTGAAAGCTAAGAGCCATCTGTTTATCTCATTAGTCGGGTTTAATTTCTTCACTACTCTTTAACATTTAAGACGTAAATCGGTTGGTTCTTTATGCTACAAAGAGATGACTGGGAAGTAATTTTGGATAAAGTGGATAAAAACCAGCTTCTCCACATTTAATTGTAGGAAGAGTTTATTAACAATCATAACCATGACGAGACCACACCAGAACACCAGCGTGCAGATGATATCAGCAACATCAAGTGGAAAAAACCCGGAGTGAGTAAGCATGCCCTACGGCTAGGACCGAGTTTTTTTTTTCTGAAAATATGACTGAAAGGAAGTTGTGGTCTTTGTGAGTAAACAGTGAGGTTTTCTGAGCTTGACAGTAATGGCTGACCGGATATTTGCGAGAGGGGGAAAAATGGGGATTTCAAGTCTGGTGGCCCCATTGGTCTGACTGGCTCTGTGGTGGGAACCAGGGTTAGGTCTAAGTGTTAAGCTGCACAATCATTCCTGCTTAATTACCCTCATAAAGCGTTAAGCCGACACAGCCCACTTTGTTTGCACTTTACAACAAACCAAAGGAGTTGAAGCATTTCCAAAGCCTGTGCATTTAAAGACAGAATGTCTGCATTTAGTGTGGACTTTTCTTTGAAGACCATTTTAGTTTGAGTGTATAGCTTATATAAAGCCCAGAATAAAGTGTTTATTAAGTTCCTCAAGTTTGGTTGATTAGTGCATAGCAGCTGCATAGGCTTGAACGTTGTTTTGCCTTTTATCCTTATGCTTGGACTGTTTTCTAAAACCCGCGTGCAAAGCTTTATATAAGGCTTTATTTGCACCATGTACCAGCTGACCTAGGCAAATGTTGCAGTCTGAGCAGAGTGAGGAAGAGGCATTTTGCATTGACAGCTGGTCATCCTTCCAATGACCTTCCTCACCTCTCAACATGCTGGTCTGGAAACAAGTGCCACCTGGTCCAGAGACGTGTGATAAAGCCTAAAGATAGTATTGAGTTTATAAAAGTGGCACTTCTTTATGTGCATGGAATATAAACAGGAATCTGTCACACGTTTATTGTAAAGTCTACCTCTGCAGGTTTATATGGTGACTCAGCTGTTAGGTGGGTATTTTGATGTGTCATGTCTGGCAGGTGTCCCAGTGAGCGCTTTCTAGAGAGACCTCTCTTAACCCTGACTAATCCTGCATTAGTCACACCTCAGGCGTTGTCACTTTTTTTTTTGTTGTAGCCATGGAAGCTTGCCAACAAGAAGTGTATGAATTATGAATTCATTATTAGAGTTCTTCATGAATAATATGCAGGTAATCAGAAATTGAGGACAAAAAGGCAAATATACTATTTAGTTATTTATTGCAGTTGTTAGAGTTTTATTATTGCATCACATCTTTCAAAGATGTCTAAACTGTCTAAATATTTTCACCATACTGTAGTTTCTAAATTTGTTAACATGAAGTTGTTAAAATATAGCTTATAACTATAATAAATATGGCTGCACAATTAAAATAAAATAAAAAAATCATCTTGCAATTATTTTGACATACATTGCAATTTGCAATTTAAACTGCAATATATACCTTTTAAACATACGTACCGTTTTGTATTCAAACACAAGTAATGGTACAAATGATCTTATTAAGCGGATGTTTACTAAAAATATGAAAAATTTATAATACTTAAAATATTGACAAACTTTGCATAAATTCCAGACTATATATACTGTATACAGTAACTTGCAGCCTTTTGTGAAATAATTGCACTGGTCCATGTTGCGATTTCATTTATGCAGTAAATTGTGGACCTTCCAAAGATTTCAACCACTATTACTTAATAAAAAGAATAAAAATTAAATAAGTAAAATAAAATCACAAAAAAGTTTTATTCAATGGCTCTAGTGTAGGGTTTATAGATTCGAAGTCTGGCAATGTACCACTCTGCATACTTTTAGTTTTTTTTCTGGGTCTTTGTATCTGGACAACTTGAGCACCAAATGGGCCAAGTTATTTATCATCATGAGCTGTAGTGTCCATTGGAACCACACAAAAAAAATCCTCCCCAACTGTAAATATCTTTGTGTCAAAAGACTCCAATTCAAAGGTCTAAAACAGCTCATTAATAATAAAACCTGATATTAACCGATCATTAATTCCATTCCTGACCTCCCAAAAAGGATTCCATAGTTTTATGTAGTTTGGCTTTTAGACCCCATTACTCATGACAGACCAAACCACAGGTGCGTCATAAAGACTGAAACCCAGCAACACCTTAGAACCTTCGAACATTTCATATAAGCAGTGAATTGCACACACACCCCACGCTCTTTCTGTAGCACTCATGTGGGAAAAGCACATAAGTGACTTCCTCCAGTTCTTAACAACTAATAAAAGTTAAACGAGGTGTTAATCAGCCGGTGATGGGAAGCAGAACCACACAGATGTGGGCTGAAATGGAGCCAAACTCTAATTTCCTTAAAAATCTCCGCCTCATGATTGACAGTTAATCATACAGCAAATCAAATCAGCAGGTTATCCAAGACCTACAATTAGTCCCTGCACTGGGAACACTGTTTGGGTGTGAACTTTGCCCTTAAATGTGTGAGGAACGACAGGTGTATCAGCAGGGTTTCTCACCGAGCAAAATGACTCACATCCAGGTTAATGAAAAGCAAGCCGCACGTCTCAGGATTTTTTTAGCTTAACTATCAGCTTTTATGTTATTTAATCAGCTTATAAGCAAAAAAGCCTATAAAATCCAAGAAAGAATCTTTAATTTGGGATCATTTATCATATTCTATACGTGCCATATTATTTATTTAGTTAATATTAATTTTCACATCTGGCTGAACCCTGGAGAACTAATGACCAGATGTCACCTATCTGTAAGGCCATGCTTAGCAGTTGCCAAAGCTTTGATTAATATTGCCAAACTGATGCGGTTAATTACATCAGACCCTCTCTTAGCGACCGACCTGTTAGCTGGTGAAAGCATGATGGATGGTGTTTGATAAATCATATTATAATTAGGCGACATTCTGTTCGCTGCTTAACCCCAGACACCTCTTCTCGTGTAGGAAAAATGTGTTGCCATATTTTTAAATAGAAACTGCAGCCTTCTTCGAAAGCAGTTCACGTGTTCAGGGCTGAATACAGGGGGCAGATGTTAAATCTCAGGAAGTAATGCTAAGCTGGTTTTTCCATCCCATCCTCGACTGGAGTTGAAAGGGAAGGAAGGTTGGGTTGTGGTGTTGAACACCTCTGCCAACTGGCAGGCTAGGATTTTATTTTCGGCCACACTCCGCTTTTTGTCTTCTGCTGGAACTGGAGAATCTGTGGCAATGAGTTGAAGATGTTAGAAGGGATAGGGTGAGCATGTGCACTCTGTGTGACATTAACCCACAGTTTGTCCTTTTGTCAAGAGATTTTAGGTGACAGAAGGATTAAGCGTGGCATGGGACAGTCTGTGCATAATAGTTTGAGAGATTAAATAGACAATGAAACATGATGAGGCATGCTGTTCTAGAGGACAGAAAATCCACGGCAGGGTGGTGTAATGAGGTCCGTTGTGATGTTCAGCTTTTAACTGTTCCTAGTTACTACTTACTGTACTGTTGTGTGTCTAGTTGTTTAATGTTGTGTATCTCAACAGGTTAAGCAGCTAAAGACAGTCTCTTCTCTTTAAACCAGCAAAGAAAAATACAGCTTTTCATGTCACCAAGAAATTGCTAACCCAGTCAAAGTTTTTGGTTGTCATGGTGACGTTAGTTTGGCGACATTACAGACATTGGGACACCATTGGCATTGAGTTGTTTTTAAAAGTTGAATTATTTTGATGGAATGAGGTCGGGAAAAAATTGACAGCATGACAATGGGATAATGTTGGACGAATGCAACTAACACAATTCTGCAAAAACAACTTCAAATCAATACTGACACCAAACCAATGCGTGATTCAGTCGCTGCAGTGAGAGCACAGGGTGATGAACACTGGACCACTGGCGAGCATGCTGTCAATTAGAGTTTGGGGGGAAAATTTAGTTACCTGTCAAAATTCTTTTGTGTCGCATTTCATGTAATTGTATTTTTATAAATAATAATTTTTTATTTATATAAGGTGTTATATGTTGCAGTTTATCTATAGTCCTACAGGTGGTGTGTTCTAAACCAACAGAGGTAACATTACAACACTAAGAGACATGAGACAGGCGTTGTTAATCGGATTTGATGTTGTTTTTGCAACATTTTGTTTGGATCATTCAGTCAATGTTGTCTCAGTGTCGTTGAAAGTTTAAAAAATAACTTTGATTAAATATCATTGCAACGTCGTCACAACAATATTACAACAATATTACAACACTCATCCAAAGTTAGGGTTCCTGCTGCAGAATGGCTTCTGTCCTAAAAACTCTCCTGTGGTTAGAAAGTTATTGATTTTTTGAGATCTTGTCACAAAGCACTAAAAACATGTATTTACAGAGAATGACATTCTCTATTAAACTTTTTAAGACTACATATTTATCTTTAGTATTTATCTCTACTATCTGCCATACAAGTGAATGAACTGTTGCTATAGAGTCAATAATGTATTTTTCTTTTAAAAGCATGTTCATATGGACCTATTATTTGAGTAACTGAGAATAACGAAGAGCTGATGATGTTATAGGAAGTTAATCAAAATCTCTTAGCAATCAGGTTTAATAATTAAACAATGTCATAAAGTAAATTAGAGCAGCATTAATAATGAGGGTGTACTATTCAAAGAAAGAAAGAATAAAAGGTGTCGTTCATAATATACCTCAGAGAGGCTGTAATGGGTATGTGGATTGTTTTATTTGATATATATATTTTTTTTCTACAGAAGAGAATTTTATGCATCCTATATTTTAATAACGCTATTAAATACTGCTTATATTATAGTGATTCTTCTGTAAAGTTATATTCCTGTTTATACTGTATGTAAAGAGAAAAGAGGAGAAAAATCTGAACATTAAATAAGACTGGAGCCTTTGTACATCTTGGTTAAGTGTGTAAGCTTTTCCACTGCTACTCAAGAAACCCAGCTTGAGGGGTAAAAAAAGATCCCTCATTCTAAGGAGAAAAGCAGGCTTGCGTGAGTACACAGTCTGACAAACTCATCCAGGCTTCATTTCCCTTTGGTGTTTCAGAGTAAGCAAGCCAACCTACATGTTCATATTCAAGGAACGCTCTGAAAACATCAGCACGGTACACAAGGGCTGATTGAGCCTACCTGTGCAGCACACTCGCAGCATTGTGCCCTGCTCAGTACGCCACTGTTGTACCACAGGGTTGCACTCTGACTGACTTACTGTTTCACACCACTCTGCCCAAATGAGGGAAATGGGCTGATCACTCATATTTAGGTAAATGAGGATGGCTGCGTTTTGGGGTTTGAATGGACTTTCTTTCAGTCATTGTTCTGTGAATAGTAGGCTCTTTTTACCGAACCTGAAATATAAATAAAGCCTACACACAAACATTTGCTCTCACTGAAAATGGGTCAGGCCGAATCAAAATCTAAATAGTGTTTGAATCTTCTAACAGTGGTGACCTGGACTGAGATGACTTGTGTTTAGGTCTGCGGCTTAATGATCTTCAGATGTTCAGGGGTTCTGGTTATGAAATATGGATTATAACATCAATTTAAAAAAAAAATGTAAATGTTTTATTAATATTTATCACCAATGCTAAATTATGGTGAGACACATGTAAACTAAAGCCTGCCTGGACATCCGGCAAGGCAACACAGCAGCGGAATTACTAGTGGAAAATGAAGTGTGATGACAGTTCTCGCAGTAACAGATTATGATCTGTTTGTTTATTTACCCAGTTATTTTGCTCCTTCTGTGACTGCTGTAACTAACTAACTGTGACCGGGAGAGTTTTAGTGTAATTAACAGGGATAAAATTAGTTTTAAATTCTTACCAGTAGAATAAACCATGAAGGTCAAATCAAATTCAAATTAGATTTGTCACATGCCCAATTAAATGCTTATACGACTGCCCGTGACCTAAAAACAAGGGTTCTCGGCGAGGACAGTCCTGATCAGTCCATGAGCTTTACTTTGTATTTTAGTAGAGTTAAACAGAAAGCCCTTGTTCCATACACCAAGTAGTGCCCTTGATCAGCGGTTCAGTTTTGCATTAGAAGCTAGTTATCTTTGTAGCTCAAGTTATTTGATGGTCCGAGTGCAATTCAGAACGACTTAGAAGTAATTACAAAGTTAGACAAAGTGTTGTTTAAGAAGTCGTAACATTATTAGATGTGTTTTCTTGATGAAAGCGTTTCTGTGATTAGTTTTGAAAGTGGGTTTTGGCAGGCAGCCGTTCTATCCTCTTACCAGTACTGTATAAAGCTATTTCGATGGTAGTTAGTGAAAATAATGATTGTTTAAACACCTATGATGTGGAGTGATACTTATAGATAAACGTCTAAGTGCTGTTAATGCCTCTTGTCCAATCAGATTGCCCGGCCTGAACTAACTGTTGTATAATGTTAATTATAACCTACTTTTGCTTCAAGTCTATGTAAACAACAATATTAATATGTAAATTAATGGAACAGGCAGCACTTTACTGAGAACCTACAGTATCTTGAAGCAAAATATACAGACAACACTTTTGACAAGGAATTAACAAGTTTATTTTAGACATCAGAAGACGGTGGAAACGGGATGGGGCTATTTTTGGGTTTTGTTAGCAACATGCTAGACAGCTAAATCAGATGACTGTTCAGCCATACCATTAAAATGCAAAACATTATGCCAATACGTGTTGTGCTGCCGGGGCAGTTCTACCCCTTCGGGCCATGACTCCCAAATCATGCCACACAAGACGTGAACATGTAGTGACAGACCACAGGAACCTGCATAGACAGTGTTTTAGATTGAAGAAATACTGTATGTCTCACAATACTTTAAATATCTCTCATTTAAAAGAGCTATTGTTTGTGCTATCTGCTAAAAGGTAGTGCCGTTACTATTTTAAAACAACTATGCAGTTAGATACCTTGGTAAGTTTTTGTCGATGCTGGTGCTTTAAGAATTAAAGGTATGTGCATTATTCTGCATTAATTATGTGCTCAGGAATCTGTGCATCTATCTATAAGTTTTCCAATAATGTTCATATTTCATTAATCGACATGGCAAAACCTGATCATGAGATAAATATGATTAGATTTTCCATCCCGTTTTTTAATCTCCATAAGTAATACAGTTCAAACTATTCGTTCTAACAGAATATCAATCTAATAGACCAAAGCAATTAAGCAAAATGTGATGTATCATAAAAATAATATTCTGTTTACTACCTTAATGATTTATTTAACCGAGGAATACTTGAATACTTGCTTTCATAATTGAATACAGTATGTATTACACAACTGGTTTTAATGCCTCTTCCTGGCTCTCCTCTGCAGCTTTAGCCCAGCTTTGACCCACTGCACTAATACACATTTCCCAGCCTCCCATCAGCGGTCTGTGTGATTTGTAGTTCTAAGTGAACCAGTCTGCCAAGTTCAATGCCACGATTCTCATAGTGGCTGCGCACATGCATTTCCATTTCCCTCAATCCACTATGACGAGACCAGACGTGCATGTATGTGTCTCCCTTTGCTCTTGGGCGTGTGTGTGTGGCTGTTTATGACGCACATGTTAGCCTCAGGGCTGCCAGTGTAGGAATGGCTGGTCATGGGAATGGTGCTGGGTTCGATATGTTGGTGAACGATGGGTGTGGGTGGAGGAGTTTGGGTCTCCGGGTTTACCACACGCCCAGCTGTACAACACACCCTGTGGCTCTCAAAAAACAATCTGGCCTTTGCAGAACCAGCATGTATGTAGACCAGGGCCATATGACTGCATATGCAAGGTAGCTGTCCTGATTTGAGGTTGAATGTATTTATGATATATATTTAAATTTGGGCTATGAGCTAATGACCATGATATGAAGCACATGTGAAGTGAAGGCTCTCCGGTGCACACTGCGGTCTAAGAATTACAGTCGGCTTTGGTTTCAACTCTTAAATGTATCCTAATGTTAAAAGCAAAGCAGTCAGAATTTATTGGTTGTATTCTACAGGGGAGTTTGAGTCAAACTGGGTCTTTGATTGTACAAAATAACAGAACACGGTTATGAGAGTAAAACCCCCCCTTTATTTCTCTATGTAATCCCCTGCTACACTAACGCACTTATCCCAGTGTTTCACTAGTGCTTAGTAGCCATCAAGGTCGGAAGTTTCCTCATTACCCTGGAGTCTATGAGACCGGGACTGCCTGCTTCACGTCTGAAATGCTGGCCTTGCAGGAACTCCTTTAATGGCCCAAACATGAGGAAATGGCTTGGAGCGAGGTCGGGACTGTATGAGGGATGTGGCATTTACTCCCAGCCGAGTTCCTGTAATGTGCAAGTCGTGTTTGTGAATGATCGTGTGTACAGTTCCTACAGACACCTCTGTCTTTTATCCATGGATTTTCCGCTCACTGAATGTTCACAGGAATGACTGCAGTGGGCTCCAAGCCATCATGCTTTGTATCATGCAGATGTTTTACTGCAGCCAAGAATCTCATCACCATACTGTGCTTAAAGTCTTGTTGAACGTCAATTGGTTTTATGCCTCAATTTACCTGAAATTTCATCACTGATTTGACTTGAACACCCATCATATTTCAGTAAGAGAACTTTTTCTGCTCTTCCTGTGTTTCTCAGTGTCCATTTATTATCAGAATGGAAACTTGCAATTCGCATTACTGAGTTCTATACGGGTCATTTCATGCTCACACTATACACTACCAGTTAAAAGTTTGGACACGTCTTCTAATTCCATGGTCTTTCCTGATTTTTATTTCTTTCTAAACTGTAAAACAATGCGGTTTGTTAATTGGTGATTTCTGAGGCTCATATCTCTAAATGAACTTCTCCTTTGCAGCAGAGGTAAGTTTTGGTCTTGATTTCCTGGGAAGGTCTTCATGAGAGCCAGTTTCACCCATGGTGCTTGGTGGGTTTTGCAAATGCACTTGACAATACTGTTCTTGCAAGAACTATTCCAGGACAGATCTTCATGGCTTAAATAACTTTAATAACTTAATAATAACTTAATAATTTGTTGTTGTTACTTAATTATCTAATTCCACATGTTACTTCATAGTTACTTCATAGTTTTTTATGGATGACTTCATAGTCATCCAAATTTTAACTAGTCCTGTACAAATGGTCAAGCGTTTACTTTAATTTTAAAAACAAATTTGTTCCTTCGTCCCCTATTGAATCCCTTTTAAATACCTACTGAATGAAAATTCCCAGGGAAAGGGCTGGATTTTGAATCAAGTGTATGTAAAAGAAGAATCCCCAAAGTCTTTTATTTTGCTTGGAGATGAACATCATTTTTAAATCGGAGGCCAAGCTCGAGCTCCTCTTATTGTTCAGGTTATGCTTTATATCCCCTGCAGTGTGAGAAAGTAAAGGTACATGGGTATTCCAGAGGTAATCGTCTGCCATTCAGTTCAACATCGGATCCAGGACTTTATTGCAGGTACAGTGGGGAATCAGCAAAACCCAAAGCCAGGTTCAGAAACATTAAACAGTAAAAGCCTGAGCCAGTTTCTGTAAGGTCCAACCATTCCAGTCAAACAAGTTGTGCATAGTTTATTCAGCAGGAAGAATAGCCAGAATTTGCATTTGAATTTCAATTGATCAATTAGTTTCATCACTGCTTATTCATGTATTTATTTATTTATTTTTAAAGGGATCTGGAGCCTGTCCCTTATAACTGTCACTTTAAGGAGACAGAAGGAGGGATGATAGGGGAGTGGGTTGCATTGAGTTCACACTCCCTGAGGGATCATTGGAAAGAAAATTGCTGCTAGACTTCAAAGCTCTTCCTCTTCTTATCTCTAATAGAGACTAAGTCTGTGCGATGTTGTGACCTATTACTTTAATAGCACACTGGCTCGCTCCACTGACCGGTAATAACTTCAGACCTAGAGAACGATCAATTTTACACCATTATGGGCCTAATGATAAGGCTTGACAAGCTTGTCTTAGGGCATTGTACCAGCCAATGCACTGTATCTGTTATAATGCCATCTTGGGCTGGGCCTTTTATGCCATTCCTATCTTGCTTGATAATTAGAAATAATCACAGTCACATAATTCGACCTTAAGTGTGGGCGTTCCTCCTTGCTAGCAGGGTTAATTCTGTAGTGTTTTCTCATATCTGATTGTGGTTTTTGTGTCTAGGTGAGCTCTCCCTGCCAGCCCATTTCAGCCCGTATGCTGAGGGTCATGGACCAGGCTCAGACGGGAGACAGGAAGCGTGTGTTCAGGTGGAGGTGCGGACACTGGAGCAGGCATTGCTGGCCACCTGTGTGGGGAGCATCTCAGAGCTGAGTGAGTATGACCTCCTTAAAGTATCCAAAGACAATTCCTCAAGAAATTCCTACCTAGAATCAATGAATAAAATCTTGGTTTCGTTACTGATTCTGTTCTATATTTCGCATATTCTAGCAATACAAAAACAGTATGGAATACCAGTTCATCCAGTTGGGTTGAGATTAGGGCAGGTTACTTGAGTTCCTCGGCGAACCATTTCTTCATGGAGCTCGTTTTGTGCACATGCTTGAACAGATTTGGGCTTCGTAGTTCCTGTTAAGAGACGTGATAACATAATAGCATAGAAAAACCCTCTAACTCTCTGTGTACGTCCAACTTTGTGGCAAAAGTTTGGGAATTGCTCACATACAGTACGTGTATAACAGTCTCATCCTATTTCATACGGTTATTGGAGGTTCATTTAGATGAAGTCATGGGCTAGGATCTAATGTAATAATTGCTATAATAATGCCTTATTCAAGAATGCACAATTTAAAACAAATGATTGTTTGCCCATTGGGAGATTTCTTAAAAAAAAAAAAAAAAAAAAAGCATTAGAAAAATATAAAACCCTGTTTTCACTGCTTTTTTTTCCTTTAAGAAGAGCTTCTTTGTGTCATTAGGCTTGTTTCTCGTGCTTGACTTGCTCTGCTCTAAAACATGTGGCTGGTGCTGCTGGCCGTGTGTTTATTTTCCAGCCCACAGCTCAGGGTGAAGGCAGCGTGCGCTCCTGGCCGTTGCTTGATCCAGGCCTCAGGCCATCTGAAACACTCTGTTAGTTGTGCTCCTGCTACAAGAGCATCTTCTGTTTGGTCCCGAGTAGGGAAAAGGACCTCCTTTGTGCCTTGTGTTTGCGACAAACCTGCAAAATAACACCACACCCAATGCCCACGAGAGCTGAAAAGCAGGGCTGTGTGGTAGATCTATCAGAGATCATTCATCCGTGTTCGTTTTGATATGGTAATTAAGGAGTAAGCGCAGAGCGGCACTGTTAGCCTCGAGGCAGATGGGTTTCCAGTTATAGAGTACCACTTTTTTTTTTTTAAAGTCTGGCCAACATTTGTCCTCTCAAACCCAGTGCAGCGCTGGAATTTAGTCCCTATAAAGACAATATCAGTCCCTGTTTATTGGATCAGTGTCACGCTCCTGCGCTCGCCTCCTCTGTTCAGGGTGATGTTTTCTCCATGTGGCCACTTTCTCCTGGCTCGTGATTTTTTAATGATGAACCCAGATAATAAGGAGAGGATATCTGGCTTCCTCTGTTTATCTTCTGCTCATCCTCCTTATGGGAATAACACAAGCATGGATTTCTACCCAAGCAAACAAGGCAGTGTTGATTTAGGTTCCCACAGTGGATTTAAAGACCTGCATTATATGTTTGGTCTCTTTTCCACCTCTGCAACAAGCCAATGCGTGACACTTTACTGGATTGTGTTTTTGTACTGATTTTAGAATGCAGAAATTGTTGTTTTACCAAAAGCCATATGTTTGGACAAGTTTAACAAGTTTAACGATGGATGGCTGAATGGCTATTATTTGGTCTTCAGTGTTGATCTAATGGTCTTTCTTTACAATTTGTTTCTCAAACATTCCTCAGGTAAGAACATTTGAGGAGAATGAGAATATGAAAAAGGATTAGGGCCACCATAAAACGGACTTTTATCTCAGAATTTTGAGTTAAAACCCAAATATTTCTTATGGTGGCCCTGATCCTCTTGCGTAGGAAAACAACCTTCAGAGGCAAACCAAGAAACTCTTACGTGTGTGGGTGGAGATAATCCACTCACTCATAAGTGCATTTTTAATGCATCTGTAAAAGATTTCAGAGCTTTTTAAATGACTTTTATAAATCATTTGTTGAAACATTTAGATCATAGCCATACACACATTATGTTCCTATTTTGAGGTCAGAGCACAGCATATTTTCTGGAGATGCTGTGAGTTAAGAGTCTTGGTCACAAGCCCACATCTGGCAAACAGGCCTTTCTTTTAATGTGCTTAGGTGACCTGGTAACCCGTGCCATGCGCCATATGCAGCGTCTGCTCTCGGGAGGATGCGTCCTCAGTCCTGGCCGTCCCAGCCACAAGCAGCAGCTCTCCTGGTCTCCCGATGCTCTGCACACTCTATATTATTTCCTGCGTAGTCCACAGATGGAGTCCATGGAGAATCCGAACTTGGAGCCACCCAGGATGGCCCTGAGCAAAGAGAGGTGTGTTACAGTACAGTACGTTATTCGACCTCATGTGCTTACCGGTGAACGAATGACCGTTTTAATGATGTATTTTCTAGTCAAATTCCTTATGGAATTAGATCTGCGAAGAATTATTAAACCTTTTTGTGGGTTTTGTTTGTACTACAAACATATACATGAATGTTTGTTTTATAGGGATTCCATTGCTATGAAGACATTGTAGTTTTAATTCCAGGGTCAGGGAAATTCATCTTTTTTGTTTCACAGAATAAGCTCATGGAAACGCCTGCGCTGGTGAATGCCAATGACTTTAGCAGGTGTATTCACTTATATTGAGTTTCAGTACAGTAGAATAAACAGTAGCTGCTTCGCTGGCTGGATTTAGAAGGAATGAAGCTGTAGCTTTTTAAAGAAATGCAAAATCAAGACACCAAATCCCTTTTTTTTTTTTTTAAACAATTTTGAATAGAGTTCTGCTAATTTTGTGTGTGGTTTAATTAACATGCCACGGAGCAACTTTACTCTGTAAGTGATGCTAAACGGCTAAAAGAATCTGTTCTTCATATAGGCCGTTCCCTTTGCTCCCCCCTCTGATGGAGTGGATGCGCGTAGCGATGGTTCACGCTGAGCATCGCCGGAGTCTCTTAGTGGACAGCGATGATGTGAGACAGACAGCCAGGCTACTCCTGCCCGGACTAGACTGTGAACCCAGGCAGCTTAAGTATGGAAAATCCTATAAACGTTCTATAAATGTTTTCCTTTCCATCATATATTAATAATGTCATATGCTTTTATCTTTTTAAGGCCAGAGTGCTGTTTCAGCTCCTTTAAGCGTTTGGATTCTAGGTCTGCATTAGACAAGTTCAACCTGGACCTGGGATTCCGCATGCTCAACTGCGGGCGCACCGATCTGATTGGTCAGGCCATCCAGCTGCTCGGTCCTGATGGAGTCGATACCATGGATGATCAGGTTGGAACTATTTCAATATAGAATCCCGGCCCTAAACAAGCTTTTTCATCCTGTAGCTTGTGTCTATGTGGCGGAGAATGTGAACACAAGCTTGAAATATTGAATATGGAAACTGGGGAGAATTTTCACTTAAACTATCGTTTTTAATTCTATAATCACACCAGGGCCCGTATTCACAAAGCTTCTTAGGATTCTCTCAGAGAGCTCCTATCATAGCTTAAAAAGTCCTAGCTGGGAGTCTTAGACTAAAAGTGATTAAGGAAACTTCTCAGAGCAATTCTGAGTAAGGAAAGTACAAAAACCTTTATCTTAGTGAGGAGGCGGGGTTGACCCCGTTGCTAGGGATGATGCAGCAATTCAAGGACTGTGATTGGTTGATAAAAAATAACCTCTGATCTCTGT
>JAQQZT010000023.1:10992393-11004067 GCA_030068275.1 Clarias platycephalus
TGTGTGTGTGTGTGTGTGTGTGTGTGTGTGTCGGTTGCAGGTGTACCATGGAGGTTGCACATGTGGCTGGAGTCTCTTCACACAGCACAGCTTCAATCCAGAACTGAGTTAACGCTCTCCCTCCTGAGCGACTTCAGCTCTCTGTGGGAGGAGAAGCACTGTGAGGAGCTGATCTCTGATGGCCTTCCCCTACTCTTCTCCATCTTCACCACCACCAAGGTAAACAAATTCAACAAACAGGCTGTTTGTTGTGCTGGACATAAATCAGTTCACCTGTGGGCACACAATGTTAGCCTTTACCGGAACAAAAGGTCTTGTTTCGTTTTTATCTAAACACATCGGTTAGTATTAACCGTAAGCTTAACAGTGTCTGTTCTTCCTTCCAGAATAAAGAGATCCGCGAGAAGCTGGGATGGGTGTTTAGCCACTGCTTCGGCTCTGCTCCCCTGCCTCCTATTGCACTACTGAAGAACACATCAGGAGCTCAGCTTGGTAAGCTCAAGCCTGTCCGTTATAAACTGTATGGACTGTGTTTCTGAACGTGATCCAACACCGTGTAATTTACTTTAACACATAATACCAAAATTTTTCCTGTTGCTCCATTATTATTATTTTTTAATTAGCTAAGAAATAACTTTTAAAAATCACTTTATAGTTCTTTTAATGTGCAACTTCAATGAAACAATTCATGACTTTTGTTGTAGCAGGTGTAAACAGTAAACAGTTATTTATTTCATCACCAGCATTTTTTTTCCCTCTCTGTCGTGAATCTACAGTACTTAAACAAAAAAATTTTAATCCACAGATTGTAAGCAAAAACCTTCCGTGCTAAAAACTTTATTATAGAATGACTATCATTATTATATTTTTATCCATTCATCCCTCCATACAGGTCTCTGTGTCAGTTCTGACCATGGAAATAAGTCAATAGGACCAGAACACGAATATATTATTTATAGCTGCTGTTATAATATTATTATTATTTTTTATTTTTTGCCTCCGCATCCATAATACTCCATATTTCCCCAAAATGTCGCCCTCATTAATCATATTAATCCACATTTCCCCAAAACAAATTGAAATCCTTTGGATTATTTCCCAGTAAAGTATCATCAATCTCATGCACCATGTTTTACTCCCTAACAGACATCCATTTCCTGAATAACTCCGAGATGTCCGATGTGACGTTCCTGGTGGAAGGCCGGCCGTTCTACGCACACCGGGTGCTCCTCATGTCTGCGTCACAGAGGTTTGATGCTAAAATTCATTCAGCTTTAGACACTGTACCAACACATGCCAGTGATCAATATTATATACTCAAACATCTTCTTTTTTCTTCTTGTTTTTCAACCAAGATTCAAAGATTTGCTCAGCTCTAACGAATCAAATGGCACAGATCATATCATCGAGATCACGGACATCAGACACAGAACTTTCCAGGTGAACAAACACTGAAACAACAATGAAATGTGAAATAAACACTGTTAAATTAAGAATTCTTTGTTTACTAAAAGCATCAAATTGGTCTCGCAGATGCTGATGTCTCACCTGTATGGTGGAGGAGCAGAAAACTCGAGTGCAACCATCTCCGATATGTTAGAGGTGAGAGAACTTTCAACGATGTATCGACCAAACCTGCTTCTGGGACATTGGAGACTTGGTGAAATTATTAAATGCCACAATGCTGTAAATTCATTCTGATTGGTCAGAGGATTTAAAAAAAAAAATTTTTACATAAGAGAAATTAAGAGTTTTTTTGTTCTGCAAGGTTTCTATTAATGCACTCATCGTTTCCATAGTAACAGCTCATGCATGCTCTACAGAAACACATTTTTTAAAATGTGTAATTATTAACAGATAATGATAGTTAGTATTTTTGGAAGGAGTCTCCAGTGTCAGAACTTTGTAACAGTAGAGCTAAAATATTTCTTAGATTGAGAGGTTTTCAGGATAGAGGCCTCTTCACTTAGTAGGTTTTTAGCAGCACAAGATAGAAACAGTTTGTGTCGAAAAAGGGGCGTCCATGCCTGCATTACATTCTTTAAATGATGCCATAATGTAATCGGTAATTTCAACACTTTGACGCAGTAACAAGGAAACCACTGATATTTCACAGAAAAAACAACAACAACAACAACAACAACATAGCACTCACTCCAATATGCATTGCAAAATAAATGTGCTTCAGTGCTAATCACAAAAATAAAAGATGCAGCATTGCATTCGTCTCAAACTAAAGAGCAATCTGTGTTATTACCAGCTGCTGCCAGTGGCTGACTCCTTCCATCTCGGTGCCCTGAAGAGGATGTGTGAGAGACACTGCGCTGAGCGAATGACCATCCAAAATGCCGTGTCCATCTACCATGCAGCTGTGGTGAGAACGCTTTATTTTAAGCCATAATAATAAAACATACGGCTTTGTAATCTGAACTAGTTTAAACTTTTTTCCCCCCTGGCATTACGATTGCATCAACTGCAGTATAAACAAATTACTGTAATAAATAGAAAGCAGGTCGCCAATAAAGTGCTATAAAAGTTACAATTAAACATATTTACAATACAGAACTGTAATAGTATAAAATAAAGCATAACTAAGAACATTTGGTTTATACAGGATATAAGGGTCTTGTTTAAGGACCCAATCGAATATGGTTTTGTTGGTACTGGGATTTAAAAGAAACCTCAACCACTGAGCCAGCACGATTAGTGCTGAGCCTGACTTGATTAATGCACTATTTAAATGCACTGGTTTTGTGGTGTTAATTCAGTGGAGCTAGAAGTAGTTGAATCAATGGAAGCTTAAACTCCTGCTCAGTGCTATCACAAATTAAAAGACTCTCATACTGGGTTTTGAGTTGTTTTATACTAAAGCAATAATCACACTTGAGGTCATGCGGTGTTGTACTGAATATCAGCACAGCTGTGATATCTTCAGCTGTATTATAGACCTGCTGATATTTAGTACCTCGAGTGTCATGTTGCTTTTATACAAACATCATTTATTATCAGAATATATGATTTGTTAGTTTAATTAACAAGTTATTTTGCTCCACCAACACAGACTTCCACTTTCCACAACTGGTGGAACTAGCTGATGACCAAATGTAATAGTTTTAAATTCTTACCAGTACTACTTACTGTAGCATAAAGGTGAAGAGAATAAACCATGGAGGTGGTTGACATTTCCGCAAATCTTCTAAGTTTCTCTTTATATCTCCTCTTATAGCGTTTTAGAATATCAGCTAAATTCTGGCGTTCCATGGTTGAATCTCAAATCGCGTTAAATTTGATCTACCTATAGATTGACCACCTTACTGTACCTAGTGCACTATGTAAGGTGGTCAATCCCTTCGTGTTAGACGCTAGTCAGCTTTAGCCGTGAATAGAACAACACTGACTGTTCAGGGGCCATTCAGAACAACTTAAAAGCAATTATAAGGAGAGAAAGTGTTATTTAAAATGACACCACAGCATCAGATGTATTTTGAATGTGGGTTAAACAGCTGCTCTCTCCTCTTTCCAATATTGCAGACTCTACCGACCTACTTTCACCCACGCTGGCAACCAACAATTAGTGTAATTAATGATGTTCGAACACCTGTGCTGTGATGTGGAGCGTTAAATATAGTTAAACATTCCAGTGCCTACAACAACCCAAGTTGTAAAATATTGCGGTAAATTTGACAGTAATTTATTATATCAGTGTAACGCTAACAATGTTTTCTCTCTGCATTTTGTTGTCCCCATCTAACAGACGAGTGATGCAGTGGAGCTGACCGCCTTCTGCCAAAGCTTCTTCCTGAAGAACATGCACATCATGTTGCAGAGACAAGACTTTGAAGAGCTGCTGCTGGGACCTAAATGCAGCGATGCTCTGGAGGACCTGCAGGACGCGCTTATCTCCAGGCTTCGCTCGCTCTCCAGCGCAGGTGAAAGGAAAGCGATAATCTGACAGACGGATCTGGGACACGGACAGTCAGGCAGCGTCTTCTTCCATCCCATCTCTCACTGCCTGACTCTATCAGCTGGCTGGAAGGGCATTTTGGACATATACGATAGATTTAGAAGTGGACATTTTAAGCACTGCAGGACAGAGTATTAAAAGTCGTCATACAATATTGTAAATTTACTACATGGGTAAATATTAATTTATGCAATTGAATACTTTTCTGCAGAGGCAAAACATATGGTATCCATACAGCAAGAGTGCAGAGGTTATACAATAGTGCCCTCTAGTGTACAGAATGTGAATCAAGTACTGTACTCATGTTTAAAATATGCAGGTTGTCAGAAAAGTCAGAAACCATTGAGATTAAAACTACCTATACTTTAATTTGGTATTTATTATTCACAACATGTATGCAACTTTTCACCTTTTAAACACTCCTCAAAATACTCCCTTTGCTTCCTGACTTTTCAAACCCTGTACATAGCTTTGCATACATAACATTTTTATACTGTAAATATGTATTGTGTTTGTTACACAAAAGTCTTACGCTGGTACTTTGGGACCATTTAAAAAAAATAATTTATTGTTTAGATTATTTCTCTGTAATCCTATGTAATGCTTTATTTCTTTATATTTATTCATTTATTTCTGCAGTAGGACAGTCTTGGGAAGAAAAAAAAAAGTTGTAGCACCTTCTTGGGTTTTTCTCTATGAGGGCTTTATGTAAAACTGGGGTTTTCTCTTTCAGAAAAGGTTCCTACCTTCCAAGAACCATGTATCATCCAGAGAACTCTGGAGGAACTAAAAGAGTGTAGTCCAGCATTTAATCACTTCATATGTCATTTACTTATTATTCTTGTTAAAAAGTGCAGTGTCACTCATGTAATATAAGACATAACTATAATAAGGAATGTAAATCTGGACATTTGACGGTGTTTAAAGGGCCACATTTCTGATCTAAAACCAGTAGGGTTTTAGTTTCAGTCCCAGGACTGCCACTATTAAGCTCAGCTTCATGCTTAGAAAATATCCCGCCTCATGTTAATCGTGCAGAATAAAAACATCTGCCGAATGTAAATCAAAGTCTTTTCAATAAACAAGTGTTCACATCCGAGCTGCTCTGTATGTTCATAACTGATGCACAAATCCAAAGAATCCAACGGATTTATTTCTGTTTGCACTGAATTCATTCACAGTAGTTACAAGGGGATACATTGTGTTTTTTTTTTTTTTTCTTTCTTTCACCTGCTCATATTAATCAATCAGTATTCCAGCTTATCTTTTCCCTCAAAGTAGAAAATAGGAAGGATAAGAATAGGTATTGCTTAGTTTATTTCTCTATCTGAATTCTGCCGTGTTGTGGATATGCACCTGCAACAAGGTGGGTTGTAGCACACCCTCTCAGAGAAAACCATACAGAACAGAAGGGACGAAAAAAAAAAAAAATACTAAAGGACAAGTAGGGAATGAGGCATGAACATAAAAACAGAAAAGTGAGGAAGGGGGGAAAAAACACAATTCAGTCATTTGGGGGAAAAAAATGGGGAAAAGAGGAGGGGGGGGAAAGCACAAGAGAGGGCAAATCGAACATATACATCATCATCATGCAGAGAAAAGCCGGATGTCTGACATGCAAACGGCAAATACGAGAACATAGCCATGAGCAGGACGATCCCCTTGGTGCCTTAAGAAACTCATTGGCAAAGTAATCTATTTACATCACATGGTTCAAGTGTTTCGACCTGTTTATACACACACTATGAGATTTAAAAAGTGACAAATAGCAAGAGTTCATAACGTTATACCCGCCCCGTCCCGAGTAGAGGCTAGTCTACATTCTTAAATTACTGGTAAATAATTTAACATATACTACAAGCTCTTTTTCTGCTCGAAGCCAGAAAAGAAAGAGTGCTTTGTTCACAAAAATTCTGATGAGTCTTAACAAACAAGAAATGACAAAATAAAAAAAAATTAAATAATGCAAACAATTCGACAAATAGCTCTGATACGAACACTAAACTACCCAAATTTGGTTTTATAAATAGTCCCAGCTGCATAAATTAATAAACAATAAGAACAAGAACAAATAAAAACACGATGATAAATAAGTTATAAAATTATACACAATTATGGCCAAAGTTCTCTGAATCCTGCAGATGCTTCTCCAAAAAGTTTTTTTGTTTTTTTTTTTCTTCAAAAATGCAAAATCGACATCAAAATTAAATAAATTATGCATCGTTTCATTCGAAGGTGACAAAATAGTTCATCACTACACAGAGGACAAAAAAAAAAAGAAGAAGAAAACTAAACAAAACATGGCAACACAATCAGTTCAAGCAGAGTCACGACTAGACGAGGTTTACGTAATAAACATATACAGGCTGTACAAGAGAATAGAGCATTTAGTGAAACATTTCCCCTTTTCTTATCCCATCCCAAAGCACCTCGGAATAGGCTCGGGCCATAGTGATTTTCCAAATAAGATTTCAAAATCTTGTACAGCAATAACACAGAGTTCATAAAATAGTTCGATTCTGTCATTCGTAAAGAAACACTACATCGGGGGAAAAAAAAAAAAAAAAAAAAGGAAAAAAAAAAATAATAATTACAATCCACGAGAGTCCGTGCAGGCTGCTCCTCGAACGCCTTGACATCCGCTTCACTGGCTGCTTCTCCATCTCAATGCATCTGGGGTGTGTGTGTGTGTGTGTGTGTGTGTGTGTGTGTGTGTAACAGGGATAAGGTATCGCCAATAGAGGACAGAGATTAAAGGTCATGTAAATGTCCTAAAATAGGATTTGCAATTTTTCAGACAGATGTGGCTCTAAACGAGAGAGAAGAAGGTGAAGGGTGAATCAGTCACGGTGGTCTTAGTGAGTCGGTGTTGAGGAGCCTCCATGTCCGTAGCTTGTACTTGCTGTATAATGTGCCTTCCGTCAACATACTGTACACGAAGCTCATGCGAGAGCAGCAGTCGGGTTCTAACACGTTTTCTGGATAATCCCTGGCAGCAGAAAATGTGCAAAAGGGCATCACAAAATGAACCGGAAAAAAAAAGAAAAAAAAGACACAGAGCAAAACATGAAATGCAATGCAAGACATTTCGGGAGTGTTCTCCGTGTGTCTGGTGTTGATGCTCTACTGCAGGAATCGTCCCGAGGTACAAGAGTTTACCGAGGGGTTCGATTGAGATTTATTTCTAAATTAATAAGTGGACTAGATTAAAAAAATAAATAAATCTAGTCATGTACTGGGTTTTTAAGGCTGCTCCTGTGTCCCGACCGAAGGTGCCACCTTGGGTTTGTCTTTGCTCTTGGAGGCATTCGAGTCGGACTCGTGTTTCTTGGCGCCGGCACCGTGCTTGGGCGTGCCGGGGGGCTGCGACACCTGCCCCGACTTCTCGTCTGAAAAGAGCTGTTTAATTACGTCAAAGAAGCTAGTCAATGGGCTGCCTGGGTACACACCGGGAAGAGAAGAACGACAGAGAGAGAGAGAGAGAACAAACAAATGAACAATGTGGATCACAAGGAGGACACAATGAGAGTGAAAAGACAAGATAAATGAGAAATGTTACTGTAAGCCTTGTCATTCTCTCTCTTCCTCACGCACACACACACACGCACACACACACAATGTATAATCACAGTCTCATCATTACGCAAAACTGAAATATGTCACGAGGCTTTAAACAGTCACCCATTTCATCTTGTCTGGATGGAATGATAATAAATGGCATCGTAACGATTCATGTTGACATTTACTGTAGGACCCGGGATATAAAGTTCTCAGAGCAGGTTTTCCCCCTCACTTTTCTTGTTTTCTTATATTTTCATTGCAGGTGCATTATTGATCATGCACGTTACCTTTGCTGATTTTTCAGCCTACTGTACTCCCGAACCCGATGCATATGCAGTGTGTACCTATAGTGTGACTATAGCTGTACTGTACTGACACTTTTCACTGAAAAAGAAAAAGAACATGTTTGGTGATTCAATCCATGTGTTGTAAGTGAGTGCACAGAAAAAGAGAGTGTCACGGTCACGCAGACCTGGAGGCAATTTAAGATAACCAGCACCTACCAGGATGTCTTTTAAAAAGATTGAAGAAAGCTGAGAAAACCCAGCTGGGTGGAGGAAGAACCATGTCACACCACTCACCACATGCAGACTAAGCTTAGGATCAAACCAGGCACAACACTTACACTAAACACACTAACTGATTTAAAGGGATGTTTAAGTGAGTCTGTGATAGACTGGCACCCCATACAGGGCATACCCTAAGTCTCATGCCCCAAGTCTCATGGAATAGGGTCCAGTCCCACTGCGACCATGTATACAGGATAAAATGGTATAGATGACGATGAGTTTAAGTGAGTTTCCTGTGAAGGGGAAAAAATTTGCATTTAAGGAAGGAGTCTCCAGTGTCAGGGTAATAAATATTTTTTTTTTTAGGTTGTTCCCTATGCAGTTTCTCAGTAGCATGTTTTTTTTCGTCTTATTAACTGAACAAGATAGATAATTGGGTAAAGCACTGATTATTTATAGTTGAGTAAAATATGTTGAGGTTTGCTAGGTTCATTAGTTTCCTAATTTATTAGCACATGAGTTTTCATTCAGTGCATAATGTGAACAAAATGTTAATCAGCTAAATGTTACAGTTGAGTTAAATGAAATGGATTCGAGACACTTGATCAGCAAAAATTGGACATCCAAATCAACCGATACCCAAATTTTACACAAACCCATCTTTAATCATAAGCAAGTCTAAAATAAACAGGATTTTCTTTCCTTTATAGGGAGGCATGAGCAGACAAACTGTCCAACGGAGTGTGAAAACCATCCATAGATGCAGAAGTTCAAGATTTAGTTAAAAATCCCTTGAGAATCACTTTAAGTGGACGTCTATTGCTGCGGGTCCAAACTAATACTTTCCAATTGACAACAAAACATATTGGACTCCATTTTAGGACTTTTACTCATTTTCTCTGAAACGCAAGATTGTCTATAACAAAAAGTTTCATTTGATTTTCAAGCTAAAGCATCGACATGTTGTGACTAGACAATCGCATTGTTTATTTCGGTCACATGATCACTGAAATGAAGACACTTCCTGTGCTACACAGTGACTGCTGCTTAAAGGTCTGAATCGTTTAATCAAATTTAAGAAAATGTTGACGCCAAGGAAAAAGGCAATTAATACTGTGTTACTGCCCTTACAGTTACTCCAACAGTAATGGATTACAGGCTTAACGTCTGCAATACATTCTGTGAAAAAGGGACATTATGAGCGTTGGATGTTGTGGAGACGCCATGTTATAAACCAGAGGTGGGTAGTAACGAGTTACATTTACTTAAGGAACTTTTTTTTGGGGAAAAAAAAAAGTATTCTATGAGTAGTTTTACTGCACCATACTTTTTACTTTTACTTGAGTAGATTTGTGAAGAAGAAACGCTACTCTTACTCCGCTACATTCGGCTACACTTTATTCTACCTACACATTAGATATTCCTTGTTTTTGCCAGAGAAATGCAGCCGGTGGAGCTACCATGTGACTGTGTTTCACCACAGACGTAGCAATGTCACATGACTCCATTTGACCAATCAGTCGCAATAACAATAACCACATGGAGTCAAATGACCACACAGGAACGCTGCTTAGCGGTAAAAAACTAAACAAAACAAAAAAACTTCGGCCGTGGGGAAGTAAACATGTCGCGGTTAATTTAGCTGTTTTATTTAATGTTGCAATGTTAAAATATCAAATTAGCAAATAAGCTAGAGGCTAAAAATATAAGTTTTACATTTGTTCTTCTGAACCGTAAAGAATGGCTCTTGTACACGAGTTCTAATGTTATTTTCTGCTGAGTCATTTGGAGGGCAACTGATTATACAGTATATCTTACACTGGAAATAGTTACACTGTTCAAACATACATATGTTACCTACAGTAGGTATTTATTTCAAAAGGTTTTGGATTGTGAAAAAAGTGAGATTAGGAAATTTGTGTATTTAGTTTTATTTATTTATTTTATTAAATGTATTTAATTCCTTTTATTATTTGGAAATGTCAGAATTTGTACATTATTTCATAATTTTGTCTGGCTGCTTACATAATTTCTAAATAAATAAATCGAACATTACGATGAAACAGTTACGCAGTACTTGAGTATCTTTTCACCAAATACTTCTTCACTCTTCTTTATATTATTTTGAAGTACAGCTACTCTTACTTGAGTACAATTTTTGGGCACGCTACCCACCTCTGCTTAAAACTATGCAGGAATGTAATGTACGCATTGTGGTGAAGTTGGGTTTTAGTGTTAAGTTCTGTTCAACCCCCACCCCGCCGTCTCTCTCTCTCTCTCTCTTCTGATTTTTCCTAATTGGTTTTAGCTACATTTGGGAGCGATGATGCACTTAAGGTAATATTTTCTAAAGAAAATGAATCAGAAAGACACCATTACAACACAGCATGAGCGATTTATGTACAAAAGACACAAGACCCACATGCTGTGTGTGGAAAGCGCTTTTTAGCACCCTTGTGACTCATGCATAAAATATTCTCTTATCGGCTTCTAAAACTTCCTGCTTCATTTGACCTAAAAGCTAACTTTTCTCAAAACTGAAAAAAAAAAAAAATGGAGTTCTCATTTTGCTGTCAAACTGCTCACAGAAATACAAACCAGGGACAAATTAAAGGGAAAAAACACACAAAGAGTATTAGTAACGAATCAGGCCTCATTGAGCCATCAGAACAGGCCAGGGACAAATTGATTTACATACATGTCATGTGTTATACTCATTGAATCATTCAGTAAGCCCTTGTGTATGTGAATGGGGGCGGAGTCATGTTAAAAGAGACCACTCCCATCAGGATAAAAGAAATGTACTGTAAGGATAGGACAAAGGTGATCATTCAGAAATAAGTAACCTAGGACACATATAGAATAACACAAACACATAGATATAAAAAGTCGTATATACAGAAATTCTCTCTCTCTCTCTCGGTCTGTCTTCCGCCTTTGAATTATAAAAGAGCAAGCACTAAAGAAGATTGCTTCAATTGCAGCACTTGTCTTTGTATCCTGTATCCAATTTTTGTTCTTTCTGACCTGCAGTCTTTTCCGCCACTTCCCTCTGAGAATCTTGACCATCTCCTCTGAAGAAAGTGGGTGAGGGTGAGCCAAAAATTTCCGCACTCTCCCAATGGTGAGTGGGCGAGCAGTTCGAAAAAGACGCGGATGGCTGACGACACGTGGTTCGGAGGAAACATGCGACTGTCTTCGGCCCTCCCTTGATTGAATTGTAGAAGTGCCTTAATGATGTAAGGGAATTGTTTGCTACTGAATTAAGGTTAAATCAGGAAAAATCCCCCCAAATAATAATATTTAAAAATAAATAAATCTGCACTCTGGCTGCAGAATTTATTTTTAATAAAATTTTAGAAAAGACAAATACATAATATTTCAACATCATCTCCTAGCTCTTCATTACACTTCGTCCATTTCGTATTCCATCATTAAAAATGTTTAGAGCTGAGAACCACGAATGCACCGCCATCTTCATTTCTTCATCAGAAGTGAATCTTCGTTCTTGAAGGGCAATTCTTTCAGGAGACCAAACTGATGACAGTCAGACAGAGCGAGATCAGGGCCCGTATTCACAAAGCTTCTTAGAATTCTCTTAGAGAGCTCCTATCTTAGCTTAAAAAGTCCTAGCTGGGAG
>JAQQZT010000023.1:11076091-11087567 GCA_030068275.1 Clarias platycephalus
ACTCCCCCTGCTTGAGGATCAGCCTGATGGCAGGTGTGTGTGTGTGTGTGTGTGTGTGTGTGTGTGTGTCCATCAATAGTGTTTATATGGCAAATAACTGATCGTTTTAAACAGTCAATAGTCGGGAATACGCTGTAGAATCAACAAGAGACAGTCTCGGTCTGTGGGACGGAACAACACGAGGGTTAGCGAAACCTGATTAAGAAAAGTGTCGGAGGTTGGAACAAAATGAGCTCGATGCTAACAGCCCCAGGCTTCGGGGAGCAACCCACAGCCGTTCCTTTTGTTTTGTTTTGCTTCAGCGTCGTGGAGAGAGGAGGAGCTTTCTTCTCTGAGAGACAACAGTCTGCCCACTGAGCAGGGGCGGAGAGGCACAGTCTGTAATCATTTATCAGAGAACAGAGAAACTGAGAGAAGAGAATGATAGTGGTGTCATCCCAGAGTGGAGATAACACGATTAGCTTCGGCTGTGATTCATCAGGCACTCGGTTACTGTTCTTCCCGCTGTGGAGCTGCACACACACACACACACACACACACACACACCGCTTCTTCTTTTATTACCTTCTTACGCTGTGTTCACTTCCACTTCTTTCTCTAATATCTTTATTTGCTTCACTCTCGCAAAACCAGGAGCGTGGGATGAGAAACTAACCCGACTCCCAAAACATCCGGAAAAAATCCTATAATCACAAGTTCTGCTTAAACTTTTTTAAGTACTAAGAAATGAGAACTGAAAGGAACGAAACATGACGTACACTGTGAAAATGAATGCTGTACAGGTATAGCTTTGTTCGCTCAGATGTTCACGGTGGGCCTTTTGTAACATGCTGATTAAAGCTCTCTGCGGCGTGTGAGGTGAAGCGTATTAATAACACCGACAACTTTCTCCTCCTTCTACGTTCTCCTTTAACTTCTCCAAATTAAAGAAACAGCGGTGTTCAGTTGGAGACAGGAAACACAAACAAATCCTTAGACTCGCATTTCAATAGCTGTCTTACTAAATTTTTTTAGTATTTTTTTTAGTTAAAATTTTTTTTTCTTAATAATTTTTATAACTTTGAATGAACGATTGAACTTGAATGAACTATGAATGGCTGTTGATTATGATTTCGTTGTTGTTATATTTAAAAAATGATCGGAATGCTTAAGCCATGTTTTATTAGAAATAGTAACAGCACCATGCGTAACAAATAGTGCAAATAATAGTTCTTTTTTTAAAATATGAAATATTTAAAGTAGGTCTATTAATATGTTAATGCATGTGATTTACCTAGAAACTTACTATTGGTTTAAACGCAAATGAATCATTTGACCAAGTTTGACCCTAATGGCTTCCCATAATTGCAGCATGTTTAACCTGGATAAGATGTCTTATAAATTACAACAAGATGACCGTGGTAACATCACCAGGCGTGCTGATTGGCAAATTTCATGATTAAAAGATGTTAAAAAAAACAGATGTTAAAAGACCTGAGCCTTCAAAGAAAGTACTCTCTGTACTAGGCTCTGTCCTTTCTTGTAGAGTGCCGTTGTGTTGAGTGGCCAGTCGAGTTTGTTATGAAGATGGACCCCCAGATATTTGTATTCTGAGACCATGTCCACTATCTCCCCCTTGACGGATATAGGAGTTACAGGGGTCTTGCTTCTCCTAAAGTCTACAACCATCTCCTTTGTTTTCCTGATGTTGAGTTGTAGGTGATTATAAATACTTTATAATTTGGTGTGAGCGTAAAGGAATTATTAATGGTCCAGTATATAAAGCTAAACGTAGAGCACTCGCTGAATGAACAAACATCATCTCAAATCACTTAGTCTGCCCCACGCATGTCGACATCATTAGCAAAGGCGCCGGAGCAGACAAGCTTCGCGGGGAGTACACAGGAGGAGGTGGAGGGCAAGTCATACTGATGCACCGTGCTCCATTTCTGAGTAGAGCGTGATGGGCGATCGGCTCTCCCGGTGCTGGAGTGTCGAGACCAGGCTGAGGCTGCAAGTCCAGAAGCGGCGTGCAAGCTGGCCGATCGTATCACTCAGCACAGCGTCAGCAATGTCTGAGCTAAAACGAACTGGCGCTGTTGAAAGCTGTGTGATTAGCAGGTTTGTTTGGGTGCTGAGTGTGAGTCTTGCCCGGGAGCAGATGTGGAGAGCGTGAGGTCTCCGACCCTGCTGGAGAAGACGCATGCTCATATGGCAAAAGGAACAGTAACGACAAGCCGGCGGCAGTTTATATGACATGATTTGCTGAGCAAGCACAGGTTTGGGATTTTCAAGCAGCCGTTTAAATTGGCTTTGGGAAAAAAGACGCTTTTGTAATTTCCTCCATGTTTTTCCCAAGCTGCACGGCAGCCGGAGCGCAGTGGCAAAGCTTTTAGTTAACTAGGATGCCGTCAGGGAAAGGCCAGTCTGGAGTAAATCTATTTATAGTGAATATAGTTCAATCACTTTATTTGCCTCCTTTTCTTTTACTTTTTTTGCACCGTGTCTGTCTTCATTTTGTTCAGATTATGGATGAGACTGTGAAGAGATAAGGTTTGCTGCCTTATTGTTCTTTTTTTTTTTTCAGCACCTGAAATACGGAAGGAAAATCAATCCACAGCTTCAAGTCTAAGGACACGTCTCTCTCTCTCTCTCTCTCTCTCTCTCTCTCTCTCTCTCCAAGGAAACAATAGGATGTGCAGAACCATGGCCGAAGTGGTGAAGCAGGAGCTTCAGACAAAGCTTTTTGTTTACTGGTCAGTCCATCCTCAGATGAAGTCACAAGTTAGTGGTGGGTAGTGACCCAAAAAATTGAAAAGGTTGAGAACACAGACGGGAGACTTGAGCAGGGGAAATAAACTGGTCTCACTCTCCATGACAGGGTGACAATCTGGGAAAGCCTTGGCATACAGTAGAGCCACTGCTTCTCCAAACTGCAAGAAACTTAAAGTGTGGAGGGTTTGGGCACAGTACATACGTGTTCAGCTCCCATAGGAGTAAGATCAAGCAACATTCTGTATACTGGACGGAAACCCCAGGACCTACTGAAGAGATTAGGTTTCACAGTTGCCTTGGGAAGGTCTGGGGTTTTCCCAGAAGGAGGTGAAATTCTGTGGCTTGAATATAGAGAAGCCAGTGTCGACCTTCTCAGGCTGTTGCCACTGCGATCACCAAAGAAGGAACAAGTTAACCAAACTCACATGCGGCTTCTCGCTCTGCTCTACACTGAAGGACGTTTCTCTAAATGGTTGGGTTGTTCTGGAAATCAAGTCAACAATATCTAACCACACAGAACCTGTCTTTGAGGTAGTAAACTACTGCATCTTATACATGGCTTGCTATTTTGGTACAATAATCAAAGACCGTGAACCTGTTCTTGAAAAGACTCTCTAGCAACATACCCAACCGAGTACCCAGCTCGCATTATAGGATTTACATTATGGTTGTATTATTTAAAAGACGTACTTCTTCTAGATGATGTTTAGGAGCTAATCAAAATGCTTTTCCATCCAGCCATCCATCCATCCATCCATCCAGTCAACAATCCATCCATTACCTATACCTCTTACCCTGTGTCAGGTCGCAGAGGAGACTTAGGGCACAAGGCAGGGTAATTAGGGCACAAAGCACCCTGGATGGGCACAAGGACACACACTCCGGGCAGTTAAAAAAAAAAACAATCAGATTACACCCTTGTGAAGAACATGCAAATTCTATGCACACAGGTGAGATTTGAACCCCAACCCTGGAGATGCAAGGGCACAGTGCTAACCACTATACAACTTTGTCAACAATTCATTACGCAAATGTTTACCAGTCAAACCAGTCAAAAGTTTGGACAAACCTTCTAATTTCATGCTGTCCTGATTTCTACTTCCTTCGACATTGTAAAACGATGCTGAAGACATATAAAATATGCAATAAACTCCTTTGAACAGTTGATATTGAGATGCGTCTTCTACTCATGCTCTGTAAAGTCTTCATATTGGCTCTAATCTGAGGTGCTATAAATTGGTGATTTTTGAGGCTGGTAACTCTTTTTCTCTCCCGAATTTACCCCCTAATTTAGTCGTGTCTAATTCCCACCCTTCATTGAGGCACTCCTCCATCAAGGCTACTACTACAGTACCAATCAGGGAGGTCAAAAGACAATCACGTGCTTCCTCCGAACCACGTGATGCCAACCCAATTGCATGGGCAGATATGGGCACTGGTGGCTCAGTGGTAGGTGTCTCGCCTGCCATGTGGAAAGCTTGGGTTTGATTCCCACCCAGTACTAGCCACTGGTTGCAGTGCTGGTCCCAAGCCCGGGTTAAATGAGAGGGTTGTGTCTGGAAGTGCACCCAGTGTAAAACCTGTCCCAAGCTTGTGTGCGGACTGCATGGTCCGCTGTGGCGACCCCTTACCGGGAGCAGCCGAAAGACTAACAACAACATTATATTGTGTATATATATTCTAATTCAGATTTCATTCTACATTACGAGGTGTCCAGAGCAGCCAACTGGATGCAAGGCAGTCAATTAGAAGTAGACATGGCACGTTACACTCTAGGTGGTTAAGCTTCCCTGACTTTTCCTCTTAATGTTAATTCGGCGCTAGTGGGTTATCATGCGAGTGCACTCACACCGGGTGGCACCATCCATCATCCATCCAGCATAACGTGCAGAGGACAAGCTTAGTCAGAGATTCACTCATGTGCGACCTTTTTTTCCTCTCTCTCTCCCCAAAATGCTGCGCATGGCACCCATTCAAAGCTTTAGTTATCTCTCCACTGCAGGGGTCCAGCATGAACGATTCTTTTCCTCCTCCCTCCTCACTTCTCCCTGCGCATCTCCCAGGAGACGCAGAGCCCGCTTTCAGAAATGTTAGCGCATTCCCTAAGGACTCGGCTGCATCTTGCACCACCTGCTGACTACTGCATGGACTCCCCTCCGTCTCCTTTCTTTCTCACCGTCATCTTCTGTCATCACCCCTAGGGCCCTATCTCGTGACCTGTGCCGAACAACTCCTGACGTATATCTGTTGCTCTTTGCCTCCGAGCTCAAGAAGCAAATGAGGCGGATTCATTATCGCCTGAATAACAAGCATCACCCGGGATGTCAAACAAACTGAGAGGTATCAAAGCTGCCCCGTATACACAAGGGAAATTGGCATGCAAGCTAGCATCCGATCTCAGATCTGCCTCGGCGTCACAAGAAAAAGAAACCGGATCTAGAATATACAATTTATTTTGACGTACCATTTGCCTGAGCTGATTTAAACACGCAAACATTGGCTGCAATCGATAACCGTTCAAGACGCCTTTTATGTTTCGGCTTTTAGATCAGCCCTACGCTGCAAGGGAAAATGAGCTCAGACATATTGAATTCTGACATAACCCTCATTAGTGCAACTTCACAGCGAGTCAGCGTGGTTTTTTTTTTTTTCCTTGTGTGCGTGAAAATGCCAGAGATGACTTCATTAGCTCAGGAGGGGCCAAGCAGGGTGATGCTGCCTCGCTGGGAGGGCCCTGTTCCCCAAATGCCAAACTACTGATCTGCGTACGTGACTACCTGACACTCAACATCATCCCCCCCCCCGCCACCTTGGGGCAGACATGCATCTGTGAACACACACCCATACACCCACGCACAGATACACAACTGTGTAGAGAATCTTAAAACGCAGACAAAAGCTTAGGCAGTTGCAATTTTCAGTTCCCAACCCCCATGTAATAACACACACACACACACACACAATAGCACAAAGATTCCATACTATGCAAATGGCAGCCAATGGGGGGGGTTGCTCCTTGAGGCGAAGCGAAATAAAGGGATAAGCGAAAAACAAAGACAGGTGACCTCCTGCTGAATGTCTGCAACTATGCTAATACAGTCATTGCTGGTTATTTATTCATTTATCCCTGCAAGGGAGAGAAAGGAGGGGTATTCCAGCATCTGCCTCTTTCTACATCCCACACAATAGAGCTGATAAGGTACAGAGCATCCAACCGAAATCCAATAAAAGGATGTGGCAAAGGTTGACCCACCATAAAACAAACTGGAAAACTAAGGACACTCATATTCATGCGAAAGCTCTCCAGTTTTAATGTACAAATAAAGGAGTCTAATACTTCAGAGGCTCATGTTTTTTCACCTACTGTAGCAGGTTCTCTTATCATTGTAGAGCGTGTCTCATACACACATTAAAGTCTGAGATCACTCCTCCTATAGGCAATAGACAAAATCTTTACCTAACCGAGCCGAACGTGTCATGTTCCCATGACAACAGAACCGAGAAGCAAACAAGAGTTCCGTGGTGTCTTTAAGAACAAAATACAAACCTCGGTAAGTAAGGTAAATGATTTGCAGTAACTTAAAGGAGAAATGCTGATAGCTTGATAATTCCTGTGTCCCTTTCAGAATTTACGTTTGCCCCTCGCATAGAAAAAAAATTTGTTATTCAATTTCACTATCCACAAATCATCAATGTATCAGGATTTCCTTTAACATCTAAGTCGAATACAATCTTGAAGGTTGTTAGATGATAAACACGTCAATGTGGCCAACAAACCAATGACAGTGAAAATAACCAATCACGGAAATATTTTTGGGGGTATCAAAGCCACTCCAGGCCAAGATACACACGCCCATGCCATCTGTAGCCTAAATATTCACTCACATGATTTATGTAATAATATGATTTACATCAAGCCACGTCTGTGATGACAAGGTCAGCCATATAAACAAATTTAGTCCCGTTAGACTGTGTTCTAAACAATATATATCGCTTGGGTAGCAGGCCAGTTTCACCAGATTTGTGGAAATGATGTCAATCAGGAATAAATGGAGATAACTTGGAATGTCATTAGTATAGAGCCACTAATAAGTTACTCTACATGACCTTGAACAGTTTCTTCGTATTGGTCACCTCATACATTCAAGCCAACACTCTTTACAAAAAATGGGTACAATTCTGAACAAATAACCATTCAAAGAACCCTTATTAGGAACACTTATTTCTCAAGGGTATAGCCTGACATGGAGGGCACACCACTGGGCACATCTGTACAAACATGGTCTCCACTAAAATCCCACTGGGGCAGATTAGAGCTCCCTTGTGCAATCAAGGAACACCTTACAGTAATGAATTAAATAAGCAACGACTCCTTGGATGGCAGGTGTAGCTTTACCTCCTACCAAGAACAATGAGAGCAGCTGGGGAAGGGAGCCCTGGGACGCCAGTCGTACAATTACAGCCTTCAGCCAATCAACTCCATCTACATCTCGCTCAGCCTACGGTCCTCCAGGAGTTAATGAGCCATTAACCATAGAATGAAGCCAATAGGAGGACGGTTGGTGATGGCACATGATGGTAAGTGGGTCAAAACTTTTAGCCGTTCTTTCCATCCCGAAAGCTCACCTTTTGTTAGCATAACAAGGGCATCAGCAGAAATGGCGAAAAAGCCAGTAATTGGGAGCAAATCGCAGGTTTCGCTGAATCAGCAGACCTTTTCAGAACAGCATTGCTGGTCGTCTATACTGTATCAGAGAGGCAGTGAGGGGGAAAAGTACACTGCCGCAATCACAAGGACCTTGTAGTAGACAGCAAGAGGATGTGTGAAGTTGTCAGAGAAAGGGAAATCTAAATATCTGCAATTTAATCAACAGAAAAGATCAGACAGAAAAGATCAAAATGGCATCGGATCTCCGTGTTGCTTTTTCCAGTATAATAAGACGGGGTTATGATGCTGTGCTTGTTTTCTGACAGAAGCTCACAAATTGCAGTGCATCGTCTGCATCGTCTTGGGCTTTTTGGGGTAATAGACGCTCACTCGATGAGACAGCGACTTCTATGAGGAGAAACTGTTATTGCTCATACAACACGTGTGCATGAGCGTGACACTTGGAACAAAAGCATGTAACAGAGCAAGGCTCAGGGGCTGCATGAAATTGCATCCACTTTTACATCAATTAAATTCAAATCAGTCACATCTGGTTGTTCCTAGGTATTGCGCCTGCAACCTATCAAAGGCAATTACCCTTAATCAGATTATGGACTGTTCATTTCCCATCAGACCCCGGGCATGGTTTTCTAAAAGTGATCAATTAGTTCAAACACATGGATGTGGATATGAATAGCGCATGCGGTTCTGGGGGAGAGTGGCGCACCGTGTGTTTCTGCAGAAGTACGGAAGGTTCTTTTTTTATAGGCGATGACTTTCGTCAGAAGGACAAGTGGCACGGGGTGCTGCAGCGCGGTGCGATGCTCATCAGCAGTCCCTGTTCACATCGCTAGTCAGAGTGAAAACTGTCAGGGCCCATTCTTACCGCACTGGAATGCCTCATTCTAAACCGAGGATGACAACACAAGCTCGCAGCTCACCTCGGCTGAACTTTGAACAATCGACGTCAAATCTTCAGGCCTGCGGGATGTTATGTTGGCCATCTGACCACAATCTGTTGTGGAAGATGGCGCCGCGGTAAACAGAATTACTGTACGTTTTGGATGAAAGCATCCATGCTAATCTTTTTATGTGGACCAAGGAAACCCTAGACAGCTGTCGAGCAGCACCAACATTACATTTGGCCTCAGTGCAGCCCAAACCTCTCAGAAGGCTGCAGTGAGAACCACCCATAACAATCATAAATATAATATTAATATTTAAATCAGTGATTCATTCATTCATCTTCTACAACGCTTATCCTGCATAGGGTCATGGGGGAGTGGAGCCCCTTACCCAGGTGCCTTTGTGCAGGAGATGGTGCCAATCCATCATAGGGCACACACACAGAACGAGCAAAATTAACCCAATCTGCATGTCTTTAAACTGTGGAAGGAAACAGGTGTACCCGGAGGAAACGTCCAAGCAAGGGGAGAACATACAAACTCCACATACATGGGAGTACACTAATCCTAATGCTTATCATTCTCATCATCATGCTCATTATTATCATGACTACAAAATGGTCCTATGATAGACCCTGCTTAATGGATATGAAACAAACCTTTTTTTGCTTTCACATACTCAGTGTTTAGTCTGTTATAATTAAACCTGATCGCAATTTGTGCTTGATCTTTGAGTGGCAACACAGACATCACATTCAGGAGCAAATCAAATCAAAATGTCCAAAACAAAGGACAAAGCTGTAGCTCTGCTGGATTACGATGGGTTGCAATCATGTGCACCAACAAACAGTAGGTAAGGTGCACTGGATACACAACATAAATCCTTTGAACGGTTATAATCTGTGATGGCTACACTCACTTATCCATCCTTGTACTTCTGACCAAACACTGAAAGAGTTTTCGCTGGAACATACAGTATTTAGCTCTACATGCCTTTTAACAAATGTTGGTACTTTTAATATAGTGCGAAATCAAATCAATGAATTAATAACGAGGTATAAATTGGTCTAAAAATTGCTCTAAAATCTGTGAAAGCATCCTAAGGCCCTGATTGATTAAGATCCCAGATAACGAGTGCTAATTTGTGGGTGGAATCTGATAAAGTGCTTGTGCAGTTAATGGATGTGTTCCAGACGATTTACAAAGAAAATGACGTTTTGAACAAAACAGACGGAGAACATGTTTTTACTCACTATATGCTGTGAGTGAATGTTCTGTATATTGGTGCCAAAATAAAATTTTTCTGCGGTCAGTGCACAATGAATGAACAGTTGCACAGTAGAACGAGATAACCATGTTTAGTCTTTTACCCATTTTGGAAAATTATTATCCCCTTAAGCAAAATGTGGTCTCTTACAGGTTTAGTTTGAAAACTGCTATGTACTGTAAGCTTATTTTAGAGCAAAGCACCACATGTAGCTCCCTGATTTTCAAGCAAAATCAGATTTTCAAGCAAAATCTGACGCATCTTTACGAGCCAATCGCATCACTTCTTTCCGTCACATGATCAGTAAGGCAAAAAATTCCTTCTGTGCTACACAGCGGCTGCTGTGAGTGGCTTAAATGTGTTCAACAGGTTTTTCGAGAATGTTAAAGTGAAGAAAATCCATTGTGACAAAACCGTGGGAAATGGACTTTACTAACTCATATAAACAAAACACTTATATTAGCAAACAAATTTTGACATTATGTTTTGGGATTTGTGCCTTTTAACATCTTGTGACTTAACGAAAACATGTACAAATTATTTTCTATCAGTGTACAATACTTCTTGCTTTGAAAAGAAAAAAAAAACATTTTTTCTCAAAATTGTAAAAATTGCAGGGTCTATATTGTATATAATTCATTATTAATAATCCATTATTATATATAAACCTAAATTTGACTTTGTCATATAGACTATAAATATATTTTAGACAGTCGTTAGAAACATTTCCAAACTACTTCTTATTAGGATTATGATTGGAAAGTAATGAGAATTAATATTTTGCGGAAAAAAAAGAAAAAACGTCTGATCTTCTGATAGTTACTACATTGTTATCCAGCAAGAATATTCAGATAAGACATTTAAAAAAAAAACAAGGCATGCACAAACTTTTAAAATGACCTTACCTTCATCAATACTGATTCGCTAAGTTTTTCCCGGTTCACAATCTTTATGGCGACTTTCTGGCACGTGACACAGTGAACCCCCAACTTCACCAAGCCTAAGCGGAGAAAAAGGACAAACAGAAAAAAAAAAGTTATAAAAGAGTTTCATCAAAGGAATGCTCAGTGGCAATAAAAAGCCGCTCTCAGCACTTTCATCTGAAATGAAAATTGTCTCCGTCATGCGTAAAATGAATACGCCGCCGCGAAAGCATGGTAAATGTCAGAGAACATACATAAACACAAACAAGGAAAGATCAATGAAGGAAATCCCTGAACAGCTTTCTGTCAGAGCAACCGTAAAAAGGAAGCTGCCTCCTCATTCAAAGCCCGACAGCGCAGCAACAATATATCACACGCCGTCTCGAAATGCCACGGCTTTGCATTTTTTTATTACCATCATGCGTTTTTTTTTCCCCTTAGCCTCTGCATATCAAACTGTTGATTTCCCTCTAGAGTTACCCAGAGAGCTGAGGGGCTGCACACACCTGACGTGTCCCTGCCTCTCTTTTAAGTCCACGTGTCATTAGAGCCTGAAGGGCAGCGTAAAAACCAATGTCTCCTTTATTCCCAGTCGAAGGTGCGAGGAGATGTATCCCGGGACTGAATGAATATTTCATCTTTGTGCACTTGCCTTTAAAAGACGTGTCTCAAGGCGGAAAGATACACATGGAATAATATAGTAAGGTGCAAAGGTTATAGTGCATGATAAAGGGTGGCATTTAATTCAGTAGATCTGAATTACACAATATAAAATATCTTTATAATCTGTCAACACAACAGGTTTTTTTTTTATTATTACTGAAAATGGCATTAAAATACAACACGTTTAGTATTATCTAAGTTAATAAAATGACCCAATTTCAAACAAATACAGTTATTTGCAAATACAAACCGGATTCCAAAAAAGTTGGGACACTTAACAAATTGTGAATAAAAACTGAATGCAATGATGTGGAGA
>JAQQZT010000023.1:11090295-11108471 GCA_030068275.1 Clarias platycephalus
GATTTTTATAAGGGTAACTTTACTTGTACTTCAGTAAAAGTTCACTAAAGTAACAGTACTTTTACTTAAGTACAACAATTTATTACTCTTTCCACTTCTGGATACTAGCGGAGGCCAATGGTGACCATTTTATTTATTCCCATTTTTACGACCTTAGGACATTCACACGCTCTTTCACTTTTACACACTACACTAATTTGGAAATACCAATTAACTTCATCTTAACGTCTTTGGACTGTAGGAGGAAACCCATCAAGCACGGAAAGAACATCAAGCAAACTCCATGCACACAGACCGCCAGGCGGGAATCGAACCCGGACCCTGAAGGTGCAAGGCGACAGTGCTAAGCACTAACCCTGGTATATCTTTACTTTTACAAAATATGTGTACTTTGTCCAGCACTGTCTATAGAAAGACATACTGATACTGAAGCTGTTGTGGTGGTTAGCAGTGCAACACCTCACTGAGATCCTTTATCTCCTTTAATTTTACAATGTAATATAAGACTATTACAATATGACAATATAATATGACTATTACAATACTTAATTTATCAGCAGCATCGCAAGTCTTTTTTATAGCCCAAGAAAACAGACTGGCTCTACTCTCTGGGTAGGAGAGATATGACTCTTACTCCCCTGTCAATCACAGCGAGACTAATTAATCATGATCATCACTGAGCTTGTTCATGCAGAAGTGGACAGATAGCGCTTTCCTTTAATCGTGTTACACCGTCCTAATAAGTATTTTGTAATTTGGCTGGCTCTATGTGTATCACAGGAAGCTTATCTTAGACCTCACTCTTACTGGTTGATAGGGTGGAATAAGAAGTCAAATATTAATGGACTTTGCGCCAACTTACCTATTTAACCATACAGTATCTCATTAGTTGCTTGCACATGCACGCTACCTATTGTATAACTGTGAAGTGTTATACTAAAGAGTATGAGAAACGCAGAGTTCAATATTAACACCAGACTTATTGCCACTGACGATCGAGTGCGCGTACGTATGGATTTCCCATTAAAGATATTACACTCACTACACAAATCATTTCGTCTTTATCATCGAAGGAGAAGTTCATGGACACTCCGCTAGCGATAATAAGAGAAGTTGTACGCTTTGACCTTCTCCAGTCACTGTGCTGCACAGATAAACAGATCAACATCACTGAGTCAAACATTTCTCCCAGCAGGTCAACATGCAGTGTACTTGTCAATTTTACAGAGAGAAGCAACACTCTTCCATGAGAGATTTGTCCGCTAACACTTTGCTGATAACTCCGAGAGCTGAAATCTCATGGCGGAGGCATGTGTGAACAGAGCTGTCAAATCTCAGGGTAAAACCGAGAACGTACTGTAGGAAACAAAAAAACAAAAAAACAAGAGCAGATCAACTAATCGAAAAATCAAGAAATGAGACACGAAGTGGAGAATTAGGTAAAGCACAGAGAATAAAAAACAGTATTGATTTGTATTCAGTTCACACTTGGAACAAGGAGTTCTTGATCAATGAATTCTATTTGGTTCTTCATCCATTTTGGTTGGGGCAGCATCAGTACAGTACCATGGTGAAAACTTCAGCAATTCAGATTATTTACATGACAGCCATTACAATAAGATTTTTTATATTTTTTTGGCTGAAATACTAATGATTGGAAATCAGATTTTTTTTTTTTCATACTGACTGTACAGTACTTAACCGCCACACAGTGACCTATGGTTCCAGTGGGAAACAGGTACAGATGATCAGGCCGGTGATTAGTATACTGGTGATGCTGAATGCTGAGTGGTTGGAACAGACGAGAGGGGCTGCTGCTGAGATTGTTACTGTACATATACTTTACAACCAATTTTTTTTTTATCTTTAGGCACAGTTGCAGTAAAAAAAATTAGTGAATTCTAATCTATTTAATCTACATAATGTACTTTAATTTAATTTAATTCAAAGAAATGAAGAGTGGTTCAGGAGTTTTACACAGTACTGTATATGCACATTAAATAATAAAGTTAATCCAATCCAAAGTTGGAGCACAGAGCAAGTTTGGGTGCCAGTGCTACCATAACAACAAGAACTGTGCGAGTCAGCTTTTTAATCCGACACAGCAAAAATCATTCAAGTGTGATTATTATACAGTACAAATGCCAAGAAGGTATAGCTAATGAAGACTTTGTCATTTAAGCTTTGGCACATACAATACGCTCTCCAAGCTGAATTTGGAAAACTTATATTTAAACTGAACTTTGATTAAGAAACTCCCAAATCCGATTGAGAAATCACACACACACATAGACATAACATTATTACCCCCCACTTAATATTGAGTAGGTCCTCCTTTTTTTTCTTTTTTTTTAACCAAAACAACTCTGATCCATCGAGGCATGGACTCCACTGCCCCTCTGAAGGTGCACAGTGGTATCTGGGATCAAGCCATCAGTGACCGATCCTTTTAGTCCTGCAAGTTACAAGGTGCAGCCTCCATGGACCGTACTTGTTTTTCCAGCACGTCCCGCAGACAGTTGATTAGATCTGAAGGCCAAGTCGAACTTCAAATCCGCTCATCAGGAAACCTACAGTATGGGTGCCGTCACAGCGGGTTTTTCGAGTTCTTTTTCTATGCTACCGACTGTTCTTTTTCGATGCTTATGGTTCCCCTATTTGGTCTCATTCACACAATTTCTAATACGCAGTTAGTTCTCTACATACAAATATTTGAGTTACAAACTTTTCAAAGATACAAACATGTGCATGTTCAATTGTTAGATCAGATGTCGAAAAAAAGTTAGATCAGATGTCTGGCGTACATTGTCTACAATGTTTGTTGGACTTACGAACAAATCGGACTTACAGTACAGTAAGAACGAGCTATTGGAACGGAACTTGTTCGTATGTAGGGGACATACTGTACCTCCTTTGGTTGCATAGAATCTCACTGCTGAGTGTATATACAGTTCCTTGATCGTCTCACATCTGCTGATGTGAAATCTCTTTACCTCTGCATAAGAGCTTCTGCAGACAATACTAGTCGTACGGTAGCTGTGCCAAAGACTCTGCAGTCCCACGCTGATCTATATCTGATTAATGCACTCAGTGTCAGGATAAAGACTTTATAATTAAACAGATCTCGAAGCAAACGCAGGCCGGTTAAGTCCAAATGAAATGCGTGAAAACTATTTTACTTACAGGCTGCATGTGTAATGCATTGGGAACCATGTGTGATTTTCCTCTTCGCTATGGTTTACTGACAGCTTTTTTTTTTTTACACTGAAAATAAGCATTTCACAACTTCGCAACACCATATGTGCATCTGAAACGTCCCGATTTCTACAAAGCCTTGTTTTTTTTTATAATTGTTTAGATTTCGAGTTCTCTCTCTGTTGGATGGCTAATTCTAATTATATAGACTAGATCTATAAAAATACATTTAAAAAACACACTTTCTGTATAGAATGTGAAATTTCTAACACTGATATGCCATTAGGACAGAATGTACCTCTCACGCCCTACACAAGCCAGTTTACCTGACACTTGTACTTGAGGTGATAATACATTGCGTGCCTGTACAAGACCCATCCTCCTGAGGCTTCTGGCCTGCTGGAAGGACGCTCACACATAGACCCAGCACATCGGCCACGATTCATTCTAGTCACTGTTTGTTGATGCCTAGGTTCCATTAAAAAAAATAAAAATAAAAATAAAAATAAAAAAAACATACTGCCATTGCAAAGTGTGGCAAAAATGTGACCAATTTATTATATGCAAGTGGTGCTGTACTGTTTCTAACTGGTAATATGAAGAGTATATCCATTTTGGCACATAGTCTACTACGGTGCATGTTTTTGGTTCATTTGGTCATGCAAAATTGAGTCCATACTTGCAACAGAAATACAATTTCCGGTAAAGTTCAGATCCAGCACACCCTGAAAATAATTAAAAAATCAGCGACTTTCTAATCTTCAACCATTGTCTTATCTACTTCCAGAAGCTCACAGGTCAAGCTAAAACCATGTGACAAATGTGCGCAGGATTACAAGCAGCTAATTAGCCGGCGGTTAACCGCTCATTAATATTCATACGTCCTTTTCAGGGTAATGCGTGTAAAGTGTAAAGATGCCCCCGGGTCATTTACATTAAAAACCTATTCAATTATTTATTACACTTTTGTGCTTATATCCTTACTTCCTTTACTCCGTTCACTCCATTCATCTATGACATCACACATGGGACACCGTCCCAGACCACTCACCCGACTCCAGAAGAACGAATCTGTAGAAAAGGAAGCTGATGAGCGCTTTGCTTTTTCACAAATAGCAGCATGATGATATCCCACGGTCAGGAACATGAACACACACACATATATATATATATATACACACACATACATCTGATACAGCCAGCAGCATCGAAACCCAACATATCATGTCCTTTGTATTTTTTCCCCCTGTCTGCATTTTGGCAGCGAAAATCTTTCAATTAGGTCTTTTTATAGCTTCTGCCTGGAGGAAGAAGTATCTGGAGATCTCCTCAGCCCACACACACACATACACGCAAGCATCATGATATCAGGGCTAGCTAGCCATGTGTGTTCTGCAGGACTTTAAGAGGCTATTTTACAGACCTACATCTCTGTGTATTTGCTTTGCATTTTAACCTGTGTCTTGGGAACACACTGCACGCTCAGATCTTAATCATTCCAATCACTCTGACCTACATGGAGCCGGACTTTTTTTTTTTTTTTTTTTTCAACTTAAGGGAGATCTCCTTCAGCAAGAACGTGGTGACGTTGAATTGTAATTGTACCAGAGAGCATGCTTTTTAGCTTTATAAACACCAGAATAACTCGAATAAGTCCAATTTACATTTTTCATTTGCCGCAAAATGAGACAGATTTACAAAGGGAAAGTATAAAAGAGCATCCTAATAAAACAAAATAGGTTTGTATTCTAATGTCAAGCATCATGTAATATTAAAAAGCTATTAGGATGTTAGCTGTTTAGTAAGTTTCGTTCGTCGCAACGAGCCCGAGTAGAGTTTGCAGGTGACTACGGTGTTATGAGAAAAAACATTTGAAAGCTCAACAATGTGCCATCTGGGCCTGTCAGTGCCATGATTGATGATCACCTAATCTAAAAATGAATCGCACACTAAACAAATGAAAAGAGGCTTGGCTTTGGTGCTCGCAAAAAAATCAGCAATAACTTTGACAACAACGTAAAAAGGCAAAGAGAAAAAAAAAAAAAAAAGGATGCCATCACAAAAATATGTTTCTTTTCCTCTCAGTTCGAGGTGCTTTCTTCGCTTTCTCTCCCCACCTAAAGCGCTGTGTTAATGCGGCAGCCGATTGGAGATACAATCTGAAATACCATCTGGTTATTGCAAATGAATAGACATAATGGGACTCGCCTAAGGGGTGGCAATGGCTTCCCGCTTCCCGCCCGTTCCCCCCGCCCTTCAATACGAACTCCCATGGAGCTCTGAGAGAGGGGGAACTCATCATGGCTGTAGAACTGTTCCACTTTGAAGGTGGGGAAATTGAACTGAAGACATAACACTTCATCCACATTATCATCATCATCATCATCCTAAACTATGGTTCAAATACTATTAAGTGCTAATTGTAACAAAATCAATTCGGTGAATATCACTAATTCTTTTGGGTAAAACCTAATCTCCCGCTGCAATCATTTAATACTCAGCCAAGCTTATTTCTCGCTCCCTAAAGGCTTGGAGAATCAATGAACTGGTGATTCCCACTACAATTCCGACTGCATTGTGAGCGTTCCTCAGATCGCATAGTCCGCCATTCGAATGCAGCAGGCTTCGTCAGTTTCGTAGCCTCTAGGTGCTGCTTCCCATAAGCCAAATAGCCAAGGACCAGACAGTTTTCCAGATGCTACCAGCACCAATTAAAAAAATGGGGATACGGGCCAGCAGCGTTAAATTTGTGGTTATTGTCCCTAACGAACGTCAAGGGGAGCCAAATAGATCCGGAAGGGCTACGCTGTTATTTGTGCCTTATATTAGAATGCGCAATTCACCATGATGTCAGCATTTGGCGCTGTTCACTCTTCAAGTCGTAAAAACAGACCTAATAGCCAAAGCAATTGGAATAAAAGAGAGAATTAGGAATATTTGTATGATGAGATTTCACCATAAAGTGGTACTTCAATAATCAGACTTGGCCCGAATAGTCACGTCCACATCAATTCCAGGATCGCTGGGGAGGAATCATCACAGATTTATCCAATATTCTGTTTAACAGCTATTCACCACTCAGCATTCATTTATGTTAAGTTCCCTTCGAAGCGAAACCCAGTTCTCATGAGGACGAGTGGTCGGTACACTGGATCACACCTGGCTCGGGAAAAAAAAAAAAGCTTGCATACAGTAATTAACCACTTGCGACCTGAATGTCCTCATACAGTATGTGGTCATTTAATTTTGTTCCAATTACGTTGTCTATATATTCTTGTGTGATCCTCATATGAGGACCGTTATAATTTATTTGCCAAACTAATTATAAATTAACTAAATTATTATAACCTTAATAATCCATGAATGGTCAGATTAATATTCGACCAGTAATAGTTTGTGCAAATAATGCATTATGTACAGTACTGTACACCCTACATTCAGAATTGTCTGACCCGGGAATGAATTTTTAATCAGAATGAGAAGGGATGGTGTAAACCTTTGATAAGCCATTCAAAAGGTAAATATTAGCCGTGTAAACACTTGATCTGATCGCGTCTGTCTCGTCAGAATAAATATATTCTTCCTGTGCATGCAAGAGGGTAACATTAGGTGACTCGAAGAGTTCCCTGGAAGTTTTGCTTCAGTTCCTGATCGGTAAACTCCATAAAACCTCTCCTTCCCAACAGTGGCTACTTTCATCCAACTGGAGCTCTGGCTGAGGAAGAGGCACTGACTGGCTCCCCATACAGTCATACAGTACTGTGCAAAAGTCTTGTGGCAACTTCATTTCTTCACATCAAATTAAATGAATTGAGGAAGATTCATTTAAAGAAATGGAAACAAATAGTTTACTGTGACAGGCTGCAAAGTGCCTATAGATACAATTTAAAAATTGGTTGTTTATGTAACAACCACAGCAGCAACCTCATTTCCCCTCTCATCTGTTTCAACCATTTAGCATTTACAGTAGCATCACCAGTTTACTAATCACCGGCCTGATCATCTGTCATCATCCGCACCTGTTTCTCACTGGTTCATGCCTTCAGTTAGATGCTTGAATAATTCATAGATTGCTGTTAGACAAAATACTAGAAAGTCTTGCTCTTTGGGAGCAAAATATAAAGAAATGAGGCCTCGCTCAAGACTTTTGCACAGTACTATAGGTAACAGAGCATCTGACCAGTCACAGAGGAGATTGGATTCTTGTAACCAATCATAACGCAGAAGGCAGCATTCATCAGAAATGATGGGAAGCCCAACTAAACCACAAAGTTGGAGAAAAATACAATTTGAATCTCATTGCACATTGAAGTAGAAATCTCTAATAGGAATTATTTCAATCAGATTCAATCAGAATAAATATTGTCCGTGCAGACACTGGTACCGATTAAGTTCATAAGTCATCAGGTGCTAACAAAGAAAACCAGTGAGGAGAAAATGCATGTACTGTACACAACAGTATAGTCTATTGATCAGGAGTATAACCTCCCTTTCTGTACTAACAGATTTGAGTAGAAGAAAAAACCACAAGTGTAAAACCATTCTGATCTATGTGGACAATAGTGATGCGCGGGTCGGGTATTTTTCCAACCCGCGGGTCCCGCTTTTATTAAATTATTTGGCCCGCCCCAGCCGGCCCCAGCCCGCCCCGCACCACTGTATCTATTTTTACAACCCGCCCCGCCCCGCGACCATTAAATGATGTAAATTCCCGACCTCAATTTCTCCCGCACCTCGTCTTCCATCTTCACTTTGATTTCTTTGTTTTTGTTGTGACTGGCAGCGGAATTGCGCGCAACATACATGGATTTTTTTATTGAATTTTGTTTTTAAATGACCCGCCCCAACCCGCCCTGCAAATAAAGTGACAATTTCTTTACCCGACCCGCGGGTTACCAGACGACCCGCGCATCACTAGTGGACAACTCTTACAACACACCATCCAATACAACCTTGTGGTAGCTCTGAATACCAATCATCAATCCCAGTGCTAACCTGATTCAGTTATGTACTGTAGGTTGTTTCTCATCAGCATCTGGAAGATCCAGGCACTTCTATGCATAAAGGGAACTTAAATGCTAAATCAAGCCCTTGTCATCACCATACATACCCCAAAAATATTTCAGCCTTATGTAGTTTGGAAATCTAATAAGTAAATACATTTTATAAACATTAACAAAACCACACCATTTTCCACCATTATTCATGGTTGCTCAACTAACACATTATACTTAAATGGAAATTCAAATTGAAATATGTTAATATAATAAGAATATCTTCTTTTTTTTTTTTTTCACTTTTTTTGCACTTGCATATCATTCATCCCTTATTAAGTAAGAAAGCGACTGCAAGATTGGTTTTCAATCCCACCAAGACCTCCACTGTTGGCTTCCTGAAGCTGCCCGTATCACAATTAAAACACTGATGCTTACCAGCAAAGCCTACCTACTGTACTTTTAGGCATTGATCACTCCCGACACTGAACCACAGACCGCAAGAACAGACTGATTGGACCCACCATTCCTCAAGGTACTGTACATGCATCAAGACTCTACTTTGTCCATCCTTACACTGACTCCTGATGGCATGCAAATGGTAGAGATACTGTATGCTTAGGCAATGGCTTTTTATTTTATGAACAAAGAGTTTCATTAGAATAAGCCACTGCTGTGAGTAATAAAGCCGAGCCAGTTACAGTAAGGACATGGATAAGGATTGCGTTGATTCTGAAGGACCTAACCAGTAGCGACTGTAATGTATGCCCTTTGTATTTCATTTCTTTTTTCCATTTGACGTGATGTCTTTTTTTTTTTTTTTTACTTTTTTTAATACCGCTGCTAATGTACTCTGCGCTTAGCTTTCGAGTCATCTTATATACAGTAGCAAGATAAAAAATATTAAATCACAAAAAAAAGTCTCTTCCGTGTCCTGTGGAATGAACATCACCTGGCTGAGTCTTAAAAGAAAGATTTAAGACGTTCCTCCTCTTTTTCTTCTACTCAAGCATTTGGAATTATCGCTTAACGATTCTATTTAAAAATGGACTTTTTTTTTCTTTTTCTTGCTGTTCTGCTTTCCGCTAACAGGGTTTTAGGTTGCTATTATTCTTAGTCCCTGACCTAGTGAAGCAGCTTGGGGATACGTACGGTAAAGCTTTTAGTATTTAACAAAAGGGTGGTCCAGCCTTCGTGCATGAAACAATCTGTCTTTCTACCTTCTACTGCCTCGAACTGGCAGGACTTGCACTCATAAATAAAAAAACCCTATGTTTTCCCAGCGTAATGTATGGAGAGTAGATTCCTGACTTATTGGCAATTCTGACTGACTCAAATCCCAGGGTATCAATCTAAGCCTTCCTCTTAGCCTAGAACAGCAGCTATCAAGAGAGCCCTGAGCAGGGTCCAAGCATCCTCTGAATCTATGAAATGTAGCGGCGCAGGGGGTGGAGTGTAAGGAGGTGACACTCATTATGCTGGCTACAATTGTAGAGTCCACTGACATCTCTTTCGCGCAGCGGCTAACGCCATTGCCAAGGCCGCTCAGGCTAAATCAATGTGTCAGCAGTGGCTAGCTCATTATCCCGCTGCCTACTGAGTATTACCAGCTCATTGCACTGATTTTTATTATCCAGATTTGCCCCTCAACACATCACCTGCACTCGTGTGTGGTCTTTTTATTCTGTCTCTCGCTACACTTTCTCTTGCTGCGAATTGAATAGGAACAAAGACATCTCCGTAGACGACGGAGTCGACGAGGACGAGTGAGACGCTATAAGAAGAGCGGTAAACAAATACAAAGTTTGCTGGTGAAAGTATGAATTTCGAGGATTTCTCAAGGGTCCCGTCTTGCCTTGCTGACCAATGTGCTGACATAAAAAAAATACAGTAAGTGTTATTTTTAGTTTTGGATGTTCCTGTTGCCTTGGGGGGGTAAAAAAAAAAAAATGGAACTGTTAAGGCCAGATAAGGTACAGTATGTCTACAGTACACTCTCAGAGGACTCTCAGTATTTGTTAAAATGCATCTCTAAAACGTTTGCAGTTCATTTATATTTAGAAAGCCGTTTAGAAGCGCTAATGCATTCCTTCCCATGCAGGTTACATGTACACATGGCGCGACGAGTCCAACGCCAGCCATTTGCGTCAGGTAATAAAGTAATGTGATTGAGGATAAACGGAATTACATTACAGACAGTCACTTATAACGGTTGAAGAGCTATCGACCCGTTCCCAGTTAGCATCGTCAGATTTACCGTGGTGACACCTCACTGTCACTCCCCTGCCCCCCAGGCTCAACCAATCAAGTTATCCTGCCACTGTGCCTCCAGCCAATGAGCTATTGATTAACTGACTTTGTTACTCCTCAAATGAGATTTAGTATGAGGGCATCAAAATCACTCTGGAGACCAGTGACAGGCTGAGCTTAAATAACCGTGATTTATTATTTCACATACAATTTAGTCAGCGCATGTTTCATGCAAACAGACTCCAAGAAAAGACATGGCATGAGCGCATACGCTATACGGGGAAAAGTCTGTGAGCATTGGTCCATCACGCTTACCGTACATTCAAGTCCACTATCTTGAGCATTAATATGGAGATGGACCACACTGTTGGAATCATCAAAGTCTCCATGGTTCTGGGAAGGCTTTCTACACAATTTTTAAGTGTGTGTTTGCATCCCTTCTTTTAAGAGAGCAATTGTGAGATCAGGAACAGTACTAACGTTGGAAGAGAAGGCTTGGCTTGCGATTGATGTTCCCATTCATTTAAGGTCAGGACTGCCACTGGAGCTCCTCCGGGTCTTTGTGAACCATGCGCTGTGTTACGTCTCCTTGCTTCTGAAGCATCAACGACAAGCCAAAGTCTGAAAAACAGCCTCCGATCATTGACCTTTCACCTCAAATTTGACTTCTAGCACTATGCATCCTTGTCTGTAGTGATTCCTGGCATCCTCCGAACCCAGACTCATCCATCAGACTGCGAGATACTGAAGCACGATTCATCACTCCAGAGGACACATTTCCACTGCTCCAGAGTTCTCACACTTTATGCACATAGTGATCTTAGGCTTGAGCGCTCGGCGATGGAAACTCATGAATCTCCGAGTACGCGGTCACACTTACTGAGATGTAGTGAGTTCGGAGTGAATGATACAACAGAGCGTAGGCAATTTTTACAGCAGGCCAGCTCTGTGAGTTTGTGTGTTCTACTGCTTCATGGATGAGCTGTTGTTGCTTCTAGACACACTTCACTGCTAATGATAGCTTGAGAGATCCATCCATCGTCTCTACCATTTCTATCCTGTGTTGGGTCGTGGTGGCCTGTAGCCCATCCTAGGAGCGTTAACCCATTGAGCCAACACACCGAGTAACGCAATGTGGGAAATTTGGAAATGCCAGTCGCCCTACAATGCATGTTTTTGGACCGTGGGAGGAAGCCGGAGTACCCGGAGAAAACCAAATCTATATAATCCCCTGCTACACTAATGCACTTATCCCAGTATGTAGTAGTGTTTGGATACCATCAAGGTAGAACGTTTTCGCAGTACACCGGAGCCATGACCAGACTGCCGGCTTTACCTCTAAAGCGCTGGCCTCCCAGGAGTTCCTTTAATGACCTAAACATGTGGAAAGAGCTTGGGGCGAGGTCAGGACCGTACAGGGGGCGTGGCTATATTGTAACTCCCAGCCGGGTTCTTGTAATGCACAAGTGGTGTTGGTGAATGATTGCGTTTGGTTATCCTTCGATTTTCAAGGATGTGAGGCGTTTCACTCGCTGAAGGTCCATGAGAACAACCGCGGTAGGTGACGAGCAACCTAAGACAGGATCGTAATTCACGGAGGTATGGCCTTCTTTAAAAAAAACGTTTGCACGATTCAAATGTTTTATTGCAACTGTGCTCGGAGTCTTCTGTAAAATTTCATCACGAGTCCTGGTTTGACTTGAACACCCCTTTGTAAACAAAATAATGCTTTTGAGTGTAATTATGAAACTAAACTATACTAAATGAATGTGTGTTTTACATGTTGATATGGACATTTTGTACACTCCGTCACCTCCGGATTGTAATGCTTAAAGATGCGTGTTATTGTGTAGCACTTTTAAGAAGTGGATTTTTAAATAAAACGCTATATACTGTACATTAAAAATAAGTATTTAACTCTCTAATGGTGTTGTAGTGGGAATACTGTGCACTACGCTGTGAATTATGATGCTATTACGCAATATGAAGATTAAGAAGGTAATGTTGTCTTTGCTGTTAAATACAATACAATCTAACGTAAATGCAAGAACAATGAATAATAATGAAACAAATGATGGTAAATGAAAAAAACATGCTTGTCAGCAGGATATTGTGCCTATAAGGTCAGAATCAAGCATAACTATCTATCTACTGTATCCTAGTTATTTGCTGGTCGGTTAAATGTCCTATGACGTCACCCTGGCGGTCATTGCTGAGTACCATAACCTATCGCAACCCACAGGCACACACACACACACACACACACAGTAGGCAATTTGGAAATGTTAATCTGCTTACAGTGCATGTCTTTAGACCCATAAAATACCCAGAGGAAACCCATCAAGCACAACCGTACTTCACGCACACAGACCAGAGGCGAGATTCGAACCCCCAACCTTGGAGCCACTGTGGCACCTCATGCATAACTAGGACATGTAGTGTACAGTAAATCCTGAAGAGTGCAAATAAATGTCTTTTATTTGTTCACCGTAGTAGAAGTCTATACTAATGAATGAACAATTATATTTATATATTGTGTTCGTCATTATTTCATTCTTGAAAGGAACATGATTTTAAAGCATATAACGGCGCTGTGTGTTGCGGCGTGAAATCGGAAAATCGTTAAACTCAGACTTCGTTGGATTACTAACCGTTTTAATTAATTCAAATGGAAAAGTAATTCAAAATTAATTCGGCAGCCCTGGTTCGAACCAAGCCTCCAGCCGTGTAGCTGTGCAGCAGCATATAGCCGTGAGCGCGGCGTCAAACCAGGAGCAAGGACTCGACTCCTTACTTTCTCCACACTCGTTTATCAATCAGTTCCATTCTCCACCACTCGAGCACTCAATGTGCGGAAGAGATGGAGGAAGGGAAGGGAGAAAAGCGAGAGAGTGAGCGGGCGAGAGATGCTGCCTCTCCTTCAATCATGAGTATTCATGCGGCGTCACGCGCAGCGGCGCGGCGATGCTTCACGTCCTCTGATAAGGAAATGAGGAGATGCACTGGAGGGCAATTGCCAGCTAGGGTGCACTTCAGTCCAGTGCTTATTCCTCAGAGGCAGCGGAAAAAACGCACGGGCGTCTTCAAGAGCTGTTTCGTTCTCTTACTCTCTTCGCCCTACCTCTTCTCACTCCTTCCGTCACTCTCTGAAATATCCGGCATTGGCGCGGAGGGGCGGACGGGGGGAAGTTGGAACACTACGGAGGGCACAGGGTGAGCAAGTTAATACCTCTGTGTTCTGGGGCTTCCTCTGTGTCTCAGTGACATTGTCTTCACCCCAGGGGAGAGAAATAAAATAAAGAGTCAGTTATAACAGAGGGCGTGTGTAGGGAAACGGAGAAAGAAAGAAGGAAAGAAAGTGGAGCTGTACACAGACGACAGTGTATCGCTTGGAGGAAAGTGGAGTTGTCAGAGTATATTAAAGGCGTGTTTTAACACAGGTTCAAAAGCTAGGGGAGAATCCAGGCACAGCACTACTGAACATTACTTTACAAGCCATTTTGTCATCATTATTTTTAAGAAATAGAGGACAGAAGCTCATCATTTCCCAATATAAATCCAAATGTATATCTTTGAAACAGCTATACAGGCACAGCGGTGCTGCTCTATTTGGGCGTTTGACTTTTTTTGCCCAATTTATAACCCAAAGATCTTCCCATGGCGCATAACACAAACACAGTCAGGGTTTTTTCCCTGCTGTGTCTTATACAGACACGCACACACACAAACACACACATTACTACTTTCAGCGCTGTGCTTAAAGGTGCTGGTTCCTATTAGCCAGATCAAACAAACATCTGCATGAACAAAGTATCAGCTATTTCAAAATGCTGGTCTAGTACTTTTTAATAGGTCTACACCGTGCAACACTAATAAAAACTAATTATAACAACAATACTGGCCTTTTTTCTTTTCTTTTCTTTTTTAACTTAACAAAACACATTTTCTATTGTGCTCGTGAGGTATACTGATTCCTTTTAGAAATCTAGGTTAACATCTTTTGGTGAGGTTATTCCCTGCCAGGCTTTAACCATGATACAACAATACAGCAGGTGCAATGTGTAGCAAAGGAGAACATCCTTACTCGTGGAGGTACTGCAACTTACTGGATGCCAACCGCGATAAAACAACAAAAACAAGAAGAAGAAGAAGTAGTAGTAAAGCTCACCTTTAGTGGAGAAAACCACAAGATCAGGCAAGTGCAGGAATGACAGACATGGTGGAAAGAAAAAGAGAGAATCATTAGTAATCAATAATAAAGTGATTATATATATATTGGATACCTACTGCATATTGTATGCATACAGTATACACAGTACTATGCAAAAGCCTAATGCAAAAATATGGCATAAGCAAGAGATGCTTTTCTGCATAAAAGAAACTTCTATAAAGAGCAATAAAGAGTAATAAAATAAACTCATTGCTTAAAATCAGGAGTTTTAGACACAGATTTGTGCAGTTTTATAAGAAAACAGCTGTTAGGTTTTACTGAGTGTGCTGGAGAATATGAGTAACTTTGTCGCACTCGCTGCTTTATATTTTTATGTAAATCCCAGGAGCGTACATTAGGTTTTTTGTTTCCATCTGAAAACTGGTCTGTCTTGGACTATATGTTTTTTCTTTACAGCTATGCATATATTCTCCTGTAATGTTATTTATTTATTAATTGTTATTATAATAATACAATTATGTTGTACATAATTATGCAGACATGATAAACATATACAACAAAATTGGTACAGAATATAATATGGTGCCTAAGATTTTTGCACAGTACTGTATGTATGTATGTATGTATGTATGTATGTATGTATGTATGTATATATGGACGTATGTATACGGTATACAGTAGATGTACGGATGTATCTATGGATAGATGAATGTATTTCACAGTACTTTGAAAAAGTCTTAGGCACCCTGTGTTTTTATTTTTAAAATTAAAAGTTACAGGAAAATATTTCAATGCCAGCATGTTATATAATGCCACTTTTTAAACCCAAAAAAAAGGGGGGGTGGGGGGGGGCAGTCAAAGTCCTCAGAAAAACTGTAGTTTGTTCTGCACCTGACACTAAAGGATCCTCAAAGTGTTGATACTGAACTTGTTCCATTAACTACTGTATACTGATCTTTACAGTTGTGTTTTATAGCTGTGAATATTTAGTATATATGTATATAGTAATATTTAAATAGTTCCTCTTTCACTAATTGGGTGAATGTATGCATTGTAGCAGCCATCATGACAAAACAAAGAAGAGGAGCTTCCTCCATTACTTCTTTAATTGATGCTGGAAATGGTTATACCCAGCGACCTCATCTGGGAAAACATATTTCCTGTGCTTTTTATAGTTTGCAAGGCACTACAGCTGTTGCACTCTCGCTTCCTTTTCTTCACTCGCACTTTCTCAGTGGGATTATGGTAATAAAACAGGACCATGACAACCTTGATGTCCAGCCAAACCTTAGAAAGTGGGATCATCCCTTTTAAGCCAGTTTGAATTCAAGTTTGCTCCAGGAAGTGTGCGTGCTTGCTCAGCATTAGGTATTTTTGGAACCTATTTCTGTTAGCACAGATACAGTAGTGTCGCAGGCATCCTGTCCATGTCCTCGAAAAAGCTTCACTGTTGAGTAGAAGTCGTCCATGAGAATGGATAGGGTAGGTCTGGGTAGAATAATAATAATTATTATTATTATTACTTTCATGTTATTGACAATCTGTTACTATGGCTTTGGAGAAATTATTTAGGATGAATGACCTATTTTTTCCCAATAACTTCTCCTTGTTGGAAGCTGGGGAAAGCGGAGATGGTGACACATAACCCAATGAAAGTTTTCTTTCCTTCACTTGTAACAGGTGCCCACTTGCTGCTGGAAAGAGTGTTTGCAAGGCATATAAATGTGTCTCTGCCACTAGCTCCTGAGTAAAAAAATGTGGAAAATACCTGTTATTGCACTGCATTGTCAGACACAGTCGTTTTTTACCCCCGGCTTGCAGGGATACTGGCTCTAATGGCGTGGTGGTGGTAGTTGCCCATTTTCCAGTCTGCCTGGAATCATATAACTCACCAACAGAGCTATGGCTGAAGCATTTCGCCCCTTCACTTGTATATTTCATGGTGCCGTTAATTATGACATGTAAAATGTGCTCTAATTTAATCGCATCCGGTTTTCTAAGGTACTGTATAAACACACATACAGTACTGTACAGCACTGTGCTGTTTGTGTAAGTCAGGAGCCACCATAATTCCTTCATATTTTGCTTCCCAAGCGCCGGACATTTTTATATCTTGAGGAATAGTTTTGTTATTTTTAGTTTTCTAATTCCATTGCCTATTGAAAAATTTTGGGTGGCTCAAGACTTTTGCACATTACTGTACTGTACAGTATGTTGCACTTGGTATTAATAGCTTAAGGATTGATCAGACACACACATTGTTTTGCTCTTTTGTTCTTTGTTTTATATTACATCAAAGGAGAAAGAGATCTGATCTAATTTATCTTGGTTTCATTTGTTTTACATCACAAAAACATGCAGTTTTAACTGATTAAAGCTTTCCTATCCACTGTAGATCAGTTGCAACAAGTTGGTACATCTTAACTTGCCGCCCATGTGGTTTTGCTGATTTGCATTGGAAATGCAATTACATGGTGCTTTCCTTGTAAAAGCTGTTTTAATTTGATTGTAGTTGGTAAAATTAACAGGCACAGGAGGTTAGTCAGATAATTTATTTTCTGAGGAGAAATGAACTGTAGGATGCGGGAATGTAATCACTACGAAAGTTAATTTCTAAATCAAAGAACAATCGAAAAAAAAAAATTTATTGGAGCCCAGGACGAATTGCCTTGTTCCTCTAGGGAAAAAAAGAGGATTGTCTACAATGTCTGGCCATGAAAAAGGCAAACACTCTAATATTTCCTTGGACCGCCTTTAGCTTTGATTACAGCAATCATTCGCTGTTTCATTGGTTTGATAACCCTATTCAACAACAACATTAATTCTGTACAGATTTGCATGAAATTCTGGTCTGAGATCTTGCACTGATGATGGGAGAGTCACACGACTCCCATAGTCTTCTCCAGCACAACTAGAAGACTTTAAATGGGGATAATTTGAAGGACCCCAAGTGATGCTAATACATAAATAAATGTCTTTCACAATTTGAGTCCTGGAATATGCCTGTTCTATCACTACAGCAAATAATCCATAGATGTGATAACTTGGTCATTCAGTACATTCAGCTGACCACACACCATTCACCATTACTAAGTCTAGACCTGAACAACTGAATCAACCCTAGATCATAACAGTGGCCACTATGCATGATGGGTATCTGCTTCATGTGCTTCCTTTATAACCCTGACACGCCCATTTCGCTGGTATAGATCCAATATTTATCATAAGAAATTACACATTTTGTTATGGTCACACAGTTTTTTAGTTCCAATCCTGTGAGGTCTTCACTATTAAACATAGCTGTGACTTCCACTATCAGTTTTTTTTTTTTACAATGCAACTTCACCAAGTGTCTAAGTGATCTCCAAACATTCATGACTTTTTCCAACCACATTTCTTCCAGCATTACTCCTTCCAGGTTTTACGGATGCATTAGACTGCTCTTCATCCAAAGCCAATAATTTCAGCAATCTACTTGGTTGTTCCCTTTCAAGGCTAACTCTCGATGCTGCGTGAAAACGCTATGGGAACCATTTGTCATGTTGCCGGTTGTGAAGCATGTGTGC
>JAQQZT010000023.1:11108571-11123608 GCA_030068275.1 Clarias platycephalus
ATCTATGATAATTATCTCAGAAGTTGAAGCAGTGGATACATTCTAATGCCTTTAAATGTTTTTAAAACCTCATATAAACCTTTCTAACATTTCAATGCATTTTGTTCATTATTACACTTAAGTGAGAATATAGCAAACCAGGATGAACTATTGATACAGCTGATGTCCAAGGCGTTATTATTGTATTATTGTATCCAACCAATTTCCTTTAACAGCATGTAAAGCAGTGTTTTATTCCTCTTACACCGCATCAGTTTGCCCACTATTACAGTTCCCTTATTTTTTAATGAATGATGTCATATTGTACTTGTTAAGTAGCTATATTCAATATCGTGCAATGTGTGTGAGATAAAGTCCACTAGCAAAAAAGGCCTAACTGGACACATCTCTAACAAAGCTTCATCATACAGTATCACTGACGCATAATTTTTTTTGTTTTGTTTGTTTAAATATCAATATGCATTTCGATTGATTTAGAATCCATGTTAGAATATGTAGAATAAACACAATTAAAAACAGAAACACATTAGAATGAGTAGTATGGTATAAACCTGTGATTTGTCTTACAGCCAGAACTGAACATAATTAACGTGACTTGTTTGCGCGTTGCTCAAATTAGTCTTCCGTTGATTCAATGAAGTGCAATTAAATGATTTTGTTCATAAATGAACACTCTGATTATTAGCACACAGCTCCAGAACAGCATGTTAGGTTCCACCAACCTAATCATACATCTGCATTATATAATCTCACGATTCACAACGTAGGGAGAGGAAATAAAATGAAAAGCCAAGTGACTTCGGGTACTTTTTTAACTCTTAATAGGACACAGTATCAAATAAAAAGCTTTTCAAAACATCAGCTTTTAAAAGAAGTGACTTGAAAATGACTCGACTCTCATTTGACTTCAGAGAGAGAGACAGAGAGAGAGGAGCGTTTTCAACCGAACCGGTCCCTCATAAAAGCTCAGATGATGCTCGCTTGCGAGATGCTGTCTGACTCTGATCTATCTCCCAACACCAGGCTGGAGGAGACACGCAGCTTTCTCATTCGTTATTAATCAGCTAATTATAAATGGTGCACTCCGCCTATCTGAGAAGAGATGATGAATGGAGAAGGAAGGGCGAGAAAGCAGGACAAGTCCCCTGAGGGGGGAGAGCGAGGACACAGGGTGTGAGAGAGAGAAAAAAGGAAGTAGAGGGCTGGATGATGTGCAAATAAATAAACATGTACACTTCTTTATTTCCAGTTAATTTTCTCATTAGCTGCATGGTGGCGGTGGCATTACAGTTTCAAATGACAAACGTTTCACTGATTCTTCATTATGAATGAAAATCGGTCATTGTAATTATTCACCGGATCAAAAAAAATCAGTATGCAAGGAAATGTTAGGGGTTAAAGTGTGTATGCTTCTCCAGATATATACAGGCTTGCAAACCAGAGTAGCTTCTTCCTGCAAGATTTTATTTGCCCTACAGGGCAAACAATAAAGCTGTGCTTCAGTAGCACATGAAACAATAATAATAATAATAATAATAATAATAATAATAAAGAAAGAAACAGTATAGCAAACAAACCAGGATATAGTGCACAAAAACACACTCCTGTACAAGCCCTGACTGGACACCGCATATGCGTGACAAGGATATCAAACAATACAATACAAGCTTTTGGATTTTGGAAACCGAAGTTGTGTGCTCGAGCTACCTTTTTTTTTTTTTTTCTTTTTTTTTTTTACAACAATACATTAGGTGTAAGGTTGTTGAGTTCTGGATCTGAGGATCTGGGTTCGAGCCACGTCGTCAGTGTGTTACCACCCAATCCTTACCACCTGGCACTACATGCAGTGCCGGTTCCATGTGAGAGATTCTCATTTAACATTTGTTAATCTCAGTATTTTAAAATTGTGATTAATCGTGATTAATCCCAGACTATGACTGTGATTAACTAGATTAAAATTCTTATTCGATTGCCAGCACTACTCATTACACAAGCATGGGGGTTCACCTCAGACACACTCAGATGTGCCGTGGAGCTGCAGATTTCTCCTTTTAATCACAAGACTTTTCTATCACAAACACTCACACCCAGCTCGGTCCGCAACTCCAACTTAAAAAACTAATTAAACCACAGGAGGGAACATGCTCCAGTTTTTTTTTTTTTTCCTTCCACAAGCATATGATTAAAATGAGAGAGCGAGCAAGGCATCGGAACAAGTGAAACAGTAGGGGCAGAGGCCGTGCCCTCTCGTGCACCAACTGTCCTTTAAGACTAACAGAAGGGACCGCTGTGCCCGTTTGCTCCGTCTCGGCTCCCCGTCGTCTTATAGTCTCCTGGTCTATATGGAAATACGTGAACCGTTCTTTTTACCGCACATACAATTAGAGCGAGTGTATAGAGCCGTTGCGTTACGGAATTGGGACACGTCCTTGATTCTCATTCGATGCACGCTTCCAGTTTTACCTGCATCCTTGTCCGTTTTCACCTTGCTCGCTTCTTTCTATTCCTATCACACCATTCATGTAATTAAAATAAAGATCTGAAGCTGTACGCTTACTATGATTGCTATGAAAATAAAACGAATCTAAAATATCAGTGATACTTGTTAGATGATGCATTCTTTCTCTTGAAAGGTAATGCTCATAGATATCTAAATCAAAATAAACACTAGGATTAGAGTCAGAAACATAATATCTCTTGCTCAAGATGGATTAAAAACAATGTTTGAAAATCAGCAAGTCAAACATAAACTCAAACTGTAATAAGATGTATAATCGAACCGGGAGGCGTCCTTGACTCCGTAAGACAATAATAACTGACTGAATCAACATATTCTCAGGCTTTCTAAATATACGAGCTGTATGCCATCAGAAGCTCATAAGCACAACCTAATTGCACTTTTAATTGTTAAACCCTGCATATGCATCCATTACAGTGATGGATCCCTGGGCCACCCACAGCTCCAGCCAGCTCTGGTGTTCTACCGGCAGCCCCAGCATTTGTTTGGCAGACTAGGAGCGCTCAGTATCCTCCATAGACATCCCATCATGCCTGTGATCCCTTTGATGTCGACATCCAGAAGCTATGAATTAGTTAGGGAAAGGCAAAGCAGTTCCCAATCTCCATGCTAATTAAGTCTAAACAGCTGGTCCTCACGCCTCTCCGAATGCAGTAAACACTCGCACAGACCAACAAATTTCTCTTTAACAAAGATCAATGCTTCTCCAGGAGAGCGGAAAGTATGATCGAGGATGGTTGTAAGGCGTTCGGTTCTTCCTATGTGAGACTGTTTCAACGCAATCACAAGAATGTCATAATATTACGGCTTTATGTCATGAAATTCGATCACGGCTCTGTAAAACAGCACTGTTGAATTCGTCAGTCTGGTGGTTCATTCCTTTTAGTACCTCTGACAATTTTGTTGGTTCACAGGTAATGTGCTCAGTATAAAACATTATTGCTGCAGCTAATTCACAGGGACATGGGCGGTGAATACTAAGCGATATTTAGTAGATTTGGGAAAAAAAATATTCTTATGATTATATATATATACAGTATATATATATATATTCTCTAGACTGTTTACACACTGGCAGGCAGTAAAGCATCCTGTGTGGTCCAGACAAATTATTTTGTCTAATTTCGTTTAGAATTGTAACAAAATTTTAAAATATATATTAAAGCGGAATATTCAAGAATCACATACAAATACAAATCAATCACCTACTGTAGGTATCGTGTGGTTCCTTGTGATTCCTATCCCTACTATTTAGCTTTATAGTCATAATATGTAACACATATACGTATAGTATGTGTTTCCTCACAATTGTTAGCTAATGTTAATTGGAATGTCTAATATGACGTAGTTACCCACGAACCACCGAAACACTGTCCAATATGGATGAGAATCACTAAAGACCAGCCGATACGATGTTATCATGATACCTCAATGCAGATTTGATCTGTAGCGCGATTCTGTGAGTATCGCAAATTTATAAAAATCCACATTAAGTATAATTTTTTTTTCTCTTTAGATTTTGTTACAATTCTAAACCAATTTGGGAAATAATTCACTCCAAACATACATGCTGTACATTACAAATTAATTGAAAAAAACGGTGGCAATACATAAATTGCCACACTAAAGAATTGCAATACATTACTAAAAGGATTTTCTTTCCCCTAGCTAAGCGATTCTAATCAATCTTAGCTTTCCTTAGATTACTTGAACCATGATTTATTTTTTTATTTTTTTTGGTAATGAATTTTTTTAAACCAGTTTTACTATACAAATATTCTTTACACTCTTAACTGTGTTTCCATTGGTTTCTCTTTTTTGGTCGCTGCTAATTTTTTTAAATGCTATTTATAATCTTTATTTTGGGAATTAAAACATATGAGTCTTTGGAAAAAAGTTCACAAGTTGATTATAGAATCAGAAAATGCACCAAGATGTTTCTTGACATGTTTGTGGCCTGATGTCTATGTTTTCTTTCCTCAAATGACCAGAAATCATATGACCATGAAATTTATTCACAGTCTGCTTCAGACTGTCTCCAGATGTCACGCATGGTTACATAGGAGTAGCCCGAAAACTACTCAAATAATTGCTGCTCTTCCGAGGTGCTGTCTGTTCGTGCAATATTACCATTAAAATAAATAGCAAGAAATACAAATAGCAAGTTTTTTGTCTAATGCCTAATACAGCACATTATTCTATACTCCGTACATTATGTTGGCTGATTCAACATGTACCATCTTTTACAAGAATGTATGAGCACCTGCGAGATCAACTGCACCATGGGAATCACCAGGGGTCACCCGATACGATATCCTCACGATAGCCAGCTGCCGATCCGATTTGTATTGTGATTCTGTAAGCATATTGATTTTTATAAATATCCTGATTCTACTGTATATTAATTTTTATTTCTGATTTTGTTGTAAGCAAACTTAGTAAATAATTTGCTCCTACCACACACTGTGCTGTCCAGTGTGTTGGATTAGTTCAGAGTGTATCACCTGTAGGATTATAGAGGAATGGCAACACGTTACCACCTCAAATGCAAACAGGTATAAATCAAACCAAAAGAATTGCAATATATAAGAGAATTGTAGACTGATACTACCATAGACTGATACTAACATAGTGGCAATGTGCTCTGCAATAGAACCATTTAGGACAAATAGATGAATTCATTGTAGATGTTTTGCTGTTGGTAGGGGACAGGAATCATTTAACCACCAATTCCACTTACAATGTCCGCTTATGCATGAACACACGCAGTCACTCTATCATTTTCATGCTTTGTCAAGCCAGAAAATCTCAGAATCCGAGTGATCGGCATCACTTTCCATATCATTGGATTCGTTTATATAAGAGGCCTGAGATGTAATTGACTTAACTGTTAATAGCAGGTCCGGCAAAGAGAGGGAAGTAATTAAGTAATTAATCACAGCGAGTAATTAAGAGGTTATACAAGCCACCATACACATACTCAAAAGAAATGCACAGAAGCACACGCAAACACAATTCTCACAAATACAAATAGCAATCCTGCATTATACAGGCTAATCGGGCTACCTACTGTGGCATTTTAAAAATGCTAACCTAGGACCCTTTAAAGCACACACATTAACCACATTAGCAGTTTCTTCAGTAATATTCCCATATTAGGAATATCTATACACCTTTTACACTACAACATATCCAATGTCCAATGCAAGCTTTGTTTGTTTTAGACTTCTTCACACACAGCTTAGCGCAACATCAGGCGGTTCAATATCATAAATACGCTAGCTTAGACTCTCGCTCTTGCAGTCCCATGATACACAGTCAAAACATTCGCCATTTTGTCTGGCAGCCATGCCCGCCAAAGATAATACCATCAAGCCAAATAAGCCAAATTAGAATCGCTGGCTAAATTTACCGCCTCAGATTTTACTGACAACATGACAAGAGAGCAGGTAACGGTGTATGGTGGAAAACTTCAGTCACTGGATATTACTGAAGTTTATCAAGCTCCAGATGTTCTTTGTGGTGCTTGCAAGGACAGTGCGCTGGCTGATTTAAGACACGGTAGTATTGACACCTGACGAGAAAGCTACGATTTAACGTTAAACTAGCATTTAGTGAAATGAAAACATTGTGGGTTACATTCATTTATTAAACATGTCAGTCTCTGAGCTACGTTTCCCCCTACCTTACTGTCTATCTATTCACTTGTCACTCTGCTAACTAACTGAGGTAGCTGTGTGCGCACGCTCACACTGGTGTATTTAGCCATTTAGCGAGTATGATAAAACCGGTGCGACCAAATAAAAGTTGACTGGGAAAACCCTACCTAATTTAAAACAGTGAGCTAACAATAAAAATATAGCAAATGCTACATGAATATACTACGAAAAAGCTTAATTCTTTAATTCTGCTAATAAAACCATAACGACAGCCATGGCCCAATTTAACCTCTGCATGTCCTCTAAATTAGCCAATATACCACACAGAGATCATACATAAAGGGGTATCAAAAAGTGTTAAAATTAGCCCTGTTTACAAGAACGCATTTCATTACTTATTATTCACTTAACACTTTTTAAAAAACTATTATGGGTCAGTGCACAAGTTGATGCATGAATGGTTTCAACATTTTCGGGGGTTGAAATCGTTGAAGGTCTTTGTGATCTCTTGTCACCTTCTAACAATGTTCCTCTGCTGTTGAAGCGCAAGAGCCACTCCATGTTGAAATCATAGACGTGGTCAGAAAAGCACCAGATGCACAGCTCCCGATGTACTGTACACAGGACGATGTCTTTTGGCACACTGACTTATGAAGGCCGAGGTTCCATGTGACTGTGCGTGCACATGTGCTGCCACCTGCTGGCGTGTTACAAAACTAGTCTCAAAACTTTCTGATACCACCTCGAACGTCTTCCAGCATTTTTTTTTCCCCCCGATTTTCGTCACTAGGGGGCTCCCACATTAAGGCTACCACTACCGCTCAGCCGGGAGGGCCAAAGACTATCACGTGTTTCCTCTGAACCACGTGACGCCAGCCGACCGCATCTTTTCGAACTGCTCACTCACGCACCGTTGGGGACGAACCAGCGATCTCCGGATGATAGGGCGAGAACCATGCACAACAAGTATGCTTAGCATTGTCAAACCACAGACAGATTGAACTGAATCAATCAGTGATCCTTTTATGTGGCACACTCCAAAATAATTTTTTTATTGATATATTTTTGCATTTAATGGCATAAAATGTTGCAGTCCTTCTACAATCCTACAGGTGGTGCAGTCAAAACTATTTGCACAGAACAACATCCTGTGTGGTAGGATATTTCCTAATTTTGTTTAAAATTGTAACGAAATCTTAGAACAAAAAATTATTAATAACAAATTGGGATATTTATAAAATACAGAATACTATTTGAATCAGCATTTAGGCATTGTGATAATATTGTATGGGGTGGTCTCTCGCTATAATGTAAGTGATAACAGGTAGTAACTTGTTTTGTAGATTTTACACAAATCCATAAATATAATATGACTTGATGCTATTTTTATGTAGCAAATAAATATCTTGCTGCACTACATTACCCGGTCATTGAATATTTTCCTGTACCAGCACACCCCTTAATGCACCCATGAGGGTAAATGAAGGTAGTAGGAATGAGTGTATGATGTACCGGGAGGCTGAGAGTGGGCCGTGTGTGTCTGGCCCTCTAGCAGCACTCTCAGATTGGCTGTGGTAGTCCAGTCCTGAGGGTTGAGCACAGTCCTGGTAATGCTCTCTCCCCTACTGAGAGCATGCCAGACAGCCCAGTGAGCGGTCTGTCATGCACATACACATTTACAGACAACACACACGTCCAGATTTGAATACAGAATGGCACATCAGAACCAGCACCTGCTGCTATTGTTTTCAATACATACTCAATTCTGTTGAGATCTAATGTATTTCAAGGAATTGCTATGCCCTCTGTGAGGTTTTTCACCACTTACAGGGTTAAGAGGAAATCCTTGCAAGCAAAAGGAGGTTTCTTTGCTTCATTACTCTCTCTCGTATGCCAGGACCCTTCTGAGCGGATGTGTTAACCGGGCCGGTGCATTCATCATGGAGCTCCTGATCTGAGTAGAGACCCACAAGACCTGCCTGCTCCCCAATGGAGAACATGGTTTCAAGTCAGTTTTCATACTGCGGTATCATGAAATTACTTTCCCTCTTTGCACATCCTTATACAATGTACAATGACCAAAAGTATGTGGACACCTGACCACAAGCAGACATGTTCAGTAGGCAGGGCTTTGTGCTGCCACTTTTATAAAGTTCTTCTATACCACTTTATAGACTTCAATGTGTCCACACTGGCATTGTCATGCTGCAATATACAGGTAGTCCTCAACTTACAAACCCCAACTGACAACAGACCTAAAGTCTCTTTCTAAACTAGCTTTAATATGCGAGACATGAAACTAGATCAATAATAGGCAGGAAATAATAGGCACCTCTTGTGCAAAGATAACTGGTTGTTTATCCAAACAAACTGGTAAGGGTTTGATTAGATGTTTTGATTGGATTTAGTGCATGTAATTATCATCTCAATGCTCTTCGGTAAATTGCTCACTACAACAGCGTGGTAGCAAAAAAACCAACATGTGCTGCCCTGAATGACAAAGTCACGGCTACATATGTTCTTTTATCGGATCTCTCGTTTTCTTCTCCCTCTCTCTCTCTCTCTCTCTCTCTCACTCTCCGTCTCTCTCTCACATTCATCTCAGAATGACGCAGGGACTGACTGCAAATACCATTTAGCCTGCAGCAAAGGCATGTAAAGTCAGCGGAGTAACAGCGGAGCTAAGTGTCTGGGGAAATGGGCTGGTGACAGAGTCAGGGACGCCTTAGTACCCTTGAGCTAGGAACAAAAACCTAAGTAAAGCACTGCATGTTCAGTTCCACTTATGTAGAGTCCAAGCGAATTACCCTCAGCGCCATCAAATGACTTGTTAAGCAAAATGAGTGCAATACTCTAGAGCAAGACACCCAGAACAAAAAAGAGCTTACACACACACATACACACATAATGTACCCCGCTTGGGATAGGCTCCAGACACCCCCCCCCCCCCCCCCCTGTATACAGGATAAAGCGGTAGAGACGATGAATGAGTGAGTCAGAGAGTGACTGAGTATTCCGCTGCATTCTCATGATCATCTATTTTATACGATAAGACATCTGTCACGCCTGTCTGATGAAATGTCACTCCAAACCCACGAGAGAAAATTAAGAAAAAGCAAAACAAGAAGAAAGAAACTAAATAAGCAGAGAGAAAGAACTGATAACTGCATATTGAACTGATAATACTAAAAGTGCTCAATGTGCTCTACATTGTGAATGTGTGTGTGTTGCTTTATGTAAGGTCGCTGATTGGCTAGCTGTAAAGGCCGTCGTCGCCAACAGCAGGTGGAATTCTAACGGGCAGTCGTCTTGTCATTCGATATCAATAGAAAATCTCATTATATCCAATACAATTCCTTAATCATCATAGAAATCATATTCACTGCAGTCTGATTGAATTCCGTCAGCTACAGTATGTAATATTTAGGGATGTTTAATATTTGCTAACACTGGTGTGCACATGAGAGTGAACAACATTAAGATACAAGTCTGGGCTTCTGAATCACTATTTCACTCCCATTTTGCTTCATTTACACTCTCATACAAATCTCACTGTTCTGATTGGCTCCCGAGTCCTGCCAATCATCATGTAGTCAAGATTACTTAAGGTCTAAAGTTTCAGTACAGTAGGTCACGATGACATACAGTATACTTCACACTGAAAAGTTCACACCAGTTCTGACATGAAACCCTTGGACACAGGGTTTTCAGGGTTGTCTCAAAATAGTCCCAAATATCTCATTTTATATTATTTCCTTTTTAAATAATGAAATTTATAGAATACTAAGAGTGTTCAAGTCCAACCAAAACTTGTGATAAATTTTCTCATGAAATAAGCCATAAAACCGATTGGCATTTACAGAAGACTGTAAATTTAAAGGTGCGAACGCTTTAAAGAAGGCCGTACATGCAGGAATGACGACCGTGTGTGAGATCTGAGATGGCTCAGAGCCCTGTGCGGTCGTTCCTGTAGACATTCAGCGAGTGGAACACCTTAATCCTTAAAAACGGACAGATAATTTCAATTTATTTATTGTAAATAGGCCACTTATGCACTTCTGGTTAGATGCTAACTGCATTTCATTGGCTCTGTACATGTACTCTGCACAATGATAATAAAGATGAATCTAATCTAATCTAATCTAATCTAATCTAATCTTTTAAAGCTATTGAAGATGTTAAGGCCATTAAAGGGGTTCCTGGGAGGCCAGTGTTTCAGTGATAATGTGAACCAGTCTGGTCATGGCTCCAGCCACTTGATGGTATCCAAGCACTAGTGAACCACTGGGATAAGTGCATAAGTGTAGCAGGGGATTATATAGAGAAATAAAAGTTTTAGAGTTTTCACTTTTATAACTGTGTTCTGTTATTTTGAACAATGAGAAGTCCAGATTTGACTTGAACACCCTTCATATTTCTTTTTCATAGAAATATTCTTTTTCGATTTCTACAAGAGCACACCCCGAAAGCATCTTACACACAGTACAGAGTATAGCTTTAAGCTGCTCAAGAGTATTTATTCCTAAAAGTCATAGTAATAAGAAGAAGAAGAATAGAAGAAGAAAAAAGAAGAAGATGAAATAATTATAACAAATATACAATGAGGGTTTAAATGCATATTTAAGTATCAAGAGTAAATTAATCTGGTTAATCTGGAGTTTCATGACGATATTCAAGTAATTCCTATTGTTATTTACTGTATAACATTTTGGAAGAAATTAACTTGGTGAAAATTTGGGCCTGAAACAGAGTAGAGTGAAATCTCCACTTCAATACGCAGCACATAACCGCCATCATATCTTCCTACAGACAGTGAGAATTTTGATGAAAAAAAAAAAAGTGCCAGGATCAAACTGACAGCTGTATATTCATGTTTAAACGCGCATCCTTACTCAACCCCACATTCTGCAGGCGGTACACAGCAAACAGCCTTCGCCTTGACTGATGTGAAGAGGCTGGTACACACACAAGCAGCCATATGAAGGTGCCTCTGCATTGCAACAATGTGAATCTCAAAGCACAGTCAATGATCATATGTATAAAATATATACGTTTAACCAAGCAATACTTCAATAAGATTCAACTGTGAAGGAACCAGCAGGCAGAGAGACCTCACCTCCTTCAGTGATAATGATAACGATAATGATAATGATAATAACCCTGTTCAGAGAATGTGTCTCTCCATGCACCAAAGCATCTCATCATCTTATTAGACTTCCTAGTTTCTTGCATGACTGAGGGAATTCCATAAAGCTAACATCGGGCTTAACTCACGCTTAACAAGAATATCCAGGATTATTAATCCTCTCAAGAGGAACCAGGAAAGCAGAAGAAGAATCGGGTTTCTGAGTCATTTAGTCGTTCAATGGCGTGAAAAAGTGGAAGTTTTCTTTTTGACTATTCAGCATCATGAGGACGATCTCCATTTGAATTTAATAAAACGTGCAGTTTTTATATCCTTCTATAATAATAAGGATTATGAATCGATCAACACCAGTTATATACTGTAAGCAGGTGCACCATATATACCGTGTACCACTTTTTGTAACACTTTAGTTATCCACATACAGAGAGAACGTAAGTGATCATCATCATCATCATCATCATCATCATCACACCCACTGACGTTTGGAACCCAATAAAGCTATATTACTTGAGATTCCTCTGTTAATCTTACAGACCTACATACCAAAAGCACCAACAAATGAGCTCAGAGATTTGATTTGAATTTGCCTTTTTTTTTTTTTTTTTTTCTTCTTCTTTCCAGATTGTCTCTCCTTTTATGTCTCGTCTCCGTCACACAACCCAAATACATGGCACGATATCTGCGCCAAACCGGCAGTACGTCGGTGTGACCCAAATAGACGCCGGCTCCCGGGCTCTGATTGGCTGCTGATGCACAGGGGAAAGAAGAGAAAAGGAAGGCTCCTTCGCATCAGCAGCTTAATAATTCATTCACTTACGCACACACACCCTCCCACGGCAAACGCTGCCTCAATACTGACGAGAGCAGAGCGCCTACACGCTTTCCAGCTTACTACAGGGTTTGAATAGCAAGAGATAGACGGGTACTTAGCGTAGCTTTTATACGAGGTGTGGATTCATTTAACGGGACACGTACTGTATGTTGCTTTCTTAGGCACCAGAATTTGGCTTGAACATATTCAGGTGCAGAATTATATATGATCTGATTTCAAACACCTGACCATCATACCTTTCCCCCATAGGACTGCCACACAGATTTGCAATTGGACAGGATTTGTCGGCTGTGGCATTACAATCTCACTTCACTGAAAACCTGCTCCGGAGTGACAGTGCCTCTGAGCACAAAGGTCAGTGACATGCTTGGCCAAGGTTGAAGTGAGAGAACTCAATTGTTTTGCACAGAGCCCTGATCTCCCTCCCTATGGGATGAACCGGAAAATGGACTACATCCCAAGACTCCTCACCTAACATCAGCGCCTGACTTCACTAATGCTCTTGTGGTTGAATGGACGAATTCAGACATCCATGATCCGGTCTAGTGGAAAGCCTTCCCAGAAGATTAGGCGCTAGGAGTATAACAGTCCCGTAAAGGGGGACTCACGCTGGAATGAGATGTTCAAAAAAGTGTTGATAGGATGAAATAAGAACTTAAAAAAGTATAATAAAAAAAGAATTAAGAATAATAATAAAAAATCACAACGACTTAATATAAAATCTGGCACTTGATGATTTCTTTGCATATCCAAGCTTGAATGAAGCTGAGGTCAGAGCGCGTTTACTTTCACTTTCAGCAAGAAAACACATCTGATAAATGGTACGTCATCTTAAACAACACTGGTTCGTTAATACTTGCTACTGGCGCTGAGAAAAAGTTCTTTCAACACCAACTTTACAGAAACTTGACCTCGCTCCAAGATATTTGGGCCATTGAAGGGGTTCCTGGGAGGCCAGTGTTTCAGATGTGAACCAGGGAGTCTGGTCATGGCTCCAGCCACGTGATGGTATCCAAGCACTAGGGATGAGTGCGTTAGTGTGGCAGGGGATTATATAGATAAATAAAGGGAGTTTTTACTCTCATAACTGTGTTCTGTTATTCTGTGCAATCAAAAGTCCCGGTTTGACTTGAACGTAAGTAGGGGTGTAAATTTGTCGTAAACCGGCCATCAAAAGGTGCCACAAACACCTTAACATTGTAGTGGGTTAAGAAATCACGTACACACAATACAACCTCATTCTGAATGTAATTAGAAAAAGTTATATAATTATATAACTATTATTAAATTACAAACATTATTGCTATTATGGGTATTGTAAGCGGTTTAGCCACAATAGTATATTTTTTTAAATATTGTATCAGTTAGCATTAAAAAGTGGTTAGCATTGTGGCCTTGTGCCTCCGTTGTCCGGGTTCGATTCCCGAGTTCACATGTTCTCCTCACGCTTGGTGGGTTTCCTCCTGGTACTCCGGTTTCCTCCCACAGTCCAAAGACATGCAGATCAGCTTCCCAAATTGCCCGCGTAGTGTGCGTGTTTGTGTGTGTGTGTATGTGTGTGTGTGTGTGTGTGTGTGTGTGTGTGTGTGCATACCCTGGACTCGATTGTACCCCACCTCAGCCCTAAATCTCCTGGGATAAGCTCTAGCCCCCTACGACCCTGTACACATGATGGAGACGAATTAATGAATGAATTGAATTATTATTTCATTCTATTGCTCGGTGGAAATCATCTGAACGGTTGCATGCTGGAATCCGAGCTCATTTACCATACGGTACATTTTACCGCTCGCTCCTGTGCGCCTGCCAGCCGAACACACACACACACACACACACACACCTGTTTCCTCTCATGAAGAATTACTCGTAACCAGATGAGTTAAATGAGGTGTACTAAAGACAGCACGGAGATAAACAGCAGGGCCGACGCCCTCCGGGACGGATCTCTGTCACATCACTGGGTAATCCGTCTATCTCACACTCGCCTATCTCTCCATCAGTGTCCTCGCTGTTCGTGTGCGTGTGTGTGTGCGCGCTTACAGCGGCTTTTTGCTCCCACAGGCCAGCATCGATGCTATCAGGTATAAGAGTCTCTACAGGCCAGTGGAGCACATCATATGAGACGTGAGAAGTCCACAGCACGACACACCTTCAGGGGAGACGAAAAAACAGTGTGTGTGTGTGTGTGTTTCATGAGTTAAACTGGCAGAGCATAGAACACACTCCGTTGTATGAAAGTGTGATCGAATTTAGCAGACTAGAAAGGAACGACAGAAACAGTGAAGGCTGATGTTTTACACACACACACACACACACACACGGTTTAGTATACAGCTATGGAAAAAACACTGCATTGGAGGTAGAATTGGTTATATATATATATATTAGGTCTGCAACAACTAATCGATAAATTCGATAATTGTCGATAATGAAATTCGTTGTCAATGAATGCCGTTATCGATTAGTTGGGCTGCGCACGTTACTGAGGAGCGCGACCACAAGATGCACAAATATACAAAGAAACACACAGCCGCATGCGCAATGACGGTTACAGAAGCGTCTGCAGGAAAAAGCGTGCGCCCAAAGTCCTCCAGGGTACGGGAGCAATTCACATTAAACGCCTCTAAAAACACGGTAACCTGCGCGCTGTTTAAGACCGAGCTTTCATGGCATGGCAGCACCAGAGTCATGCAGGAACACTTAAAAAGAAAACATGTTGCTGTTACGGATGGTGAAACAAAAGTTTATAGTTGTAAAAGTTGTATAGTTTAAGTGCTTGTGTTTAAACTGTTTGCTAACTTCGAAACAGTCGCGCTAGATCTGTTCACTTGCTACTCGCTAGCATCACATTGCGCAATCACCTCATGAGCAATAGTGATTAG
>JAQQZT010000023.1:11143997-11156984 GCA_030068275.1 Clarias platycephalus
TGTGTGTGTGTGTGTGTGTGTGTGTGTGTGTGTGTGTGTGTGTGTGTGTGTGTGTGTGTGTGTGTGAGTGTGTGTGCCCTGTGTTGGATTCGCACCATGTCCAGGATGTACCCCCCCCCCCCCCAACCCCGCCCTTGTATAGAATAATCAGAATAGAAGATTAATTATTTAATTAATTAATTAACTTACATAGCTAATATTGGGTTGGACTATTTATGGACGAATGGAAGTGGATTTTTATTTGTAGTTTCCTTTTTGGCTTATTAATATGTTTTGCACTCACCTGCTGCAGTGGCTCATCAGTGTGTCTCCATTTCAGTCTGGATTATGTCAAATTAGAACAACATAAGCAGGTCCTGCAACCCAGCAGACACTAAGCCCTCCCTGTCCCTCTTCACCCACATATTTTTTGGTGCTAAAACAAGGAAAATTGGACGGGGGTGTCGGAGCGCATGGGGGATGGAAGTGGGTTTTAATCCATCCTGATCCCTTCTCTTCCCATGCGCTGCACGCATCATGAACAAAGCAACAAAGAAAGTCAAATGTGGGCTCGGGGTGGGCCAGGTGTGGCTCTGGAGCGGACGCTAATCTTCATAAAGCTCGGAGATTATCCGAAATGTCACGTTTCCTTTAATAAACATTTCAAACATTTCTGCCGACGCCGGCAACAGATAGCGCATCTAGCTTTTTGCAAGAAGATGTTAAGATTAACGCAGTTTAAAACCTTCAACCAGTGACTTTTACTAATACGACTGTGAAGAATAAAGCGGCGGAGGATGGGCATGAACAAATCCAATCCTGCATAGCCACATCATTAAGAAAGGCATTAAAACATAGCGAGTCATACACAGTAGGAAGGAATAAAGCGTTTAAAAAAAAAAAAAAAAAAAAAAAACTTCGAAGACTGAAATTTGCATCATGAGAAATGACTTGTTTGTACAAGCTCATGCATGTGAGACAAATATTCTTGTGTTTCTTGTAATGCTCACAGCAGCTATTAGGATTGTTTTAAGTCATAAGAGGAAGTGATTTTCTGCAGCAAATGGAACTAATCATGCTTGAAGAGCTGCAGTAATTTAATGCCTTTTAGCGCCTTGTTTTAGCTGCGGGCCTTAAAAGATCCTGATAAACGTGGCGGTATAGGAAGCCATAACCAAAAAAGCGAGTTTGGGCAGCAATGTCTACCTCTCATTCCGGGAATATATGGAGCGACCGAATTTCCATTTAATCTCTGTGGGCTACAAAGATGAAAACAATAATAAACCAGCTCCACAGGCCAGAAATCAAACCTGGCCCCTGGCGAACGGCGTGGGCGTTATCAAAAGAAAAAACGTGGGCTTCTGTGATGAAATAAAATGCCAGACCACATTTTCCATTTATCATTTATTTATGGCTGCGGTGTGCACGTGAACCTGCTCCAATGCAACCTTTGAGATATAAATTGAGCAATAGATCACAGCCGCACAAAGGGCTTCCGTAGATGATTCGGAAATGATTGCATTAAAAGATAATCTCATTAAGATTCCAAAATCTGGGGGAGGGTGGAGAGTGGAGTGGGGCTGATGGGGGATGGTGAAAGGAATTTCTCTTAATTAATTACAAGCACTTGATATGTTTTTTTCTTTTTCCCCCCATTTCTATTCATTCTATCCATGTGCATGGTGACGGTCGAGGACTCGGTGCTGTATGTCTCCTCTGAAGTATATGACTCATGACACGACATCATTTTCAAGCGAATGGCACGTCCATCACTGAGGTACACGCTGACACGACAGGAGTAGCATGTTGAGTGCTTGATTTACACAAATTCATACACATAGGCCGTCTTAGGAGACGGCGACTTGTTGTGCGCCATCTGGATGGCGTCCAAATGGTGTGTCAAAATTTTACACTGGGAAAGTTAAGTGTATTTAAAGATACAGTAGGTTAAGAACATGCTTGAGGATTTACAGTCAGATTAGGCGAATCTCTTGAGGAAAAGCACAGTGAAACTTTGCTATACGAATGTCCTGCCTTACAAATTTAGAAAGTGAAACTTTGCAAGAAATTTGCATCGGCATACAAAGCGGTTTCGGGAATACGAACAAACAAAACGGAAATGAACAGCAGCTACAGTAAGTTGCACCTACAGTACGTCCGGGAGCTGCTCAAAACTTGTATGCATCAGTGGAAAGCCAAGCGAAGTGAATTTTACACGTTTATTTAGGGTTTTTTTTTTTTTGCATTTCGTGCAAAATATACTGAAGACATCGCACCATGGTTCCCAAGAAAATTAGAAAGGATGGTTGCAAGAAGAAAAGGGAGCCACTCAGTGGAAATTAAGAAAGAAAATAATTGATGTAAAAATAAAGTGGTGCCAAGAGGAATCATAAAGAGTCTAATGTCTATTTCATTTTTTACTTGAAAAAATAATTTACATGACTTTTCTGAGTGAACTTTTTTATATGAACGATATGAATATAGTGTTGTAAATTGGTAATATTTTTGGGTGGCTGGGACAGATTATCTGCATTTCCATCATTTCTTACTGTATGTGTATTGCAATACAAATTTTCACCATGAGGACTCACCTCCAGAAGGAATTACAGTAGCTAATACTGAAATACAGCTTGTTCTACTTTGTGAACATCTATACGCGGCATCCTGACTACACACACAACTCAGACTCCGTATTCGCATGCTGTTTAGCGAGAGACAGTAAAACAATCCAGAGCAGCGGTTTAAACTGAAGTCACCTCTACCCAGCATGATGCCCCCTCAGGGAAACGATGACCTTTTGTTCATATTCCCGCTATATCATGTTACGACAACTAGATCATAGCCTTTTCTCTGTTCGCTTCATGCTAACTCACCCCCCCTGTCATCAGAGGGCACGTGTGTCTCCAGACCCCCGCCGAGCTCAGACAGGCAGTTTAGCCTCCTCAGCCCATTACTGCAATAAAGCTGCCGAGCGGTGGACAAAATCCTCTGCTGGCCTTCTGTAATCCCCCCCCAATCACCCAGAATTATCCCCCTCCATGGAAAATCTAGGAGCGCAGATGACAGAAACACGCAAGGGCAGAGAAGACGAGAGCTGAGGGAATGGGGATGTGCTGAAACTGGATGACTGAGCACTCGGCTGGTGCGACCTTTTCAAAGACGGTTCACAGACAGAGCATTTTGGGCGAGTCACATGCTTTCTACACAGACTGAAAAGAAAACATGAAGGAAGAAACAATGAACATGGTCCAAGAGAGACTGCAGGAGGAAGAGGTAGAAGTCGGAATTCCCAAAACATGGCTTGTTTCACTCTGGCACACTGAAATAAAGGTCACCAGTGGGTTTTGTCGGTTTGGGTTTTTCATTGACTGGCAGCTTTGAAATTACACTAAATGACCAAAGGATTGATCCACATGATACTCTTTTGTGCTTTCTGAGCATCTCATTTAATTCCCCCATTTGTTATTGTATTATCCTGCAAATTCAGCCACAAAAGCATTAGTGAGGTCAGGCACTGCTGTTGACTGAGGAGGCCTGGGTTGCAGTCAGCAGTCCTGTTCATCCCAAAGGTTTTCAGTAGGGCTGAGATCAGGACTCTGTCCAGGACACTCAAGTTTTATCACGGCAAACTATGTCTTCATTAACCTCGCTCGGTGAGCAAGGGTCCTGTCCTACTGGAATACTGAACCTTTGGGCAGCGTAGTTCATACAATACACACGACATACAATACAACCACAATACAATGCCATTTTACGAGGTTCTGGTCCAGTTTTGTTACATACCAAAAATAATATGGTACAGTGGCACCTCGGGATACGCACACTACGCCTTAAGAATTTTAGCCTTAGGAACTTAAATTTGGCGAGAAATTTGCAACAGCAATCTAAGCATTTTCAGCATATGAACAAACAAACGGACGGCAGCTAAGTTGTGCATACATCCAGGGGCCATTTAAAACTTGTTTGGGTTAGTGGAAAGCCAAGCAAAGCGAGGTTACAACCCATTTTTGTGGGTATGTTTGCATTTCTGGCAAGATTTAGAGAAGACATAGCACCATGAATGTTAGCAAGGATGGTAGCAAGAAGAAAACGGAGCCACTTATAGTTTCTTGTTAAAAGCAGCCGGTGCCAAGAGGAATCATAAATTAAGGTTAAGTGAGGTTTAATGTCTATTTATTTCATATTTAACTTCATTTACATGTCTTTACTTAATGTTTAGATTGTTTTTACATGCAAAAATATGATTATAGTGTTGGGAATTGGTAATATTGGTAATATTTTCCGCGGCTGGTACGGATTTTTTGAATTTTTCACTATTTCCCATTAGAAAATGCGTTTTGCGATACAATTTTTTTTCCTTAAGAACGAATTAAATTCATATGCTGAGGTATCACTGTAATAGTAAAACAAGCCTTGAACACTGCAACTTAAAAGCAAACTTAAACCCAGTATAGACACAGGTTACTAAAGCTCATAAGTTGTTTTTTTTTTTTTACATCATTTCTCTCCTAATTTTGTGTCACACCCAGTTCCTACTCATTAGCTGAATTTCCCACAACCACGACCAACCTGTGAGAAACTGCAATCCGTTTCTTTTCAAGGCGCGAACCATTGTTTCCAGCTCTCTCTGTGACTGTGAGAATATTCTAGTTTTGATACTACAGTGAGAAATAATGATAAGACTGAGCTGAAAGAAGATATCACTTAGAAGAAAAAATAAAGGTTCTGAAGGGACATGCAGTGTTTGGCAACAGTGAGATAACCACTTTTAAAAATCGCAAGGATGTTCATTTGATCAAAAAAAGGCTTAAGATATCTGATTTAATCATTCTACTTGCTACTTAAACTTATCGTTTCAGAAAGTATGGGGGTGAAAACATTTTTCTCCCAATTTTAGCTTAGTCACTGCCAGTTCGCACAAATTAGCTGAACCTTTTCTTTCCCAACAATCGCTACCAATCTGGGTGAGCAAGAACAAATTGCAGGCTTTGTCTAAGAAATGTAAAGCCGCTTACATTTTTTTTTATTAATTTTTTTTATCTTATTCCAGGACTTGAATGGCTATTGCAAAAATAGATTTCCTAATGATGGGTAGACCTTCATACCACTTGGAAGCTAAGTGGGCGCAAACGTATGGTACATAATTCCAAAATTATCTTTGCTTGCATTTTACATTTAAAAATACCTGGCTATAAAATCATCATTCTATAAAAATCACTGGCTTTGTCATTAAAAATAAGAACATAATCATCCTAAATAGGAAAATTACAAAACATGTTGTTAAACCAACAGGTGATAACATGACCATGACTACAAAGCCATGTTGGTCAATCACAAGCCTGAGAAAAAGTTCTCACAAAACCGTCACACTCTGATATCAAAAGACAGGAGATACGCGCCGAGGAACACAGTCTTAGGGCACTTTCACATTAGGGCCCCGGGATCGTTTCCGAGAATACTTCAACTCAAAGTCCAGGTCATTTTGATCAGTGTGAATACAATCGTTCCGTGCTCTGGAACCATTCTCGAGTATGCTTGAAAAGGTGGTCTCGGAAACGATACGGCGTACTACGGCGCGAATCGAATCAAATACGGAAGCAATCGTACCTGAGAACGGACGCTGATTTCTGATTAAATTAGTGACTCCTTTGAAATCACTGTTTGCATATAGCACGTACGCAAACATCATCCTCTGACCTACAAATACGTAGCTGATCAAATAGGGAGGCACTATAGCAAGGCTCTTGACATATAAATCATACATTTTCAAAATACCAATAATATAAGGTACAGCACAAAAGTTAACTTCCTTGTTCTTTTCTTCTCTCGTGTTTAATTGCAGCTTACAAAGCAAGTAGGCGCGTACTGCCACCTGCTGTATTGGAGGGCTTAAATACGCAAGCGTGCCTGAGAACAATGCACAAAAAACTATTTGAATGAATCGTGCCTAATGTGAAAACGCCCTTACAAGTGCAAGACAACATTTTTCCTGTCTAGACATCAACACTGAAAGTGGGGTCTATTAATATATTCACGCTGAAAGGAGTTTTCTAAAACGTACATTTTCCCCTGACATGACAAGCCTCAAATAACTTTTCATTTAATTAAAAAAAGAAAAAAAAAATCCTGTGATGTATTGAAGTATTCTTCATCTCTGCCAGAGATGCTTATTTCTTATGTAAAGAGTCTCTTCGTTTAAAGGTTTTAAGTTTTCTGCCATTTTTCATTAATTTCAGCAAATCACAGTGATATAAGAGAAATAAAAAAATAACTATAGTACACATCATTGTTGGAAACAAATCAATTTTGGAGTTTTTAGACATCTCACCAACTTCTCACGGGTTATTTTCCGATAACAGCGAGCCTTGTCATGCTTTATTCTGTACTTGTTAAGGATGATATCTGTAACACTAAACCCTCTTACTCAGCAGGCAGGTATATAGAATGAATGTATACAGAGATTGAAAGACATTTTTTTTTGTTTGTTTTGCACGCACTCAAATACAAAGCAAAATTACGTCTCAAGTGAGAAACTGCAGTGCATTTCTGTTCAGTGAGTGGGCCATTGTTCTCGGCTCTCTGGTGAATTAATAGTATCCTGTGACTGTGAGAATTTTCTAGTTTTGATACTACAGTGAGAAATTATAATAAGACTGAGCCAAAGGAAGATATCACATCGCGGGGGAAAAAAAAAAGAAAAAAAAACGGTTTCCAGAAGGAACTAACAGTTTTGCAATGACGAGTTAACAGTTCAGTTCTTCCATCGATAAAAAAAAAAAAAAAAAAGCTTCAGTTGTCTGGTTTAATAATATGCCATAGATGAGGACTCTGAGCTAATGATAGTCCTTAACCACTGTTTTGTCACCAAATAGATTTTAGAACTAATGATAATGTTGAGACACGTACTAGTCAAGCTTCTCCGCTCTTTCACTAAATCATGTTCAAAGGGCAAAGGACAAAAAGTGCTGGAGTATAGGGAATGGTGGTGTGTTTAGAAATCCATAAGCATCCTGCTCTATAGTAAATCATTCCCTACTACGGAGAGCGAAGAAGCCCCGTCCTCTTCAGCGTCCTAATCAGGAGTCTCAAACCATCTATAGAGACTCCAAGGTCCAGCCCTACAGAATAAGCCATCGACTTTCCTGTGCCAATAAGCGGAATGCATTCTGTTTCTCAGTTTTACTGTTTTTTCAAGAGAACACTGCAGGCATGCATAATTCATGCCTCCGCTTTGGTAAGGTCGGCACAGAGTGTCGAGTTCTGTGCGCCCTGAAATCAAGAGCCTATCGCTTCAGAGATCCAAAAGGGTTTTATTATTAATAGTGCTTCTTTTTCGGGGTCCTCAAGATCATCAAATTTACATTCTGCCCATGAAATATATTTTTAAATCTTTTACCTGACAACACCTTCGAATTTTCAAAGTATTTTTAGACACGGAATTTTTTTCCTTTTGGTTTGTACCAACTTCTTACAGTATGGTTGTATACTTATTATCCAGTGCCGAAGTGCTCAAAAAGTGCCGAATAATCACATTAAAAATAACATTTCTTGTAGTAAAGAGAGCTAAAGCTAAGCCGTCCGATTAAAACCAGTGTTAACCCTTAAAACACAAGCGGCACAGATCTGTGCCAGCAACACAGTATTGGTTCAATAGAAGAGGGTGCAGACATTAAACTGTACATTTGGCATTTCAGATTAGAACCAAAGTAAGTTTTTGGGTACTTTTGGCCACAGAAACAAACGAATCAGTGCTATTTCTTTGCCTGTGTGGCCCTCACTCACTCTCAGTCATCATTTATTACACTTTAGCCTGTATACAGGGTCACAGGGGGGCTGGAGCCTATCCCAGGAGACTTGGGGCTCGAGGCGGGGTACACCCTGTACGGGTCTCAATCCATCTCAGTGCATACTAGCATATACACACTCACAGGTTCATCCACACTCTATGGGCAATTTGGGAATATGCCTAAACTGGAGTACCCGGAGGAAACCCACCATGCACAGGGAGAACATGCAAACTCCATGAAAAAATTATATGTCATTCTATATTGCACAATCCTGACTCTATATACGGTATGTATTGATTAACATAGTAATGCAAAAAGTGGCTACAATTATTGTCAAGATTTTTGCTCACTTATCGTCTATACTGCTTTATCCTGTATTCATATCCATGCCGTTCTTATTCATGGCTGCAGGGGGCCTGGAGTCTATCCCAGGAGACTTAGAGCTCGAGGCGGGGTACACCCTGGACAGGGCGCCAATCCATCGCAGGACACACACACTGCGGGCATGGTTTTGGACTGTGGGAGGAAACCAGAGTACCCGGAGGAAACCCACCAAGCACAGAAAGAACAGGCAAACTCCATGCACACAGAGACGGGAATCGAACCCGGACCCTGGAGGTGCAAGACAGCAGCGCACTGTGCCACCTCAAGATTTTCAAGTTAAGATTATTGTGTTACAAGATCATCTTTATAAAATCTCCATGTGATAACATGCCGTCAATATTAGATTATATGGGAAAGATTCTCTAACTATAAACCTGAAATTAAAGAATATTATTGTGTTATATTTGTTCCATCAATCCTTTTTGCACCTAGTTTGAAAGTAAGCTTAAGGATTTTTCGTTCTATCATTGTTTATTTAGCTTTATCACTTTTCTTTTTTCCAGCAGTCCCCGGGGTTTAATGTAATACCATGCTGTCCTCATATTGGTGGCTTAAAGCCAAGTGTCACAGCAGGAGTCAAACTCATATTTGCTGGCAGGTTTTTTTGGTCTAAATGGTGGCTGAAGAGCAGCCCTCGTGCACATCTCATCTCACAACCAAAGAATTTCTTTTTTATATGTGACAGCAAACCTGTGCAGGTTTATTTCAAGAAAATCACATCCCATAATTTGGGGGTATCAGCATGGCATCTAGTGTGTAACTAATATCTGGAAAAAACTAGAATTAAATCTTCATCAGAATTATTCTACTGAGGTTTAGGAGGCACCGTTGACTATTTTTGCAATTTACTTGAGTAGTTTTATTAGTGGATACTTTTAACGTTTACTCCACTACATCATACAACAAATATCTGTACTTTTACTTCACTACATTTCGGCATGGCATTGCATTACATAACTGGAGTCATGTGCACTGTAGTATTTAAAGTGGTACCGCCACCTGACTACTGTGTTTAATTGCGTGACTTGCCTTCCCTAATCGTGTAGCAGGTGTTAGAAATCAGAAATGGAGATGGCTGCAAAAGAGACAGAAAACTGTACGTTTTTGGAGTCTGGAGAAACTTGCTATTTATTAAAATCTCTACTTTTATTCAAGTTAAGAATTTGTATACTTTTCTCACCTCTGCTAAGGAATTTATAAAGATGTCTGAACATCTGAACTTCTAGCTATGTTAAAGCGGAGTAACTCATGCAGGTCAAGCAGTAGATTAAGAATAACAGTGCATAATGAAATGTATGTATTCTTGTTTAACTTTTCGTAAAGCCTGGATTAATATCTCATCTTAAAAAGGGCCAAAAGAAAATTTCCATTTCCACACAGTCAGCCTTTGGCAAGGAAAAGAGGAGAAGCAAATCGGGGAGAAATAATTAAGTAAATCCCGAAATACTTATCGGCAAGAGAGGGCGATAGGCATCAGCAGAAAAGTAATTTCACCGTTCCCGATTGTGCACGGAGCCTGCTGAGGGGTGACCACGTGTTAAATACTTCCTCTCCTTCAGTCAGCAATTTCCTGCATACTCGGGCCCATGGGTGCCGCAACGACCTTGTGCGTGGGAACAGAAGACTGGGATCGAAGGAGGCGCGATTATCCCCTTTGCTCACCTAAAGGCTCTCCAAACTTTCAGCACAGTCCTCCTCTCTGCTGCTTCGATTTTCAACCTCAACATGTTAAAAAAAAGCAAAAAGGTATAAGTGGTAGTCCTTCTGCTCAAAAAGTGTGCAATTGTTTTCTATTGACCTTCTTTAAAAAAAAAAAAAGCAAGAAAAAGGAAGAAATATCCTGCAGGCACAACACAAGCAATTTAGTTGCAAAATGAATGAATTGGATGATCTGACATTTAATGGGTTCTCGTTAGTATTTCCGATATTGCGTCGAAGAGTAAAGGCCGCAGTAACCTAATGTTTTTGACCCCACAGCGATTTTGGGACGAAGCTGAAAGGTCCATTGCCTATTGGCAGGACTGACCTGAAGTGGGATCGGTGATGGGCAAGACTTTACGCACGCAAATAGTTTCAAGAAACCAATTCAAACTTCATTCACTGATGTAGTATTCGAATGCTGGACATGGGTTTAAGCCTGGTTTAGTCTGCTCAGCCCAGCATCAGTTATCTTAAAGCACATTATGTGACCTGGTTACTCACAGCACTCAAATATGCATCATTTAATACATAATTTTAATTATGTAGTGCTACACATTACTGTAATTTGCTCTTTCCCCACCATCATTATCCAGCGTCCTCCAACACCGTGTAACATCGCACGGCAGCACTGATCGTCCATAGCCGAGGAACAGCAGTGCTATTATACATCTCTGAATGATGTTATGTGCAGGAGAAGGAGAGAACCCCAACGATGACAGGCCACCATTGTTCCCGTCGCTGTAAACGACACATATGTACCAAGAAAAGACAAGCTATACTGTAGAAGTGCCATGAAGTCACATATTAACCCCTTGTTTTTTTTACATTCCTTGCACACTCACATTTCCCATAGCTATAGTGGAGCTCAATACTGGAGATAACAAATAAGGGGAAAAGAAATAGCTGCATGGTTAAAGATATACAGACGATAGTAGACTGCGGATAAGCAGCAAACTGTTTGTGCCATATGGATGTTATATAGCTCATATCCATAAAGTGGGCTTGGGGAATTCAGCAAGGAAAAACAAAGCAAGACATATCTCAGCTATGCGAGTCACAGAAGTCATAATCATAACGCATTTTAAAGCCGCGAACAAAGCCAAAATGCCTGCGCTGCCAATTCCCCAAAGCAACAGTGCTGTAACTCCATAAGACCAGGAAGAAAATCTCTTCCACAAGCCCTGAGGCTACTGATAAACATTTGTGCCGGGTTCGCTTAAGACGCTATATGAATACAGACACGTGGTATCCTGACAGTCGTTCATTCGGTGACCTGGAACCTGCAGTCCAGCACCCACTACCGATGAAGGAGTGTTTCCCATTTCGCAAGAAAGTACTGCAATACCCCTGCTGGTTCACGAAACCATACAAGCATTGCCAGATAACCAAACCAAATCGAGCCAATACCAGCATCCCTCTGAGACAGTCAGTGTGTCACACACATCACCTCTCACAGCCATGGCTAAGTGGCGTTGTTGCTGATGTTTTTCACTGTCGTGAAAAATCAATGAGTCCTGACAACCTCTGTCTTTATTTTTGGTCTCGCTGAGCATTCGCCATGAAAAGACTCCATTCTTCACAGAGAACGTCTATAAAAACAGTCTCGATCTTCTGAACGCCTTTCTCTCGCAGCTTCAACTAATATTATTAGTTCTTCTTTTGCGCTTGTAGACCCGCATAGCAGGTAGAAAACCGAGCCATCCAAAGATAATCACCAAAAAAAAAAACAAGAGATCAGTGTTTAATGGGTTAAGGGAAGAGTACTGTACTGTACATACACGGTGATAAATTTCTGACGAATGAGAAAACCGAACTTTTTGTGTTTTAAGACGTTGTATTTAGAGCTTGGTTGCATTTTTTTACTCCGCGAAACTAGACAAACTAGCGAGCGCTAATTTGTCAAAATGAACATTTCCTTCCACGATCAACGTCCCGTGCAGATTTGTGGAGAATTCGGACAGTTCTTCCTGCTGTGTGATGTATTGCGTGCTCCATCTTATCATTTTGATTTATTGTTACATCACTTTTTATCCAGCATATTTGTTAGTTATATTCAGAGGGACAACTTTTGTATCTTTGTGTGTGTGTGTGTGTGTGTGTGTGTATATATGTGTGCATGAGTGTTTTGTGGGGGTTTCTGGCAAGTTGAACCACATTCCTGTGGCGTGTCTTATTCTGAAGTCGTAGGAAATAGATTTTAATATGAAGTTAACAAATTTATTGAAATTTATTCCGTTCCGGAGGCGAGTTTTTAAAGAGAAATTTCGTACTGCGAAACATATTTTCCAATAGGAAATAATGTAAATGTAGATAATCTGTTCCAGCCACCCAAAATATTACCAATATTATCAATTTATAAAAATGTAAAAGACGTGTAAATTAACTAAAACATGAAATATACAGACAATAAACCTTACGTAACCTTAATTTATGATTTCTCTTGTTTAAAAAACGAAACTGAAATGGCTGACTTTTCTTCTTGATAACATTCTTGGGACCCATGGTTCAATCCAATTCAATTTTATTTGTATAGCGCTTTTAACAACTGACAGTATCGCAAAGCAGCTTTTCACAATCAAAAGAATTCATGATAAGACCGTACCTGATGAGCAAGCCGAGGACGACAGCAACAGTGGACGACGAGGAACCTGACTCAACAGGGAACCCTTAGGCTTAGTGGTTAGCACTGCTGCCTTGCACCTCCAGGGTCTGGGTTCGATTCCCACCTTGGGGTCTCTGCATCTGTTCTCTCTGTTCTTAGTGGGTTTTCCTCTGGGAACTCCGATTTCCTCCCAAAGACATGCAGATTATTCTAACTGGCGTTCCCAAACTGCCCGTAGTGTGTGGGTGACAATCGGCCGTCGAGCTATAGTAGTAACCTGACCCTTTAAGTAACCGCCATAGAAACGGTGGATATATCCCAATGGTGGGAAGTATCCATAGCCCGATGTGCCGTATGTCACATAGACAGACCAAATGGTGCAATGTCTCCATTAATCTCGCACAAAATGCAATAATCCCCACACTCTAGTGATGCGCGGGTCGGGTATTTTTCCAATCCGCGGGTCCCGCTTTTATTAAATTATTTGGCCCGCCCCAGCCCGCCCCGCACCACTGTATCTATTTTTACAACCCG
>JAQQZT010000023.1:11159176-11185748 GCA_030068275.1 Clarias platycephalus
AGGTATGAGAGAGAGAGAGAAAGGCAGAGATGCACAAACAACACAAGAGGGGTAATAATTTCACTCGAAATCAGTTGAACTAGTTCCAGAATGTGCATAACGCTATTGGCAGACAAAGGAAGACAACGTGTAATAATTTATGCAGACAGTGTTACTGAATAGTCCATTAATGAGGTTTTAACTGCTGTTCAAATATAAAATAATATTCAGGCTCATTTGTTGCCCTTTTTTAATGATTGGGGGGGGAAAAAAAGCTGTTAATAATTTCTGGAGATGGAGTTATATATATATATGACTCGAATATGAATAGAGATGAATGAAGTGGAGAAGACGTGCACATGCACAAAGGGCCAGACTGATATCTGAGCTGAGCAATAAAAACCGATCATAGTAAGGCTCTATGGACTTATCAACTCTGGTGGTCTTTAATAGTAGTGCTGGCATCATGTCTGTTATGCAGGAAATCCTCTGTCTGGGATAAGTGCATTAGTGTAGCAGGAGATTATTATAGAGACAAACAAAGGGAGTTTTTAAGTCTCCTAACTGGTCTGTTATTCTGTGCAATCAAAAGTCCCGGTTTGACTTGAACGCCTCTCGTATAACCGGAGCCGAATTACAACTCCGGCTTTTCTAACAACAGCAGGCTGGACTTTATTAAAGACTGGAGGCTCCTGTGGTGAGTCTAGTTGTCTAGAAGATCCTGAAGAGATTCCGAGCTTGAAGCCCGATGCTGCTGCTGCTGCTTCGAACCAGTGGAGGTTAATGGTTTTCATTAAAGGAAAGTCAGTCGTGTCTGTTATGCAGGAAATCCTCAGTCATGAAAGTAAAGCTGTTTAGCTCAACCATCACCCAATTTTATCAGTACTGCCTACTTCACATCTGAGATCAGCTAGCCTCCCAGGAACTCCTTTATTGGCCTTTCTTTTAATGAAAATACAGCCAGGTTGATCAGCAAAGGCATTCCGATTTTGCAGGACAATGCACAACCTCGTACTGCCCACCGCAGCAGATGCAAATTACAGGAACCTGGGAGTTATTGCCACATCCTCCGTGCAGTCGCGACCTCGGTCCAAGCCATTTGCACATGTTGAGGCCATTAAAGGAGTTCCTGGGAGGCCAGGCAGTCTGATCATGGCTCTGGCGTAATGAGAAAATTTTCTACATTGGTGGTGTCCAAGCACAGTTATTTACTTATTTACTTGTCTCTTGTATTTACTTGTTTTGCATTATAAGTGAATTAGATGGCAATTACAAATGTTAAATTTAAATCTCTCAAACGGGACCGGCACTGCATGCACTGGCTGGGTAGTATAGGGTGCGGCTCGAACCCGGATCCTCAGATCTGAAAATCAGCAACCTAGAACCTTATCCACCTGAGCCACCACTCTCGCGCACACAACTTTGGTTTGGTTTTATTCAAACTTCCATCTAGAAGCTATTTCATAATAAAACTTCAAATAGATAAATACATTAGCTACCTGTATTTAAAACCGAATTTTTCCCATAATGTACTGGAGCTCGGTGAAGAGACAAGCAAACTGATTTCCAGCGAGATTTGCTCATGGATTTGCTGCCACTAAGACGTAAACTGGAATGGATGACCAGCATCACTGACTCACTAGTGACTTGTGTTGATGTACAGTCCTGCAGAGCATTACAGGAGTTCTCAGTCTTCATCGTTTCTGAAAGCAGTCATTTCTACATTAACAGGAATAGTTGTTGTTTCTATAGTAACAGTTAATTCACAGGAACATAAGACTAATAATAAACTGGTTAATAAATCCCATGCCTTTTAAAAGAAGAAGAAAAAAATGTCTCGTGGTTGAATCTTTTAAATGTGGATTTACTGTACCAGGTGTCAGTACGTATTATATCAATCAGTAAGTTTTCCATCGCAGGAAAGTCTTGAAGATGTTGCATTTTGTGGTTTCTTAGTAACATGACAGGCTAAATCATTCGAAGCAGAAATTATCATATGAAGAACCATGGTGGCATAATGGTTAGCACCGTGGCCTCGCACATTCACGGGCGAGGGTTCGATTCCTGCCTCGGGTCTACAGTATCTACGTGCATGTTCTCCCCGTGCTTGGCACGGTTCCTCCGGTTACTGCGGGTCCCTCCCACAGCCCAAAACATGCAAATTAAGCTCAATGGTGTTTCCAAATTGCCCTTAGTGTGTGCATGCTTGTGCCTTGTGATGGATTGGCACCCTGTCTAGAGTGTACCCACTTTTGCCCAAAGTTCCCTTGTGCAACCCTGTACATAAGCACTATAGAAAATGCACGAGAGGAAATTGCATTTATTATTTCCCTACAGTATATAATCATCTATACGTACAGAAGGGTTTTTTTATATACGCCGTACAATGAGTACATACCGTAAAAAGCCATTATCAGCTACGTAAGCAAAATGTTTCTAATGCTGTAGGGGGTGAAACCAGTTGATATTATAATGTAATTAGTAGATGTTTAGGGCGTAAAAAATGAATTCTACGGTCAGCTGTTGTACGGCGCGGCGGTAATCCCGAGGTCCGCTGCCGGAGGCTGTATGTACTATCGGAGCTTCTCTCCCTGCTGCGTGCATCATGCAGCCCTGCGCCCTTGAATGTTTCTGGCCCCGAGCCGCTGGCACGGTGACCCCGACTGATCCGTAGCGTCTGCTGCGTGTCTCCATGTGCACGCCGATCAGCGGGACCAACAGCGGAAACGACGGTTTACAGTACACTCAGGCGCCTTTACTCGTTGACTACAGCTTCGCACAGGACATGATTTATCACTCAATTTATGTGCAAATACATCGGAGTGCATGCATGAATGCATGTGGAAGTGTAGAAACAGGTGTGGGTTAGGGTCCATGTGTGTGTGTGTGAGTCCAAGATATCAGGAGTATGGTCATGTACTGGTAGGCTTGACTGCCTTCATAGTCAGACAGCCATCTGTTCGAGTCAGGGCACTAATCCCTGAACCCCCTCATCTGGTGTGACCCTCAGTCGAAGGGCAACATGACCGGCTTTCGCTTATTTACTCAGCGTCTCAAAGCAGATGTCTGTGAAAGTTTTTTGGGCGTCCAGACCATTTGAATTGTCTCGTATTAGTTAGTCTGTATAATAATAACCATATATGAAAATTCGATATAAAGAAGGTTGTTGCACGTCATATCTCTACTGAACGCTCCAGCAAGTTGCTTTTAATATACCAAAAGCAAAATAACATGCAATATAAATACAATCTAGCAGCATTATGTCAGGTGATAATTGCAAGCCTGACCTACATCATCTAACAACTGCTCATTATGCTGAATTATACCCTGACCCACTCCTGCATAAGGAAATTACACACAGCCAATAACAAGCTAGCCGAAACACGGCAACCGGCTCGACCTCATTACCGCGCTAAATACGACACAATCAGCAAAAAAACTACATTAAAGAAAATGGTGGGCGGCTAAAAAAACAAACCAACAGTAACAACCAAAACAACAAGCTGTCTATGGAGCGAGAGTCTGGGATAATATAACTGCTGGGTAATTCTCTTAGAAGACATAGATGAGGGTGAAACATGGCTGTCTGGTCTTTCATTCTCCACACACACACACACACACACACACACACTTGCACACACCCACTCTGTCTGATCTCATTCTGAAAGCCTCTGGATAAACACACAGTAGCGCCGTCAAAATTTCAAAGCCCAAAAAGTCTTCAGGTTTTCAGAACGTTGATGTATTCCAAGATGAAAAATGCGTATTCAAATAATTTTGTTTCTGGATGCTACTTTTATTTGCATGGAATAAGTATCAAAAGACATGCTTTATTAACAACGAAATGACTCTTGTTATTCGATATGGTTGGTTCCGTGTATATATGGGGATGCCACCTGAATGCCCGATAGTATCTGAGCACTTAGGGGTGAAGGACCTTGCTCGAGAGTCCAACAGTGGCAGCCCGGCGACATCAGGGCTCGAACCGGGCAAAGCCCTCTCTAACCCCTGATCAAGGGCACTACTCGATGTGTCGAACAAGTACAAGTGGACTGCACAGCCTACATAGTGCACTAGCCTTCCATTTTACACTATTTGGGATTAAGCCTAAGGCCGCATGGAAGCACTCCCTCTCGTGTGATATTGCTCAAGTGTTACTTGCACAGACATTTAAACATTCTGGCTGTAACTTTAATGCTAACTTATATTAGCATTAATGTACTCATTCTAATGCTTTGTAGTTTCTATCCTTCCTGTAGTATCAGCTCATACGCATGGACTTTTATAACCCATGTTTTACATAATCCCAGACTGATTGTGTTGCCGAACAAAGAAAACTGCTGATGCTGCGAAGTTTGTTTGTTCATTTATTTATTTCAGGACATATTTATCTAACATTAACGGAAGGAGTCTCCGAGCTTTCTAATGCTCACGATGCTTTATTAAAATTCCCAGCATGCCAAAATCTTCAGAACAGACGAGTTTCTCGGTATAATGACAAATTGTACTTTAAAAAAAAAAAAAAAAAAAAAAAACACACACACACACACACACAAGGCACCTTTTATGTGTACACACACAGTTTTGTACTGAACATATAATTAACTTAAAAATGGTTTCTACATGAAACATTAGTAGGTACAGTACATAGGTGAGCAAATCATTTAAATTTAATGCTCGATGCCCGACAAACCTCGATGCTGCAAATACAAATTACCTGATGCACCGAACACATTATCTGACGCATGAACTGATAGAACGAGAAGGTTAATTAGTGTGCATGGATGACAGATGTCATATCAGATCGTTCCATCCAATCCATCTCAGGGCACACACACATACTCATTCGCACACTATGGGCAATTTGGAAACAACAATTAACCTAATCTGCATGTCTTTAGACTATGGGTGGAAACCGGAGTAGCCAAAGGAAACCCACCAAGCACGGGGAGAACACGCAAACCCCATACAGTGACGGGATCCAAACCCAGACCCTGGAGGTCCAAGGCCACAGTGTATGGAATATATATGGGAACACTAAACTGCTAAATAACTCTTCTTATTCCTAGAACATTAAACTGCCGAGTTTTCTGGATGTTATGGAAATGTTTTTACAGAACATTCTAGGAATGTTTCGGTTTATTTTTGGGGAATGTTTGGGAAAGATTCTGGGAAAGTTTTTAAAAGTGTGTTGGGAATGTCGCAGCTAACAATTTTAAGTTGAACAGGACATTCTTAGAACTTTATGGCTTTCTGGTTCCTAGAACATTAAAGTGTCCAGTTTTTTGGAAGTTACATTTTGGAACAACATTTTGGAACGATTTCTATTTACGTTTCGGGAACGTTCGAGTAACATTTTGGCAACGTTTTTGAAAAACAATTTTAGGTTAGCAAAACGTTCTAAGAACACGTTTTTTTCATGGAAGTTCTGGGAATATTTTGCAGCACCTAGGTGAACCAACAATACCATTATTTTCGAGATGCATACTGGATGTTAACAAGCGGATTAGCTATCAAGCGTATAAACTGTCCATCGCTTTGTGCTGAGTCCAAATTTTAAATGCGCTGAAGTTCAAAATCTTAAAACACACCACTGAAGCCTGTCTCAGTCAGCGCATACGGTGATGATTTCAACGAGCAAAGTGGTGATGGTTTCCAAAAGAGGTTTCCTTCTACCATAAAATGTGCCTGGAAAATTTGCTAAGCAATCCAATTCTGGATTCTCCCCAGACGTCTGATCAGGACACAAACTGACACATAACAGAACAGAGCACACGACATACCCTATATTAACACACACAGAGAGGCGATGCTGTAACCATAGTGATTTGAGGCAAATGCGGGAAGTACATGACACATATAATGCACTGAAATCAAGGCCCTTTTTCTGCTGTATATAGCTGCCAGAAAAACACAATGGCTTTCACAGAGCACTCGATAGCTAATGCAGAGAGCTAGCTGCTTTACTAGGAGAGCGGGAGGAAGAGGCGTAACACGGCTGGTTAAAACAGAAATACTGTATACATGTATATATCGATGATTATCAGTACGAAAACACAGTTAGGATAAAACCGAAGAAGCCACAGTGATTAATTCCATCAGATTTTGCTTCAAGTGTTACTCCAGCATTTACAGGGTTTTCTCTCACCACTGCATCTGTAGCACCTGACACAGTACCACTTCAATTTCATTGTGCTGAGAAAAAGAAGGAAACATGTTTACTCGAACCTCATTTATAACAACAAGTGGGTTTCTTATGGCCACACATCTGTTTAGTCCCAATCCTGTGAGTTCCCATTACACTGTGTAGATATGGAAATGCTCTTACTATTAAATGCTATTAAACAAAGCTATGGTTTTATCGTTTTATTATTGTTTTGAAGTTCTAAGAATTTCAAATCTTCTTAATTGTTTTATTTGATTGATATAGTCTAATAATTTAAGCCTTCCGAAACGGCGACCTTACTGTTATTGAACATTATTAACGCTTAACCCCAAACTCATAAGCTTGTAGTTCTATCTAAAACAAACGGAATTACACTGATATTTTTTACACTGATATAATAACACTTAATTAAATAATCCATCTATCTAGGAACCTCTGTAGTCCAAATAGGGGCCATGGAGGCCAATGGTGACCGTAGTATTTATTCACAATTTTTACAACCGCGGAAGTACCTACACTTTCAAACTACGGGCAATTTGGGAATGCCACTGTGGGAGTCCAAAGACATGAGTACCCGTAGGAAGTATCGTAGGAGACCCGTAGCACAGGGAGAACATGCAAAGTCCATAAACACGGGCCCCCAAGGCGGGAACCGAACCAGGACTCTGGAGGTGCAAGGCGACAGTGCTAGCCACTAAGCCGCAGTGCCACCCAATGAAATAATTAACATTACTGATCCCCCCGAGAACTGCCCTTAGACTCCATTACAAGTGAGATTTAATTAAAGAAAGTTTCAGATTTTTTTTTTCTCATTTAAGAATGTGTTAAAGTTATTATAAGTTGTAAGCAACATCTGGTACAGCTGCACTACCTAGAGACTGGGTTGAAAAGCACCGGAGTAATCCTTTAATCAGGAACAATATTAAAGAATCTTTGATCTTAAAAGTGATTTTAGTTGCTGTCACATCTACTGCATCTCCATTCTATATTTCCACTCCTGTCCTTACACACTCTGCAACACATACATCTGTCCAACTGAGAAGTCTCTAGAATTCTGAATATTATTGCATGTTATTTTTTGACACTGCAGGCTAAGAATAATAATTTAAAAAAATAGCTCAATAAAACAAGTGCATTAAAATCTTGGTACGGTTTTACACTTTCCTGCTGAGTACCTAATAATCTGTTTGTGTGTGTGCAGGTTTCCTTGCTGCAGGCTTCCTGATGAGAGGCTGTGTGTCTGGGTGATGCTGTTGCCATGCTGAGACAGGCAGCGCCCACCCAGGCCAGATGTGCCCAGCACAAGCCCTTCGCTGTCGCCACGGATACGCAGCCGGCAACCGTTGCTGTGGTGTAATGCAGTATTGCTGTTTTGGACTTCATCAGCTGAGCTCGGGAACACAGCCCAGTTAGATTAGAGGGACTCCGCAAGCATGAGCGTGCACACATGCGTACACACACACACACACACTCACACGCACACATACCTCATCCACTCCATCTCCTCTATCTGTTTTCTTCCAATGCATGACCTGCCATTGTTGTTGGTAAAGTGGAAATAATGGCAGTTTTTCTCCTCACCTCCCTAATCTGATTATACCACACGACTGGACGCCGCAGCCAAGGCTAAAGGATGCAGAGGTTCACACAGACTTCTCACACACACACACACACACACACACACGCAAGCAGTCCGCAGGCCATCTGTGTGTGCTCTGTGAGGTGTGAGGACAATGACAGTGCCGAAAGATCACAGTTCTGGCGGAACCCGCGGCAATGCATAGTGTGCTAGCTTAGCTTCATATCCTGCTTTGACCAAGGGGAAATAAAAAAGCATGTGGCTGCAAGATTACAGAATAAAATCCTATAATGCTGCATAACTTCTTTCATGTAGTCATACTGACTACGGTGTACTGCGCATAAAGGTTTGGCGTGCAAAAAAGATATGAATTCTCCATCTTTGCATCTAAGAACGAGATTCAGAAACAGCTGCACATCACCTCTTAATGTAAGAGCTTAAAGCCTTAACTTCACATTTTGCATCCATCTTCCATCTAGACAGGACAGTTTTCTTCAAGTTTGTGTCACAGTACACAGTTATCAGCCATAATATTAAACCAACTGCCCCCCTCCCTTGTGTCGCCAAAGGAGTTCAAGGACTCCACAAGGCCTCTGAAGGTGTGCCGTGGTGTCTGGCACCAAGACGTCCTGTAATTTGCAAGGTGGAGTCTGGATGGCTCAGCCTGGTTTGTCCAGAACGTCCCACAGATACGTGACTGGATTGAGATCTCGAGGATACAAAGTCAACACATTTTGGAACATCCATTTCTCAAACCATTCCTGAACACTTTTTATGTTGAAAGAGGTCACAGGTATTAGAGAACACCTGGTCTGCGACAATATTTAGGTGTAAAGTAACACTTGGATAAATGGCAGGACCCAAGATTTCCCAGCAGAACATTTTCCAGAGCATCGAACTGTATCCGCATGCTTTTCGTCTTCCCATAGTGCATCCAGGTGCATCTGTTCCCCAATTACTGTAAGTGACATGCACAGACCCCTGGTCATCAATATGATGTGATTCATTAGACCAGGTCACTTTTTTCCACTAGTCAAGTACTGATATTCAGATATCCCATTGTAGGCGCTTAAGGTGTTGGACACGTGTCAGCGTGGGCACCCTAACCAGTCTTCCAAGGCAGGAATCAAACCCTCGACCCTGGAGGTGTGAGGCCACATTGTTAACGCCAGCATAAACATTTTTCAATAACATTGGACCAAAGGGGCTAGCCTTCGCTCCCCACATGCATCAATAAGTCTTGGGCTCCCATGACCATGTTTCTGGTTCACTGGTTCTTGTACTGAATACTGAGAACACAAGACCTGCTGCTTTGAGATGCTTTAACCGAGCCATCTAGATGTCTTAGCCCTTTCCAAAGCTTCTCACATTTCCTGCTTCCAACACATCAACTTTGAGAACTGACAATTCCTTAACTTACCCCACCTCTTGATAGGTGCCACTGGAATGCGACAACCAATGTTTTTTTGGTTTTATTTTGGATTTTCCCCCCCGATTTTCCTCCCTAATTTAGTGGTATCCAATTCCTCCCCGTCACTAGGGGGCTCCTACATTAAGGCTACTACTACCACCACTCAGTCGGGAGGGCCAAAGATCCTCCGAACCCCTGTTTCCTACAAACCACGTGATGCCAGCCGACTGAATCTTTGCGAACTGCTTGCTCACGCACCGTTGGGGGTGGCGTAACACACTCGGAGGACAGCGCTATCCGCTCCTTCCGCTTACACAAGCTCGCAGACGCCCCAGATTGACTGTAGAGCCGTGATTAACGTGGGAGCACTAAGTACCTCTCATCCCTCCCGTGTGAGAGAGCTCGGCCAATCAGCTCTCTCTAGACCTCCGGCTGCGAGAGGTTACAGCATCACCCGGGAATCGAACCAGCGATCTCCGGATGATAGGGCGAGCACTTTACCATTGCGCCACTCGGAGGCCCCGCGACAACCAATGTTGTCCACTTTACCTGGCAATGGTTTTAAGAGTTTTGCTGATCTCCGTATGCATAAATTGATCAAGTTACGTACACTAGGAAGAATATGAGTAGCATAATATGTAACATAGTACATAAACGATAATCTGATTAAATAGCCAGTAAATATAGATGTGTACACAAACTAAGGAACTATATCTAAATGTGATTAGTAACACTGATCAATAATACACCAGTAAATTGGTGACAGGATCATGGCTGAGAAAGGTTCATGCTAGCTACGATAGAAAGGTATTAGGACACCCAGTGCATCACAGCTTGCTGTGTATACAGCTTAGCAGGCAAAGAGTTTAAGATTGTTGCTCCAGCCTCCAAATCCCCCAGATTACAATCCAATCGGGCGGCCATGTTATGTTCTGGACAAACAAGTCTGATCCATGAAGGCCCAGATTTGCAACTTACAGCACTTAAACAACATTTAAAGGATCTGCTGCTAACATCCTGGTGCCAGACACAACCAGCTTCAGAGGTCTCATGGAGTCACACCACGAGGGGTCAGAGCCATTTTGGTGGCACAAGGAGAACCTTAAAGAGAGCAAGGCTGAAGTTGGCTATTTTATTATCTCAAGATAATTTCATGATACTCTTATCTTTCTTTTGTCTTATGAAAATATTTGTATTTACTTATGCCTGATAAGTGAATTTTATTATAAGTACAGTATAAATAAGGAATGTAGGAGAGAACTTAACTTGCTTGGTAAAAATCCAAACTCTTTAAAATCTAAAAGACGTTTTGTAAATCACTATGAAGTCCGTCTGGAAGAAACTAATGAGCAACACCGCTTAAGCCATGGAAATATTGTGATTTGTGTTGGGATTATGACTGTGAGGACAGCCTTTGGACATACATGAAATCTGTAAAAGTGGAAATTTCCCTAATCCAATCCAAATAATGGAAAATGTTCACTGCTTTACCAAAAAAAAACTAGCTTGATGCATTCGAAACTCTGGTTCAAAGCAACAGATTAAATGTCTTCATCTGCACTGAACCATTTCATTGCGCCGCGCACTAGAAAATCTCTTCTCGAGAATCTGTTACTATTCCTTTACATTTCACTTTCCACTTCAGCACGCCTGATTTGAACACCATCCACCACGTTTGTCATATGAAAGTCTGTCAGGAAAAATAAACATCACGTCACTGCCAGAGAAAATTGAATTCAGTCTCTGTAAATGGTGTCATGCATTGCCGAAACAGAACGACTGTATCAGAGCTCAGAGCTTCCCAGTCCTCCAGATCACACTGCTGCAGCCCTGGACGAGATCCTCGTCTAGCGGACGTCCCGTCAGACCTCGGGACAGCCTACTGTATGTAATCACCGTTCTGTGACTGCTGACTAAAAGGGTTGGCCTTCTTGTGTTGTCTTGAACAATGCTGAGAATATTCAGGAATAGGAATAAGTCAATAGTGGCGCAGGCTCATTACGCTAAAGTTGTAATTATCAAAGCCTTCCTTTCACCATCCATGCAAGTCAATTAAATCTCTCATCACTCCATTAAAACTGTAACTCATCCGAATACAAAGTGTTTTCATTAACGAAGAACAAAAAAAAAGATAAAGGATTATTTTATCAGCTCTACCCCAGGAAATACACGTCAGACATGAGGGGGGACGAAATATTCAACTTAAATACTTAGGGCATCTTCGTGTTTAAACAAGTATTTAGGGGTAAAAAAAAAAAACTTTGTGGATTTGTGGCTCTAATACGAGAAGATAAAGATCATTTAATCAAATCGCACGATTCATCTAACCGTGATGAAACTGACGTAACCCTCATTAAGTCCTTCTCAACAATTAAACTGTCATCGCTCTCCCTTTAGTACATCATACTGTACGTTTCCCGAGAATGCCAAAGATAACCGTGGCTCAAAGGCTATAATTTGGGTCCGGTTTAGAGAAATGCTTCATTTGAGAGTTAAAGGGAAGGAAAACCCCAGTAGCACAAGTTCTAACTCACTTTGCTTCTTGTTAATGTCATCACTGCATAATAGCGGGGGAGATGGATGGGTGTGTGGCTCTGTTGGTCTGTGCTATGTGATGGATTTTTAAAGGGCAGGTCGGCCTGATAGATTTCTCCGGAGAACAGAAGTAACAGGCCTTAAAAGTTCTCACTGGCTCGATGGCTGTATTCCTCATTATGGCCATATTAGCAGTGACCGATGGAAGAAATTAATGAGGAAAAGCAACAGCAAAACAGGCACAAAGCTGAAAAAAAAAAAAAAAACTAAAAAAAAAAAAACTAAATAGGTTTGAGCAAACATTAAAGGGAAATGTAGCTTGAAGGACCAGGATGTCTAAAGGTCTGTCTTTAGATTACATGTGGAATAAGGTTCGACTGCACAATCAGAGTTACAGTTCAACCTTCTCAAGCATTCAAATCACCGGCACATCTGACCATCCAAATCTCTCCACATCTGGAACGCCTTCGAATATCTCCTGTTCTTGGTTCTCCTAAGCCATATCAATGAATCATACAGGGTTCGGCAATGTGCGACAATTAAAGAACAATAAAAGCACTTTATTCGATTTGGTACCCTTGATCATTCTGACTAGTGTGACTCATCGAATCAATCCATATAAAATCACTGCCGTACTGCAGATATCAGACAGTAATAAGTCTGATCACTAATTTGGCCTTTGGAGACACGGTTCAGCCTCATAAAGGGACGGGGGGAGATTCACTCTAATAGCTCGGGTAGCGAGGCTCCGATCTGATCGATACAGGCTGAGGAAGCGCTCGGCACGGACTTACACAGCACACGTGGAGAAAAGTGGGTGGTTGCTATGGAAACACCCAACATGCCTTTTGCTGAAGAGCATGAGATGTCTATAGCAGACGCATTATTGTTGGATGTTTCTTGTCAACCCAGACCCAAGCAGGGTGGAGCACTTAAATAAATGTTTCATCATAAAAGTCAGAGAGTACTCCATCATACAGTATGATCCGGACCAGTTTCCTAAAAGCCATTTTTCCTTAGAGAGTGTGTTGAATGTGATTTTTTATTTATTTATTTTTTACTCTATGAACTCTTAACTCGCGTTTTTGCTTGCGTGGGTTAGGCTTGACGATGGGAGCGAGTTCACAAATCAGACAAGAGTAGCAGAACGAAATGAGAAATCTATTAAATTGTGTAAAAACTCTCGCTTTTTCGGAGATAATGTGTCCAGCCCCATGGTTAGTCTCTGGTCTAATGAGCTGCCTTCAGCTGAATATTTTACATGAATGCACATGATTGCATAAGCCACGACAGAGGAAACGAGAGTTGCTGAATGACTGCCTTATTTATTTATTTACAACTGTATGATTATCGATTTTGCTACAGTATTTTATTTTTATTCAAGTACTTGTTTTTAGTCCATATTTTGTACCATCTAGCATTTTATGAAATTGTATTATTTCTGTCCGCTACGAACTAAAAACATGGCCTGGGAAACAAAAGTTGTGAAGCAAAGATAATTTCAACATTTGCATTTACTCTAAAGGTTCTTTTAGGTTCTTTCCTTCCATAATGTGTCTTTTGGCTCACGGCTGCCTCCTTTGCAATCATTTCTTCTCATCCCTCATTATCCCTCATCTCCATTTCTCTCTCCCGGCCATAAGTAAAAGCACCCCGGACCCTTCCCCGTCTTTGAATAGATCCTAAGCCACCAGGCATCGGACTAATGACCGGCCATCGTGGCCCTGCACAACCTAGCCATCTGGAGACGAGGCTATACCCCCTCCGGTTCCTTTCCCAATCAATCACGCATGCGAAATGACACAGAATGTCATTCCATTCGTACAGCGGAAGAATGGTTTTTAATGTATTCATCTGTCACATGCTAAGTGAATACATTAATACATAAATATTATTTCTCAAATAACGGCTCAGGAGCCTTAAGGCTTTTGTAGAGTAGATATAGGTTTGCTGGGAGAATGCAAGACTTTCACTTCAACTGTCTTCAAAAATGGTGTGTGTAGCTGCTGTTCTGTTTCTCTATGCAGTCATATTGACTTAATCTTTAGTCTTTAATCTCAGTCTTTATTCCACACTTTCACCCCCCATTTGGCCCTTTTGCTCCGAGTTCAAGCAAAGCACTTTCCCCAGGCTGAGTGCTTCTCCTAATTAAACCCGAATATAAGCCCATCTGTTGAGCTATTGACCACAGCCAGCGTTCTGGTTTTATTAGAAACGCAATATTCAGCTTCCAGGCCGTTCAGGACGGATGGATGCATACGGCTCTATATAAAGCCGCGTGATTAATACGCTATTTTTGGCTTGAGATGTCATCTAGCCTGTGCGGTGCCAATCACGGTAATGCTTGTCACAAGATTTTAAAACAAGCACTCGCACAGGACGTGTCGAAAATCAATATACAGCTGTCCTGATGGGCTCTTTGAGACCATCCTCGGTGACGTAATCCCTAGAGAGCAGTTAATGGAGAGGATATCCCGCGAAGCAGCTGTGGTGCTGCAGAGAGGACAGGGATGGAGAGTTGGAGATAGACAGAACAACAGTGACGAGGGGCAGCATGAGTTCTTGGGCTTTTCTGCTTTTCTGTGATAAAGAAAAAAAAACCAGCAGCAGGCCGTATTGAGGGGGGGATGGAGGACCGGAGGAGGCTAACATGAAGACAATACCACTGAGACCAGCCACAAGGAACACGCAAAAGCCACTCAACAGCAGTTCAGAAACAAAGAGCAGCTGTTCTGAGACTACAAAAAAATACAGAATACAAGCATATATTTATGACTGTAGTGTTGTGATACTTTGTCAGGTGACAAGTCCACCTGTGCAGCTCAGATGGAAGCGTCTTCATCTGTCAAGCTAAATAAACTTTATCATATCATCATATTTTTAATCCTTATTACAAGGTTTAAAAAAAAAAAAAAAAAAAAAAACCTCATACACAACACTCCTAATCCGAAACATTCAATCGCTAACCATAACCTATTAATATTACCAAAAGATTCAGAATTCGGACCGAAATCGCCGATATTTGCTGAATTTAGGATTTTCTGAACGCTAGCAGGCAAAGTGGGTTTCAAAGCCAGGCTGTTGCTGTCTCCCTGTGATCTCCAAGACAGAAAGCATGGTCATTGTGAGAAGAGCCTTGTGGGAAGGGGGTGCAACCATGACAACCATCCACTGTTACCCAGCACTCTACAAAACGAGAGCCAATTGAACGCCGGGGAAAAAAAAAAAAGAAGACTTCAACCCCCTCGGATAGAAACACACACAGACAAATTGTTCTGAAAGTCAGTGTGGCAAGAGCGTCAGCCGCTGACACTTCACACGGGCTGGAAGACAAAGCGCTCTTTGTGGTAGTAGATTAGAAAATGTACACTAGCGGCTTTTTCATAAATATCTAGATCAATACGGAGAACTTTTAATGGCGGAACTCATGCACTGGAAATTTTTCAAATGTTGATTTTTTTTTTTCCCAGGACTTTTATAAAGATAGATGCATGTATTTGATTAGAACAATATTAAAGGATAACCTGGCATCACTTACTCACAGGTTATTTGTAAACTAGTTAGCTAATTGGGATACGAATCACAAAAGACCACCGATACAATATTATCACATAACATCCATAATAAATAAGATCCAATATAATTTTTTTGTTGTTGTTGTTACAATTCTATATTTGTTAAACTTAGCAATAAATTCGACGCGATGCTGCTTTCCGATGTGCGAATAGTTTAGAGTGCACCACTTGTAGGATTTTAATAGAACTGCAACATTTTACAGATCTGAAATGCAAACAGATATAAATTAAAATTGAACTTTTATTTATTAACTATTTTGGGGGGAGTCAGAGTGGCGATACATGAATTGCCGCACAAACTAATCGCGATACGCAACAAATCATTTTTTTTTCTTCCCATCTCTACTCTGATAGTTTTGGACACTCACTCATCGTCTATAACGTTTTAGCGTGTATACAGGGTCGCGGAGGCCTGAAGCCTATCCCAGGAGACTTGAGGCATAACCCAGGGGGAAACCCCGGATGCATTGCAGGGCACACACATACAGTACACACTAGGGGCCATGGAGACCAATGGTGACTATTGTATTTATTCCTATTTTGACAACCTCCGGTTAATATCCACACGCTCATTCACACACTATGGGTAATTTGGAATCACAATTAAACCTTCCTTATCTGCATGTTTTTGGATTGTGGGAAGAAACCGGAGTACCCAGAGGAAACCCACCAATCATGGGGAGAACATGCACACAGACCCAAGGTGGGAATTGACCCTGGAGGTGCAAAGCCACATAGTGTTATATAAATTACAACTACATGTGAAATGCTATTATATAAAGATATTATATAGATATTTCCAGACAACTTTAGTAGTTTCATAGACATTAACCAATTTGTTATTCTACATAAATTGTATATTTGATGTAAGTTGACATATTTAAGATAAACCCAGAATGAGGAGCTCCATCTTCACCAAGCCCTGCATGATCACTCTGATTCACGCACTGCGGCTGTTTATGGAATTCTGCCAGCAGCTCTTTACAGGTGCTGTACATCAGCGCCTCTCCTCCAGCAGACCTTCCCCCGGCCCGGGAGTCGAATGTACATGGCTTGATTATGTCCCTGTCTTGCAGAGAAGTGCTTTGGAGGCCTGCGGCTTTCACAGCGCACCGTGTGAAGCCCTGACCCGGCACTCTGCCTCCATCTGTGGGCCTGAGAGGCTGCGTGGCTCTGCTAGTTCCCTGCTTCATTAAAGAGACACCCTTGGGAAGCCTAGCTGAAGGAGCAAGCAGGGAAGGAAAGAGAAGAAATAAGACAAAATAAAGAGGAGAGGGGAAATCTAAAGGAAGCAAGTAACATGCTCAGACATTACGAGGTGTCCTCAGGTTGTATAGATAGCTCATTAATGACAGAAAGAAAATGCAGGCTTGCACGTTCAATTCGGTTCAGGGGGAGGAGGGAGTGATCCACCAGAAGCGTTGCTTTATTCCCACACTGGTAATGCTTTAGCACTGAGAACGCTCGCGTGCACCCCCACCCCCCTCCTTCACCCTCAGCCATCTCATCCCCTCCCCCAATCGCTTGCTTTCTCTCTACGCGTCTATTTCGTGACATATGGACCATCCTCTGTGGTGGCGGTTCCATTTATTGTGCAGCGTTAGTCTTAGCAGCTATGCCAACGGCTGCAGAATGCACTAAAATCCCTGCCGCTAACCAGCCAGAGGCCTCCAGCTACAGCAAGGTTCATTTAGAGATGACGAGTTTCAATCGGCATTAAATTAATGTATTCAGCCAAGCCCCGTATGGACTCGGCCTTATGTTGTGCGATATGTAAGGAATAAAACGCGACACAGCGTCCTGTTATGGGACAACGATCAATGGTGGTGCAATGCAAGATCCCCCCCCCCCCACCAAATTCATTATTCTTCAATAACAGTATATCCCAGTGTTTTATCCCTCTTATACTACTGCAGTTTTTCAACAATAAACGTTCCGTCACCATTGGTCTCCACGGTCCCTAGTTGGACTACAGAGGTTTCTAGATGGATTAATGGATATGTTATATTATTATTGCATGTGACCATTTTATTGTTGGGTTTATGGTTGAGGAAGATCCATGAGGCAAGTTAGTTCCTTTTTTCACTTACTCGGAACAGCTGGTCCCTCAACAGTCCCTGTTTTCTTGACGTTTGTCATGTTGCTGAACCCAGGTCGAGCAAAGTGCTCTGTCCGGAAGTCTCTCCAGTGGGAGAAAACTAACTGTCCGTCACAAAGCGCTTACACCTGAGTCTCCGTCCAGAAATATTATACAAACATCTCAGAAGAAACCTCACCAACTCAACAATTCTATGTCTCTTTGTAAAATATCAGATTTTTATTCCCCAACTGCTGACTGATCTGAGGATTACGTATGGACTTTGGTCTGAGCATGTAAGCGGATGTATGCAGCTTAAATCCTTGCTAACTTCCTTGCTAACGCTCAAGCACAACTCGGACTGCACTCGATCATCTCCAAGCGGCACGAGGCCATGGGTCAGTCAGGCCATCATAACACACTGAGCACCAAATGAATTGTAGCGAGATCAATAGATATATAGATCAATATATTGCGGATCCTGAAAATGTCTTTGTGTTCTTACGGTGTCACTTGTTTTGGATCTCACCCACATCCCCACATTCTCCTGTTGCTGTGGTGTAGCAGTGCACATCAGTTTTAAAGCACTGATGCTAAAAAAATAAAAAAAAAACACACCCATGGAGCTACTTGAAGGTTCTTTCCACAACCTGACCTGAATGACACTGCATTTGAGCCTCTAGAACAGCTCAATCTGATCCTCGAGGTATGAGAAATACGTGCTTCAGGACTTCTTTGTCCTGGCACCAAGGTGGTAGAATGAACTCCCATTGCTGTCAAAAACAGCTGAGTCACTGGCTAGCTTCTAAGGAAGACTAAAACCTAGCTCTTAAAGGAGCTCTATAAAAATGTGTCCTGTTTTCTTGCTGTACCAGCTCAAGGTTTGGCATGAGAGGATTATCACATCCTGACCTATTTGTACTTTGTGTTTGATGGAGATTTCTGGCAATCAATCTGAATAAAGATGTTTTATAACTCGCTGCACTCATAAATGATAATTCTGCCATATTTCACACTTCTTCTGGTTAAATCTACCATCCGAAATCATTTGACCCTACATTAAAGGGAAGCTATTATGCAAAATCCACTGTACAGTATTGTCATTTTTTTGGCATGGGTCTCCAGTGTGTGTACAAACACATTCCCAGCTTTTTTTTTGTTTTGTTTTGTATTGGCATCATTTAAACAAGCCAATTAGATTTTTATATAAGAGGATATCATATTAGAAGAAACTCTACCCCTGCATGTTGCTCAGCTCTGCTGTTTTATGGGAGACTGTGGCTCAGCACTAGCTCATTTACATAGACACTGAAATGGCACATTTGACAAAGAAGTGACATAAAGATTGGCCGAGCTCTCAGAGGGGAGGGATGAGAGGTACTTCGTGCTTCCACATTAATCACGGCTCTACAGCCAATCAGGGGCGTCTGTGAGCTCACGCAAGCGGAAGGAGCGGATAGCGCTGTCCTCCGAGTGTGTTACGCCGCCCCTAACGGTGCGTGAACGATCAGGTCGAAAAGATGCGGTCGGCTGGCGTCACGCGGTTCAGAGGAAACACGTGATAGTCTTCGGCCCTCCCGGCTGAGTGGTGGTAGTAGCCTTAATGTGGGAGCCCCCTAGTGACGGGGAGGAATTGGACACGACTAAATTAGGGAGAAAATCAGGTAAAAATCCAAAAAAAATTTACAAAAAAAAAAAGAAAGAAAAAAAAGAAGTGACATAAAGGAGTTTAAGATTTAAAAAAAAAAAAATGCATTATCTGAGGGGTAGTTCAGCTGGAAGCATTAACAGACACGCTTTGGGGGAGCTTCAGTGTTAATTTGTGACTTTGAAATAAAATAAAATGTACAAAAATGCTATTTTGCACAAAACAAATCACATAAATATTCGTACAATTGTACAATGTAAAATATATCTACTACCACAGAGAGTTCGCCAGGCAAATCGTTTATTCTTTATAATGCACATTACATTTAGGCATTTGGCAGACGCTCTTATCCAGAGATTTTTCTCTCATTACACGTCTGAGCAGTTGAGAGTTAAGGGCCTTGCTCAAGGGCCCAAACAGTGGCAACTTGGTGGTTGTGGGGTTTGAACCTGGGATCTTCCAAACCGTAGTCCAATGCCTTAACCACTGAGCTAGGGTTAGGGTTAGTATGCAAATTATATGCTTGTGTAAAGCTGCTTTGCGACAATGACAATTGTTAAAAGCGCTATACAAATATAACTGAATTAAATTGAATATGCTCAGTTTGTTTAGAATTGTAATAAAATGTGAAAAAAAGTGACCAAATCAGGATTTTCATAAATTCATGATAAAATAAAAATCGCAATACAAATCAAATCAGCACCTAGGTATCGTGATAATATCGCATTGGGAGGTCCCTGGAGATTCCCATCCCTATATGATTCCTTACACTGTCTAGGGTAATAACTTTTCCAAAACGTGTATATAAACCTTTAAAAACACAAATTAAGTTATATAAACATATAAAATGTGCAAAAATACAAAAAATACTTATTTTATACAAAAGTTGTTTCTTTTTAGAAAACACCTTAGCTTTAGACATTGGCTTGCAATATAATAAAGAAAACACAGGACTTGTCACAGTTTAATTAAATGTAATTCTGATATTTAAAAAATCTTCCAACCCACTATGTAAGAAATCAGACATGATAAAGTTGTAGCCTAAGAAAACAATCAACGTCAAGGTGATGAAGGTCACCGCATTCTACAATCGTACAGTTACATAACATGTTCATGACAGTAGAGAGTCCTTAGTGTCACTTCTGTAACATAAGCAGCTATAAGCAGACGCTCCATCACCTGGCCAGGCTTTTTCCTCTCAAAGTTATGATAGAGATGCAATTAGGTCCTGAAACATTTCCTGGGTCACAGCACTTTACAGTTAGACTGCACTAACATTGGAGACCCCCTTCATAAATGCTAAACAAACATTTTGTCAAACAAATCTGTTTATGTGATTCCTCCACCATGCAACCCACACAAAAAGTTACTACGGATATTACAGTACTGTGTTAGAACAAGTGCATCAATATAAACCTCGGAGCTGTAACGTCTGACAGGGATGCTGCTAAAGAACACAAATGAAGACAAATCAACACAACATTGTGCTACTGTCAATTTGACACAATGCTTTTCATCACATCGCCAGCAACTACTTTCCTCCTCACAGTGATTAGCAGATTGAGAGTTGAAATCTAAATATGATGATCCATATCGTGGATTATGAGAACCACTCATTTTTCTTTCTTACATCTTTAGTAACAGTTTTGTTTCTTCTGGTCAGGGTCACAGTGGATCCACAGCCTGTTCAATGTGGGACTTCACCCTGGGTATGACACCGGGCTATCACAGGGAACAATGTTCACACCAAGTACATGTGAGGTGGCAATGAAACTTAATCCCGTTTATTCTTTTACCAGCTTTTGTGTCCTTTTAAGTTTTAAAATGCAATACTCCTGACGTTACAGGTGGCCAATAGGGGGCGCATTGGACGATGGAGACGCGCCACTTCAGGACACCAGATCGGTCCAAGCGCAAGAGCAAGGCGCGCGCGCGCGCACACACATTTTTATAAGAAATGACATTTTGTTCCAGTGCCAGCCGCAGTCTCGTGATGCGCAATATCCTGATTTAAACGCTTTAAACAGACGCAATAAGCTGATGAAATACTGACAAACGCAGGAGCAACTTCAATCCATGTCTCGTAATGTGGACAAGTCAATGTCAGCATCGGGCCACTCAGTAAAAGTGTCCAAGAGAGATTACAGATCTGTCCAAACTGTCTAAGCGCACTGTCAGTGTGTATGTGGAAATGAGACACAGCCCGTGATCCTCCCAGCTGAGGATGAGCATCAGTGCAGCGCGTACAGAAAGCATCCAAGGTGCGTAACACACTCACTCACACACACACACACACACACACAGAGAAATGGGCACAAAAGCGCACAGACCTGTCTGTCCTTTGCCCAGCGTCTTCTCCAGCCGGTACGGTCCCACGTAGGACGCGTGCTGCGCGCTGCTCTCTTTCCCCGATAAAGAGGACATTTTGGCTTTAGAGTGGAAAAGGAGCGATGCTTCAGCGATCAGCTGCGAGTCCGCTATGTAAGGCTTTCTCAAGGCCAGCCGGAGCAACTCCTTCCCCGCCCAGCTCTCTCTCTCTCTCTCTCGCTCGTGCGCTGATCTGCCTTTCTCCTCCTGCAGATGACGCAAGAGAGCAAACACGCGCTTGTGGGTTGCCAGATTATTATATATGCACATTATTGACGTGCTTGACAGGTTTTGTTAATTTAATTCGTTCTAGTCAAAGAAGAAATTCTCACCCCACCACTTGGGACGTTGGTGGTTCAGTGGTACTGTAGGTACCTCATCCTCTATGCGAAAGATCCGATTCTCACCTGATGCCCAAACCCCGGTCGCTGGACACAGTCCCAGTCCCAAGCCCGGACGAAATAGGAGGGTTGAGTCAGGAAGGGAATCTGGTGTGAAACCTATGGCCAAGTTGTTGTGGCCACAAGTTGGCGACCCCTTGACGAGAACTGAAAGATTAACAATAATTTGTTCAAGTCTGACTGGGACTCTTGTGATGACATTCCTTGTCAGTGGAGCCGTGACATTTCTAAAAGACTTCAAGCACAGTTTTACAAATCTCAGGCTTGGCGTCATAACCTAATCCAGTATCTGTGGTTTGGGAATTAGGTGGAAATTGATCCCAAGCCTTTCTCGTAGAAGGTGAGAAACTACCACTAAGCCACAAATGCCCAATTTACTGTATGTGGTATGATTACATTCTTATAAAAGCATTGGACAAAAGTTTCCATTTACACCATGTTAAAGAACAAGCTGTTTTGATTTTTACAGTAGCTGGGTCTAATTACTTTTAATATTGTGGAATATCTGCGAGAAGTTAATAAGAAAAAAAAAGTTACAGAGAAGCCAAGAAAAAAAAATCTTCTTTCCTGAAGACTTTCCTGTGGTGGAAAATGTGCTGATACCTGAGACTCCTTCCATAAATGATAAATAACTGCTGAATAACCATTTATAGTTCTGCTATAAGAACCTAGCACTGAGCCACCACTGGCCATAAAACATTTGAATATTATAAGGCCGTATATCCGTGAGTGACGATCCCTGTCAAGGTGGCTCAGAGCACGCTGCAGTTGTTTCCCCGTGAACATTTAGTGAGTGGAACGCCTGATCCTTGAAAAAAAAACGACTTACAACTTGTCACCAACTTGCATAATGGACGCATCTGTGGGAACTGTACACACAATCATTCACCAATACTGCTTGCCCATTACAGGAAATCAGTTATTTCCACACACCCCATACAGCCCTGATTTCATTCAGCCCTGAGTTCCTGGGAAGCAACCAGTCTGATCATGTCCCCGCATTATTGAGAAAATGTTCTGCCTTGATGGTATCCATGCACTAGTGAAAACCTGGGAAAAGTGCATTAGTGTAGGAGGGGATTATATACAAATATAAAGATAGTTTTTTACTCTCATAACTGTGTTTTGGTTTTCTGCACAATCAAAAGTCCCGGTTTGACTCGTTTATGGCAACCTGTGAAATGTCAACACGTGGGCATCACACCCCAAACTCATGCCACAATACAGGAAGCACACAAATGTATAGGATGTCTTTGTATGCTATAGCTTTACGGTTTTCCTTCAGTGGAACAAAGATATCCAAGCCACTTCCAACATGGTGATGCCCCTATGCACAACGTGAACTCCTTGAAGGCATGGTTTGCCAGTGTTGGTGTGGAAGAACATGAGTGACCAGTGCAAATCCCTGACTTCAACCCGACTGCACACCTTTGTGATGAACTGGAATACAGACTGCACCCCGGGCCTACTCACCTGACAGCAGTGCCTTACCTGACTAATGCTCTTGCGGCTGAATGAACACCAATCCCCGCAGCCATGCTTTAACATCTAATGGAAAGCCGTCCCAGGAGAGTGGAGATCATTTTAAGGGCAAGTGGGACTAAACCCGAAACGTGATGTTACAAACATTTGGCAATTATAGTGTTTTTTTTGTTTTTTGTTTTTTACTGTTTGTTGTTTTATTTGTCATGTTATTTGTTGTTTATCTGATGAAATCATTATGCATTCCTTTTTAAATGCCAATATTGCAGATTTTGATTTAGAACTGCAAACCAATAGTTTGTGATCTACGTATATTTGAATCATAAATGCCATCTAACAAAAGGAATTTTTTAAAAAGTGTTGAATACTGCGCTCTGGCAACCCCTCAAACTCACAGAGCATAATTCCTACTGGCTGAAAATGCACCTGTTTCTAATCCCATTACTGAAATCCATATCCATATCAGAATGTATCTCTGGGGTTACGGATTAACATTTTTTTTTTCAGATTTTATATATTACTGCATATGTTAGTGATAGATCTAAAACTAAAATTGATTTCCTTGCTGGTGCAGAAGAAATCACAAACCAAAGCATAAACTGTAAAATGCAACACAGTGCCTGGCACAAGCATTCAACACAATTGAACTTCTCTTCAGGCTCTACAGTAGAGTTATAATCTCTGTGATCATTTACAAGTAAAAAACAAAATGAGTTTGCTAAAATTAGAGCGGCTATCAGAAGTCACATGGGGTGATTCCAGCATGACATTTGGACTCGATTGGTAAACAAAATGCCTCAGAACATGGACACCATTAGTAGCGGTGAATTCATTTGCCTAAATGTTAATGTAATCTCTTCATCTGAAGACAAACATTCGTTCACCTTTCGTTCATCTTCTATACTGTTTATCCTATACAGGATTATAGGAAGCCTGAAGCCTATTCCAGGAAACTTTAGGTACTAAGCATTCAACCTGGACACATACACATAGATAAACACATAAACACTCATTTATACACTGTGTGCAATTTGGGGACACAGATTATGCTAATCTGCATGTTTTTGGACTGTGGAAGGAAAGCCACCAAGCACGGGAAGAACATGCAAACTCTATGAGCACAGAGGCAGGACCTGATTGGGAATCAAACCCGGACCCTGGAGGTGAGAGGCCACAGTGCTAACCACTAAGCTGAAATCAAAGAAATCTTCAAAATTCATATATAAACAAATACTTCCTCCAAATATCTAGCATTTTAACAGCATTCCGGTTGTGACATTAAACTTTTATGAAAGAGTACAGAGTTTCTACAATGTCTGTGAATTCAACTGTAGTGTAACACATGTACCATAAAAGAGACTGAGGTACAAGAGAGAATAAATACAAAATGTGTACTGTATATTTGAAAATATTTTAAGAATAAATGATTAAGGATAAACTGTCATATACAGTAGGTGACATTTTCATGTTATGGATGTGATGTGTCTGAATCAATCCTTCTTTATACGCTGTAGAACATGCTTGAATGGCGAATTTAAACATGAAACATTTGAAATAGTAGATATGAAAAAGCTACATATAAAATAATGTTTCTCTGCTTTTCTTTGTAGTTTTCATCATTTTTGTGTCTCTTTGTGCTTCTTGACATTCACTATTAGACTTTTGCACTGTATAATTTAAAAGTCAATAAAAACAGATACATATATATATACTGTAAGTATATATAAGTGTGTGCATGCTGGTGTCCTGCAAGGAATGGGTAACCTGTCCAGGGTGTATCCTTCCTCTAGCAGAGGACAATCCCGAAGCGGGCGAAAAAACCCTTAGGGAAAGTTCAAAATAAGCATTGTGTTGCATAATTTATTTTACTGGAAGTATCAAACTGGAAGTATCAAACTGAAACTGAAGTATCATAAAATAAAGTAAAATGTTCAATTAAAAATGATTATAATTTATTTAATTTTGTTAAAAGTAAAAAATATATATATATATACAATATAAGACATTTACTTATGGTGTGCATGGTCTGTCTTTTTTAGTACGTGAAAAGCTAGATGGCTAGTAAGAAGAAAATATGAATGAGAGAATGAAGAAACAAATGACATTTTTACCAAGGCTGCTAGTAAAAGGCCCATGGGCAGTGAAGATAAACTGAAATTATGACAACAGCTACATAAAGTTCAGTTGCTTCTGGGGATGCTAATGCTCCAAATCACTTGTGCATGCTGTGCGGAGAGAAGCTAGCAAATAAGGCCTTGCACCTCCAGGGTCTGGGTTCGATTCCCAGCCAGCGTCGATTCCCGTCTCTGTATGCATGGAGTTTGCATATTTTCCCCGTGCTTGGTGGGTTTCCTCCAGGTACTCCGGTTTCCTCCCACAGTCCAAAGACATGTAGATTAGGTTAATTGGTGTTCTCAAATTGCCCGTAGTTTGTGAGTGTGTGTATGTGTGTGTGCCCTGCGATGGATTTACGCCCTGTCCAGGGTGTACCCCGCCTTGCGCCCTAAGTCTCCTGGGATAGGCTCCAGGCCCCCGCAACCCTGAATACAGGATTAAGTTGTAATGACGATGAGTGCAATGAAACATTAAAGTTTGTTACAATTTTGTGTGAACAAGTTTGTGAAATTTCATGCTCTTAAAAGGTATCAAAGTTTGGTTTAAAACAATCATTAGATATGCAACCAAGAGGCCAATGGGAATTCTGAAGATGCTGGAGAGACCCACAGCTCAGATGAAAGAAAGTGTTCATACTGTATGACTACCTTACTCTGGGTTTTATGAAAGGGTGGACAGGGGAGAGGCATTCCTGAGAAGAAAATCTGGAGTTTTTTAAAAGAGAAGACTACACGTATAATGAAGCATGGTGGTGGTATCATGTTTTTGGTTACATTGGAGGAAGGTTGGAGGTATAAAGGCAGAATTGCTAAGAACCATCAACCACTTCTGGGATAAAGGCTGTCTCATCCGGGTAGTGGCTATATTCGAAGGTTCTAAAGAACAGATATCAAAGACCAAACTTTCAGCTCAAACAAAAAGTAAAGGTATATGTTCACAATGTGAATGTGAAGGTACATTGATTGTGTCCTACATAGATAAGTCTTTTTTTGTTGTTGTTCATATTTATGCTTGTAGTTCACCAGATTTTGCTTAGTAACCTCCCAGATTACATAACCATCTAATTTTTGTCAAACCTAGCTTTTTTGTTTGCTTTTTCTTAAAATGCTATTGAAGTTATGGCATATGGTGACAATAAACCAGTGCCTGAATGCAGTCACTGTTCAAGTTCAAGTTCAAAGGCTTTATTGTCATTTCAACCATATACAGTTAGTACACAGTGAAACGAAACAACGTT
>JAQQZT010000023.1:11188547-11210821 GCA_030068275.1 Clarias platycephalus
GAGCCTGGCCGGGAATCGAACCCGGACCCTGGAGGTGCAAGGCGACAGTGCTAACCACTACACCACCGTGCCGCCAGTATTTGGGGTGTCTAAGTGAAATATGCAGCTCTGAAAAATGGATTGGACTTGTTTGCCCAGTGCATCCCACAGATGTTCAGTTGGATTGAGAAAGAATTTGGTGGTCAAATCAACACCTTGAGGTCTTTGTCATGTTCCTCAAATCATTCCTGAACAATTTTTTTCACAAATCTTGACACTGGCAGGAAGCGGTGTACTGTACTTGGTCTGCAAGAATGTTAAGGTAGGTGGTACGTGCCAAAGTAACATCCACATAAAAACCAGGACCCAATGTTTCCCAGCAGAACATTGCCCAGAGCATCACACTGTCTCCGCCAGCATAGTGCAATCTGGAGCCATTTGTTTTCCAGATAAGTAATGCACACACCCTCCTTCCACATGATATAAAAGAAAAACCTGATTCATCAGCCCAGGCCACATTCTTCTATGACAGTCTACCTATTATAGAATGTACTTCAGTAGAACATTTGCATGAATATTTCATTAAGGCTAGTTTTATTCTGAGATCTTCATTGTGGTTACAGGTTTCAATTCACATCATATATAGTCCATTCATTTACTCTACTTTAGTTAACAGTTTATTCCGGTCAGGTTTGCAGTGGATCTTGGGAATGCTGTGTGCAAGTCAATAACGTGAGTAATAACCTAGTCCTGGAGCAACACACATGCCTAAGGGCAAATGAAATTAGCCAATACAGGAGGAAACCAGTGTGCCCAGTGGAAACATCCCCCACTCACTGCATCCAAATTCTTATTCTTGGTAATTTGACATCGGCTATTACTGCAGTGCATGAGGATTAGATTGAAAAATGCTTCAGTATGTTTTGTAGCCTTAGGAGTTCTGTGCACGTTGTAGAATAGTCAAACAAAATCCTAGAACAAGCTGTACATTTTCATGTGGCTTAGGCAACTTCAGAGCAATCATCACTCTCAGCGTGCCAGCTCAGTGATAAACTTGATAGAAGCACTCCAGTTCATCTTCCTTTTTTTCTGTCAGTTTATCACTTTGGTGGCGATGTGAGACGATTTTTCAACTGTTCAGCCAAAGTGTGATGCATTTATACAGCATACCACCATCATTCTTTGCTCAGGGTGACAGACAGCTGATAGTGTGTGTACTGCTGTTGAAATAATGTGATGATACAGTATACAGAAAGAATAGGCAGTTTGGGTAATACTGTACTACATGTCATAGGCTTCACTAAACCAAGAAGCAGGGCGGCAGTTGTTAACGCATCATAAAGGTCTACCTGACTACTTCATCCTTCATTCACCATTTGGGATTCTGCCACTGCCCTCTTCAGGACATTCTTTCTTCAGAGAACCCAGGACTAAGACATAATGAGTAAGTTTAACTGCGAGGCTCTGTCATAGAAAAATACGAGTACACGTCTGCAGGAATCTGATTAGCCTGTATTCTGTATATGGGTCAATATTATTATGAAATGCCTGTGAAGCTTCATAATAATAATAATAATAATAACAAAAAAATGTATTGAATTCATATTCACTTTTTTTAAGTAGACATTGGGCTGTTCAAAATGCATGTTGGTCAAGCTCCAGCACTTTTTAAATAAATAACCCGCCTGCAGAAAATCTAGATTAAATTGCCAAATATGTCCACGCTGTCATGGACAAATGCAAAATAAAGTAAATACATTTTCATCACATACTGTAGTGATGATAAAATGTACATTTTCAGAAAGATATATTCTAGTCCCTATCTCAACAATATACAGGGTGGGTGAAAAGTAACTAGGCATTAAAAATTAGTAATAAAGTCCTTATTTCTAATACAATTTTATTGAAACAAATTGTACATGTACTGTACTCTATTACATAGAAAAATAAAAAAGCAAATATTTAAATTTCAATGTAGGCACCAGATCGTAGATCAGTTTCCTGCAAATCATTTAGGCTATTGCTGAGAACCTCCTGAATCCGTGCCTCCTTCAGGTTTTGTCCTGTACACGTCTTCCTATGTGTAGCCCCCAGCAAAATCACATGGAGTGAGATTTGGATTTCTTGCAGGCCATTCATGAGGTCCACATCGTCCTGGAAAATGCTGGTGTAACCATGCACGCACAGTAATAGGAAAATGGGTTGGTGCACTACGGGGTGATGCTTCAGTAATACTACAAGTTCTATAGCCATTAAATATTGCCTAGTTAATTTACCCACCCCGTATTCTAGTTACAGGGAAAAGTATGTTGACAATAATTAAATCAATTCAAAATGTGGCAAAAGTCTACACCCACATGTCCTACCTGTCATGTAAGAATTGATGACAGGGTGGACCATAACAGGGAGGACATTTTTTTGCTAAGGTTTGCATTTAATGAGCACACGGAGGACCTTCAGTTAGAAAAGTGATTCACTGTTGAAGGTGACTGTGTACTGTTTATCACATATATTTAACACTTCTGAAATGTTATTATATTTATTAATGTTTCACTATGGAAAGAGTATACATGTTAAACTTGACAACATCAAACTACCAACATAAAAAGATGAAAATTATGAAATACAAGTGTAAACACTTCATGTACTGTACATACAGCAGTTGTTTCAAACTCCATTGAAGGAAGACAAAATGATGGTGGTGATGTCACTGGTTACGGCTTACAGGTCTTCAAAAGTTATTCAAAAATGACAGGGTGGACAGCAATTAAAGGGGTACATACAAAATGTTTATTATTATTATTATTATTATTGAAAAGTTATATCAAAATTCACAATTACTTGCTTTATTAAATAACTTTTTGTGAATAATGAGAAAAATATATAATTTTGTGTTATTTAACCACCTATTGCACCTACTAAAGTTATTAGAACATGTGTGACCTGACTGAATTACATACAGTACTTACATTTATAGCATTTGGCAGACATTTTTTGTCTCATTATACAGGGTTAAGGGCCTTGCTCAAGGGCCCAATAGTGTCAACTTTTGATGGTGCTAGGGTTTGAACCTGGGCCTTCCGAACCATAGTCCAACACTTTAACCACTGAGCTACCCATGACCCTATACAGCTGATCAAAGAAAATAGTAAAGTTCATTATTTTGCAATACTGCATGTTCATGATATCTAGGTGATTATGTTGACACCAACAGAGCTTTTTTTCGTTGGCAAGCTGTCCTCATGTCATGTAGACACATAGAAGCCTGAGACATGTAATCGAAGCTCTTATGCTAATCTGTCTTGCTTGTTTTAATTTTTTTCCCAATAAAATACCTTCAAGCAGAATGGTCAGTCAGAAAACCAAAAGATGCTCTTGTCTTTAATTGTTCTCCAATTTGCATGATTATAGGGCAAACAATTATCATCTAAGCCGTAACTTGTTAGCAATCAAAAGAAGACTTGAATGCTAGCAGGGATAATTAGCTATGTGCTGCCTGAATAATTGTACAGTGGCTAATGCAGAATGCTGTGTTGCAATTCTAGTCCCTGCAAATCAGTGCAATTACATTAACCAGGCTCTCGTAATTACCCCCTGTCCCAATCCAGCAGTACACTGAGCTTTCCTCCAGGCCTCTGGCACGCACCGCCCACTTCAAGCTTATTCCATCATGGTATTAGCATGCTGCTCATTACTATTTTCATGTCTTATGTTTGTCATTGTCGTCTTCTTTAATCAAAAGCAATAGCTCATGTTGAGTGCACAATTTGTCAAGGGGAAAAAAAGAAGAATCTTTTTTTTTTTTTTTTGTTAGAATTAATATCTAATTTTCATTTATGTTGAGAATTTATTTCAGCATGATTTTAATCTTTTGGATTTCGTCATTGGCATGCTATAGGTAGCGGAGCTTCAGCTCTTTCACTTCATCATCTGTAGACTCCGCTCAATCCAGAGATCGCTAATTACCTGAGGCGTGCCTCTGCCATAACTCAAAGGAACCACTTTGCATTCTAACAGTGAAACCTGATCATTATCTCACTTGTTCGACAACGTCCAATGGTGATGTCAAGCTGTGATGTCAGTGGGGTACATAACCACTAACCTCTCACATGAATAATGAAAATACAGCAGCGGCTAACACATTCGTGTCAGAATCGCTAAGCACGTCACAAATATTCCAGTATGAACATATCACTTTTATTTTATTACATTTTTTTTTACATTTCAAGATCCAGGTTTCCTTTAAGGCACATATTGACTCAGTGCAGGAACAAACAGCGTTCCCCATCCTGCCACTATAATGGAACCTGTCATCAGTGTGCACTTGTTCCCGGCTTCCTATAAGTGACTTCAGCTCCTAAGGCCTTGGCTCTAGATGATATATGGTTGCGGTTAAGCCGAATCCTCCGACACAGTGATCCTAGCGGCAGTGAGCGGACACATGGATTCACCAGGGATACAAATTGGTCACTCCGGTCAAATCTATGTGACCTGTGTGTTTGCCTGAAAAAGCTTTCTTCGATTGAGGTCAGTAAAGTGTCACTGCGGGGGAATAGTAGGAGTCATAGGCGCCGTGCAGCCGTCAGGCCGTCGTTCCTGAGAGCCAATCACCTGACGCCTGAAAAACCTGTTCACTGGGCTTCTCAGCTTCACACCCAGAGGCCAGTAAAAATCGACAAGGCCACGGCCGAACATTAAACCCTATAAATGCCTTTATGGCCTTTTGTGTTACATTTATGAGCTTTCTGTCGAGCGTTTACAAGCCTGATGTGCTACAGTGTACCACGATATATCAAAACACACAGCAGTCCCAATCAAACAGCAATGTTCTGGGTACACCCAGGAGGCTTGTAATCTGCTTCATTAATTAGATTTTTTTTTTTAAAGGAAAGCAAGGCAGATAAAAGACTACAGAATGGAGGAAAATTACATTAAATAATAATCTGAATAAAAACATTGCAAAACAGAATCACTAACAGATTCTGACCAGTGGTGCCGAAGGATACTAGTCATGCTTGTCACTGCAGTTATTATTCAGATAATATGCACATATGTGGAAGTACGTATTTCCTGACTTTTAAACTAAACGCACAAACAGACTTCTCAGAGTAATGGTACATTGAGAAGTGTTGCTGCCTCACAGCTCCTCGAACCCGAATTCCACATTGAGATTGTGTGTATCTGTGTATATTTGGGTCCATTCTTAGACTGGTGTCCCACCCATGACTTACTTGCACCCTCAGGATCGGCCCTTGATCCACTGCAAGCATGAAAATGATAAAGCAATTACTCAAACAGACTTTTAAATTTCACATTAGCCTTTACTCCTTTAAAGTAAAGATTTGAATTGGAATGTTCATTAAAAAAAATAAGAAAAAAAGTAAGAACGGTACAGGTATGTAAATAGCAATATATGCACAAATAAATAATAGATATTCCGTAAACAACACCTCCTGAAAAAAAGTTAAGACAATGAATAGCATTATTTAATCCACTACCTGGCCAAAATAAAATAAAATAAAATAAATAAATAAATCGCCATTGTATAAAGTTCAAATTATTGGGCTTCACCAAGCATAGAGAACAACTGGAGCTGGGTTAAGAACCTTCAGCACATTATCAAAAGCTGGAAGGATAGTGTTGAACCTTGAGGAAGCAATGTGATCACATAAATACTTTGAAGGTAAGTTGGATGGGGGAAAAAAAAATCAGCAGTAAAACCGTAGCTATGTTTAATAGTGAAATTCAGAACATTTCCATAGACACCCAATTTGATGAGAACTCACAGGATTGGAACTAAACAGCTGTGTAGCCATAAGAAAACCACTTGTTAGTAAGACTAATCAGAAAAAAAGGCTTCAAATTGTTAGGGAGCAAAAAGACTGGACTGATCATGTGAGTCCAGATTGACCCTATTCCAGAGAGATCATCAAGGTGCGATGATGTGTGCTCACTCACCTGGATGAGAGGCAACCCCACACATGAATGGTTTTAGGACGCTTTACTGTTGTAACGATGGTAGCGCTCACCTTTTCTTCCCTGGACAAGCTTTTATCCGGATGCCCCAAACAATCAGAAAGGGGATTGATCAGAGAAAATGACTGTACTCCAGTCCTCAGCAGTCCGATCGCTGAACCTTTTGCAGAATATCAATGTGTCTCGGGTGTTTCTCCTGGAGATGAATGGCTTCTTTGCTGCTCTTCTTGAGATGTATGAAGGTGAGCGTGACCATCAGTCCTGTGTCATGCCAACAGTAAAGCATCGTGAGACCATTCATGTGTGGGGTCGCTTCTCAGCCAAGGGAGTGAGCTTACTTACAATTTTGCCTAAGAACACGGCCATGAATAAAGAATGGTACAAAAACATTGTGAGAGCAACTTCTCCCAACCATCCAAGAACAGTTTGGGGACGAACAATGCCATGATGGAACACCTTGCCATAAGGAAAAAAGAGGCTCGTAGAACAAAAAATGGAAATTTTGGGTTCATGGCCAGGGAACTCCCCAAACCGTAATCCCACTGAGAACTTCCTCAAGAGACGGGTGGACAAACAAAACCCCACAAATTCTGACAAACTTCAAGCATTGGTTATGTAAGAATGGGCTGTGCCATCAGTCAGGATGTGGCCCAGAAGTTGACGGACAGCATGCCAAGGTGAATTGCCGAAGTCTTGAAAGAAAAGGGGCAACACTGCAAATATTTACTCTTTTTGCATACACTTAATGTCATTAATAAAAGCCTTTGGCGCTTATGAGATGCTTGTAATTATATTTCGGTATACCGTAGTAACATCTGACAAAAAGATCTAAAAACACTAAAGCAGTGAAAATTTGTATTTGTGCCATTCTGAAAACTTTTGTCCTTGGCTGTATAACACAATTAGAAAATATCAATTACCTTGACCATGACTAATTCGATGGTGGTTTTAATTAATTGAGGAAATCAGAATAAAAATCAAGTAGGAAGAACAAAACTTGAATTAATCGTGCAGCTCTAACAACCAGTTGCAGTTGTAGTGATGAAAAAGGACAGATGAAGACTGAATGATACAAACACCACCGTGTGAAATCTGCTGAAGGCTGGAAGGTGAAATCATGAGCAGTGACAGGCCCATTAGCAGCAGCGGCTCCGCTGACACAGACCTGTCCAACAGCTTCGAGCGAATTAGAGTCAGCAGCTTCCTCAGACCCAAGCCGAGTCGTGCTTAGTGTAGCAGGGGGGCCTTTCTCCTCCTTCTGCGTGCAATAAAAGCTGATTAGAGTTGAAACAGTTGGCCGGTCGTCCCCTCCTTCACAGCTGCTGGATTAGAGGCCGAAGCCTGTCATCTGTGAAATGAAATTTTGGATGGTCGAATGGGGAGAGGCCACATGTGGGTGTGGGTGTGTGTGTGTGTGTGAGTGCTGAGGGGGTAAAGAGGTTTGAACAGAAGGCCTGTAGATTGAAAGTTCTCTTTAAATATATAATACTCAGTGTACAATCAGATATCGGATGAATATATTTAATCGCACCCCAAGCGCCCCAGCTCTTATGCTAAGCTGATGCTTATGAGTGGTCATGGTCAATGGTTTTTTTTTTTTTCATTCTGGTCTCTGAGCCGTGACAAGCTTGTGATGACAAATTGTCATAATGAACATTTAAATTGAAGGATCTTTAAAAATGTAACAATACAAATCAAACACAAAGAATGCATCTTTCAGTTAGAATAGCCAAAATGAATTACAGTGCAATGTTCACATGCGTATGCAATTAGTAAATTAGTTAGAATATCATCAATTCTTTTATATAGTCTTGATATGACATAATGTAATCAGAAATGTAAGAAAAGAAAGGCTAGAAACTCCTTCCAGGACTCAAAGATTGCTCAGTGTTAAGGACAAAGAAGTACAAAACGGTAAACTGTTTTTAAAGCCTTCTTAGCTTTAAGAAGGTTTGAAATTGTTTGTGATCCCTCATTAACAAACAACAAAAAAGGTCATGCTGTCAAACCCACTATAAATCATCTGAAAAGGGTCAGTTCACATTTATATCCATGGGATAGTCATGTTTGTATATAATCATAAGTGATACTGATTTCTTGATTCCCACGCATTAAAGTCTGTAGTGTATGTGTGTCAACTGTGTAAAAAGCGCTGGATGTTTAATCACTGTTGGTGGTGACATAGGGGGAAAAAAAATCCCAACATGATTTTTCCTTGTGGCATTAACAAAAATTGTTCTTTATGAACAGGGAACCTAAAGTAGTTTCTCCAAGGTGTTGTTCTGAAGAATAATTTGTTTTAAAAGTGTAAATATTCCAAACAAATGTTTAAAGTTAATTTGGTCTGGATGTTGGGAAGAGACTCCACTGTCATCAAAAGAGAATCAGCAAAAGTAAGTACATTTGTTTTAGCTCTACATCATCAGATCATCCATTTCAAAATGATGAATGAATCATTTAAGCAAAAAAATCCAATTATTTTAAAGCCATCTCACAGAAAAATATGAAACATATATTAAAAACCGCAAGTGAAACCCTACTACACTACAGACCAGAGCCGGGGGCTTTCACAGCTTCATCACATGCATCACACGCTGTAGAACTGGTGAACTTGTGAACCTTCCCGTATCCTGATTGAATGCAACCTTCGAATAAATCCCTTCAAAGTAGGACAAAGCCTGCCACCCTCACTGTCTGATCCAGCATCGGGGTAGACGTAAAGCCGGTGTCATAGCTTTAGACCTCTCCGGGTCTAGGGATAACCTCAACCCATCGCCTCTGGGGATTTAGATCTTAAACAGAGACGTTAGAGAAAATAGAGAGACACAGTGACACAGGATTGAAAGCTATACTGTCTGTCTCTTTGTGATATGTTCATACGTACATCATTCATCTGGCACACTGCCTGATAACTATTTAAATATCACACAATCAGTAATGATGTGTTAGAGAGGAGAGCATGCAGCACAGGTGGACACCGGAACCACAGTAATTATATAAGCTTCAAGATTTTAATTATATTTCTCTAGACCACTACATAATATATTGAGGACATAATAATAAGAATAATAGAAATTCCCTTCACAAGAATGGTATGACTTCTTTTCATGTTATTTTCAAGTATGCACATAGGTATATAGAAAAAATATAAAACAAAAATAAAAAAAAACTAACAATTATGTACACAATAGATAACAAAAAGATCTAATTCCTGTTACAATTCATACTGTAAAAATACTAACGGTAGTATTAATGCAACATCAAGTGATGTTATGAACATGCAAGATTTGAGCAACTGATATAATCTAAATATAGTAGTAAATATGTATGAAGGGTGTTCAGGTCAAACTGGGACTTCTCATGAATGACATTTAAAGAAGACTTCAAGCACAGTACAGTGATGCGACTTTTAGCTGCGATAAACATTTGGAAGTTTTTAAAAACGGCCATGCGTCTGAGAATGAAAAAAACAGCAGAGGTGGCTCTGAGCCCACTGCAGTCATTAAAAATCGAAGGGGAACTTGTCGCCAACTTGTGGAAGAGACACATCTGTCTGAGGGAACTGTACACACAATCGTTCACAAACACCACTTGCAAATTACAAGACCTTGGCTGGGAATTATCATCACATCCCCGCATATGGTCCTGACCTCGCTCCAAGCCATGTCCACATGTTTGGAGTTCTTCACTGAGAGATGTGCATTAGTGTAGCAGGAGATTATATAGAGAAATACTTTCATAAAAATCAGGTTCTGTTATTCTGCACAAAAGTCAAAAGTCCCTGTTTGACTTGAACACGCCTCATAGTTAATCCTAGGCAGCAAAAGTTTTTTCTTTGCAAAAACAAAAGAGTAAAAAAAAATTTTTTTCCTATTTCCTTTACATATTTTAACAATTTTTCGGCTAAACGGGTGCAATACCATTCAAGAAAAAAAACAAAAAACAAAAGAATATTCGGAATGTACTGTATTTTTTTTTTTGCATAGCCAAGCAGGTGTGTGTGTGTGTGTGTGTATATATGAGCATTTTCTTTTTATCTGTTAGTGCTTCAAGTGCTTTAATTAATAGGATGGAAATTTCTATGATTCCTTATACGTATGAAAAGGTTGCTGAGTGTTATAGACAAAAAAAAAAAAAAAAAAGTATAAAAGTTAAGTGTCTAAACCGTCCTTAGCAACAAAAGTTACACAAATTTCCATTCCCTCTCCCATGCGATTGTCAGAATTGTCCCCACAAATCAAGTGGAAAGGCCACTTCACATTTATAATCATAGTAATGCAAATACATAATCAGTGTTAATCATTTCTTGATTCCCACGCCCTTAAGAGTGTAGTGGTAGGTCAATTAAAGTGTGTGTGTGTGTGTGTGTGTGTGTGTGTAAACGTTAAATCAATGTCCAGACATAATTACTGGTAGAAAACAGCATCGCTATTCTAATCTGTGCGCTGATATTTAAAGTAAAACCTGAAACTTGGTGATAGCGCAGCTAACACACTGATTGCAGGGTTTGATAGAACAGAGAAGAAAGAACGAGAAGAGAAGTGCTGAGCTCCGTGTTGGTCAGTAGAGGTCGCTGAGGCCTGCAGTTTTTCTGGCTTTCTGCATCAAAGCGCGCAACTGGAACTGCTTCCGTGAAAGAAGCCTCACATGCTACAAAATAAACACAGCACAAAATCTACTTGAACATTTCCACAACTAAATATTTCGAGTAAATACAAAACACCTGGATAAATACAAAACACATTTTTAAAATTATTTAATTTATTAAGGGGGGGGAAAAACCCTGTCTTGGCCCCATGTGAAAAAAGTAACCCCCCACCCCCTCCCCCGCCTGCAAGTTGCCTAACAACCTGCATCACCAGTATACTCATCACCGGTCTGATCATCTTTCAACGTCTGCACCCGTTTCTCATTGGTTCATACCTTAAATTTAGGGGTGCAACATTTATTCGAAGTAATCTACTAAAATCGATAATCAAATTAGTTGGCAACAAATTTTATTGTTGATTAGTTGATGACGTCATTGCGCTTTATTCTCATAAACTGTGACCACTCCGACATGTAGTAGCAAAGTAATAGCAGTACGGCAAACACCAAAAATCTCCTGTGTGGGAATATTTTACTCGAATATTGACTCGAGCAAAACAGCTGTTAGAATCAGAGGGAAAGACTTTGTGCTGAAAGTCAGGTAAGTGGCAAAGGACTCATCTCTGTGACTAATCTCAGGTGTGTCTTCCCCCCCCACTTACCTCACTCTTGGGCCCTTCAAAGTTCACTCGACCACACCCCAACACCACAGACTTAATCTTAGATTTCTTGACATTTTAACTCCCATAATTATAATCCGCCATTTTTACTTTATTTTAATGAATTACTTTAATCAAACTTTAATTATATTTTACTGCTGAAACTTTGCTTTTCCTTGGTTTTGGTTATTGTTTCAACTTTGTTATCTTAATTGTTAGCTCCCACATGCACAAAACAACCTCGAGCTAAATTTAAAAGCTGAGCGCTAAATAAGAGCTATTGAGTAATTGCGCCATTTGTAATGTAAATACTTACATCGATTGCTGAAATAGTCCATAGTTGTAGCTCTATTTAAGTTAGATGTTTTGTTTAATGCTTTACAAATGTAATGTTACTTAAAGATAACACACTCGGAGGACAGCGCTATCCGCTCCTTCCGCTTGCGTGAGCTCACATACGCCCCTGATTGGCTGTAGAGCCGTGGTTAATGTGGGAGCACAAAGTATCTCTCATCCCTCCCCTCTAAGAGAGCTCGGCCAGCTGCGAGAGGTTACGGGATCACACGGGAATCGAACGCCGCGATCTCTGGATGATAGGGCGAACACCTTACGTCTTTTTAAAGAGAGGAAAAACGATGCTGATGAAATGACTATAATGAATGTAATATAATGAACTATATTAAAATATTTACTCCTAAACTAACATTACTGGACTGTAAACTTTAACCAAGTGTTTGAGCTCTGCAAATGTTATAAATATAAAAAAAGACTGACCTTGAGGAAGACATCCAAGTCGATGACATCTCTGCGTAGTGCCTCACCCAAGTAGAAGATGGTGTCTTCGATGGCGTTCTCTTCAGCATACAGGTTCAGGATCTGGCGGTACAGCGGTGCTGTGGGCACGATGAGCTCATCGATATCGTTCTGCTCTGACTGCTGTTCCATTTTGTCCACAGCGGCTGTGAGCTCCTCGTCCTTCTTCTTCAGCAGATCTACGTTTCTGTCCACGTCGGCCTGGAAAAGTGAGAAATGATACGGTTAGATTTTTTTGCATAAAATCATGCAAATACAGTCTCACCAAAAATCATGCAAAAAAAGGCCTCACCAAAAGGGCAGTTGAAGTTTGGGGCGAGAAAAGAAAAAAAAAAAAAAAAAAAAGACTAGCTGACCTTTTCCCACAGTTTAGTTTCAGTGATTTTGTTGCCCATTGTAACCTCTGAAATATTTTTCTGCTCACCAAAGTGGTAAAGAGAGCTTGTTTGAGCTACTATAGCATTTTGGTCAGAAAGAACTAAACAATTCTATCCATTCTCTTCAGACCTCTCCAATAAACAAGGCATTTCTGTCTGCAGGACGCACAGCTGCCTCTCAGTAGATGTTTTTGAACCATTTTTGTAAGAGACATTTGTGTCTGAAAATCCTAGAAGAATAGCAGCTTCTAAAATACTCAAACCAACCCATCTTACACACATACCGTCTGAGAATGTGAGCATGAACTGATGCGTTTCATTTGTATCTTCATGGATATATGTGTTGTACTTCTGCCGCATGATTGCTGCATTGCATAATGTGTTAACGAGTTCATAAATGACTTGTCCAAATATATATTTATAATAATGATACGCCTCTTTACAGCTAATTTTCACGTATTGCTACAGGAATGTACATACTATTTCTTGGTCCAGTTTAGCCACCATGTCCTCCAGCTTGTGATGTCCCCTTTTCAAATCTTCCTCAGTCCTCTTGAGAGCATCCAGTTCAGCCTGAGAGCGGTCCATCTCTTCCTTCATCCTCCAGCGAAGCTTATCACTCACTGCAGACACCAGAGACGCACGGATCGTGTCCTCGCCAATGGTGGCATCGCGACTTGGACCTGGGTGACGTAGACGAGTTCATTTTGCCATCTGAAGGGCATGTATGAAGATCGGACAGCACACAAAAACAAAAGCAGGCTCAGGTTTTGTATAATTTACCTCCGGCAGTGGTGGGAGTATAGTGTTGTGTTCCAGGTGTGGCTGGGTATCCAGAAGTAGCAGCAGGGTACGGATAACCCTGAAAACCTCTAACAGAAATATAAAGAAGAAGGTTGCAGAACGAAGATTTAATTGTATGAAAACAAAAAACTAAATTAAAAGACTTCTTACCCTGGGTTTGGAGAGTAACCCTGGCCAAATGGAGTGCTCGGGGTGTTTGCCATGTACGAGGCTGGGAGACAGAGCAAAATATCACATCAACACAACTGTTCGATAAGTTTTTCAGAGAACATTATTGATGGCTAGAAATACCTGCTGCTCAAAGTGTAATGAAACAATATTTAAAAACAAGCAAACAAATAGGATAAAACAGAACAAAAAATGTTTTAACCTACATGTATGAATCCAACCTGCTTTAAATAACAGTAATAATGTTAACACACCGTTAGGAGGACCAGAAGCTTGAAATCCTGGATAAGTGGGCTGTGTGGTGGGCCGGGCAAAAACTGGTGGCTCTTCTCCAAAAACCACAATCATCACCTGGATCAGCCCAAACAAATCCGACTCAGGCTAAACCAATAGGAAACAAAACTATTGTTAATAATTTGTACCTAAAAAACAAAACAAAACGGTTCTTTAAAATGAAAATGTATGAGGAAGCAAATAAGCATGCAGACTGAACGTACTACTTCTAAAAATGAAATAGATAGTGCACATCTGTGCTTCCTCATAAAGGTTTTGTGAAGGTCAAATCCCCATGAATGGTTTAAGAAGTTGAAACTGAATTAATTTGTGATGACGACAGACCCATATCTGTCACATATGCTTTGCAGGCAGGAAACTCAATGAAATAGATATTGCACCTCTACAATATTAAACAAGCCACTTGCTCACGACACTACATTCATAGACACTACAGAAACTGTAGAATATAGCAATCATACTGCATGAACAGAGAATAAGTCCAGCGAGGTAGCTAATGAGTGGCATCATAGCAACAAAACTTCTGTACACATGTACAGGTGAAGTCTACGCAAACAAAAAGGGAGTGCCACCTTGTGGCATTATTTGGTAATAATGTCTTTCTCAGTTAAGAGAAAAAGAAAATCAATTCAGTTAAGTATCGTGATTCAGGTATTGTCACAGTGATTTTTTTTTAAACAACAAATTAATTTTCAAATTAATATATGTTTGAATTTTTGTTTGGTGGTTAACTGTTGACATTTCTCTATAATCCTGTACCACGATCTACTGTACACATCGGTGCATAGTACAGCATGGTATTTTGTTTTGAATTGTAAGAAAACCTAATTTCTTTTTATCAAATTGGGATAAATATAGAATTGCAATACATATCGAATCGTCACCTAGGTTTAGTGATAATATCGTATCAGGTGGTCCTTGGTGATTCCCGTCCCAACTGAGTAGTCATATCTGACTGTTACAGCATTATGGATCATATTAGACTAAAAAAGGTAAACAGCTAGCATAAACCTATGTTTAGTTAGGAGGAGTTGCGGATAGAAGAAAAAGGTGACCCCGACAGAAGCTGATAATGGATAATGTTCCCTATATGTTCGCTATGCTTCGCAGAGAGGCGACACAACAATTGAATCATTTTACTTTATTAAAGAATAAAAGAAATGGAGAAATATGAACAATCCACTTACATGCTTCCATTCATGTAAATATGGGAGGTAGATCTTTCCATTGGCATCGACGTGCTTCCCTGTTTTGATCATCATGGCACTAGTGGGCTTGACAAAGCAGATGGGAGGATTGAACGGGTATGTGTCTAGCAGCCACAGGCAAATAGGAATGTTGTATATAGTTCCTTTAAATAGAAAACAAGCATAAGTGAAGGAAATAACAAAAACTAAATAATCTAACTAGGTAATGATCCAGTGCTGGCCCCCGATACTGATACTATGGATCAGATCAGGACATGTCCATCTACACACCGTAAATCTACTGTTCTCTGTATATAAATAAATGTTTTAGTGTTTCAGAGTAAACCCATTAGCAATCACATCCTGATGCATTGAAAAAAAAATCAAACCCTCCTAAATGAATATACAGTATACAAGCTGAAATGGACATAAATTAACATGGAGAGTACTTATTTACATCCTGTAAGTGTTTATTGAACATGACAAGAACATAATCAATGACTGTAACCATCAGATTAAGTGTATATTCTTCTTCTCACCTTTAAAGTTCACTGGTACAGTTCCTGTAAGACTGATTAACTCTTTGTTGCTTCCATCGTTGAACACTATGAAAGTGTTGTAAGAAAGATAAGTTAAGAAATCAACCACAACCAAACTTTGAAACACGGCCCATTCCAAACATTTTAATCAATCTGTTAAAGCAAAGGCTGTGTGTCATTCTGACATAAGTTCATCATGGCTTCATTCATTCAAACATAACCCACAACTGCGACAGAAAGAGACACAATATCTTAGTTGGTTACAGGAATTCGGTCTCTCTTCTATAATCATTTGGACCTTCACCAAGTGTTACAGTAAATATGAGCCAATTGTAGAGCACGAAGATGAGATTTAAACTGAGAGTGTTTCTTTATATTAGCATGAGGTTAATATCACAGTTTGTTAGGAAGTTTGAGAGTAAGTACTAGTTTACAGTACAGTACAATATAAACTAATGCATGTGCTGATAAACGCAACAACAGAAGAAAATATAATGATTTGACACATGTGCATTGACGAGACACACAGACCATTGAAAGAAGCCAATCAGAAACAAAGGCTGGAATTGTCCCTTCTCTACCCTTTAAATCAAATTTAATTGACTATTTTTTACTTTACTTGAACCCAGACCCCGGAGGTGCAAGGCGACAGTGCTAACATCAAGCCACCATTGCAAGGAAATACATAATTGCGCTACACTACAGATGAATTGCCATTTAAAAAAATGAATAAAAAAATCACAATTAGACTTTGCCAGTGGATGGCTTCTGATATGATCACAAGTATTCTTTTAACTGGTTTCACAAAAGTTACATTTACACAAAACCACACACTCACTCACACACCCAGAGCAATTTATCTTAGCCGAATCACCCGTAATGTTTTTGGGAGGTGGAAAGGAACAAAAGAACCTAGACAAAACCAAGAGTATAAAAGGGAGGAGGGCGGAATCGATTCAGTTATAAATTGTCATTCTTTTGTGCAGAGATTCATGTATCGCCACACTGACTACATTTTCTCTTTCCTATTCTCTTATTTCATCCTTTATATTATTTCTTTCTTCTTTTTTTAGGTCATCAGTGGTTGTATAAGCATTTTACTGCATATCATATGTGTATGCTATTTTTTTTTTTTAACTCCAAAATTGATTTTAAAAAAAAATTCTAAATTTTAAAGAAAGATGAACAGCCAGTTGATTGGCCAGTGACCAGAACTGGCTGGTTTTCAGTTTATCTGGCGATGAGCGGTGATTCCCCAATCAGCCTCAGATATAAACAATTTTATACTGAAGCTTCTGAGTGGTGCCACAGAAACACATTTTTATGCCGTTAAAATCATTAAACGTAGTGGATGCTAAAAGCCTCCAATCTGCCTTTCCCTCCAAACGCTGAGTGAATTACTCTCAAACCCACACACTCTTACACCAGTCTCAAAACAGTGTCAAGTTGAGTTTTGAGACTTTGGAGGTGTTTGAGGAGGTAAAATTATGCAGTTTCTTTATAATCTTACAGATGATACAGTGTTTTTTATTTTATTATTATTATTTATTATTTTTTTTTTTTACACTTTTTCATTCAGTGTGATAGGAGCTATAATTAGGGATAACTGCTGTTCAGTATTTGAAGTTATACTGTACTGTTTAAATGCTGCACTTGGTTTTTAGACCAAAACTAACACCAAACAAATGTAATAAGGAACAGGCTACATTTAATACATCATTATGCTTTTTTTAAAGTTTAAAATTGTAACAACATCGTGGAAAAATGTAATATCGAATCTGAATATTTATGAAATCATGACTATATATACTTAAAGAATTGCAATTTTAATTAAATTGGCACCTAGGTATCGTGATGATATTGTATCAAGAGGCGACTGGTGATTCCCATCCCTAATGTCCGGGGAATATAAATCCAGCAATAATAAGCATTAAGGAGAAAGTTCTGTGTGAGATCACTCTAATTAGGGAATAAATAAAAAAATTAATTTAAGTGTTTTCTTGTTTTAAGGGTTTAAAAAATATAGAATGTAGTTTGTCAATGGTATTGAATACGTATTAAATATTGACAAAATAAGACGTATTTATAGAAGTGGCTTTTCGGGGATTTCTGTGCCATGACGTCATTGTGATGAATGGGCGGGGCTTAGCGCCCTATTCAATATAATGGTAAGTTTCTGATAATGTGACAGTACAGAATGGGAATAAACAGTGAATTAAACATTTTTCTTTTGACAGATTAAGAGAAGACGTGTTATAACGTAAAAGGTTTAACGCCACATGTAGCTAAAGAAAGCCTGATTTAAATAAAATACTTTCTACCTGTGGCGTTAAACCTTTGTACGGTATATACTTTTTTTTTTTTTTACATTCTCACTACAATTCAACACTTTAAACCTACCATACATGTCCATCACCGGCTTCAGGTCTTTGTACCGATTTATAACATTAGTGACTTCCCTCATGGTCAGGTCTCTGTATTTATAACTCTGTACAGGAACAAGAAAAACCTTACAGTTTACGTAACAGAAAATAATAACAGGAACATATTTCACAAAAACGGTTATGGAGCTACCTTAGACAGCATTTTCCGCAAAGCGTTTTCGTTTACAGCCATGTCTTTAACAAACAGAAAATAAATTCCAACTTCCAAACAAAAAACTAAACAAACCACTAGTGGTGTGTTGATTATCACTTTACTTCCGCTATGACACCGCGCATGCTCAGTGACATTCAGCGAGCCCCAACGCGGAAGTTCTGTATCATTTCCGGTCAGGTGACTTGTGATCGACAGGGGTGGATCTCCTCTATTGTAGTCGGAAATCAAATCACTGCTCCAGTGTGGTAGAAATAAGGAGTTATATTGTGAATATTTCCTTGCAATGTTCTTAAAAATGTGAGAAAATAAATACATAGAACGTTTCTGTCAACACAAGAAACATGGACAGTGATTGTTTTTACTGATATAAATCAAACTATTAACTGAATGAAATGCACACAACATTCTATCTATATATACTGAAAGGGGGAGAAAGCCCGCCCCCCCCCCCTTTTTTTTAAGAACAAACTAGCCTTGAGCCAATAAAATTAACTAGCAGAGATCAACTAGATGTAGATTTTCATACCAAATGTACAAAAATAATTTGGGAATCAGATATTACAGTATGCAATGAGGTAACACAACTAAAAAACTTCAAAAATCTTTTAAACCATGAGGCAGAGAATTGCTAAGGATCTGACTTACTAATGCATGGAGACGAGATACTATGTTGTAGCCATGACATAAGAACATGTGGTAATAAGATAATTCATATCCCAGATGTGACAGGATGATTGTTGCTTTGGAGTTACCCTGTGTGTCAGTAGTACTGTAAATAAAGGTAATCATCCATCTATAGTGTTGTTGTTGGTCTTTCGGCTGCTCCCGGCGAGGGTTCGCCAAAGCTTGGCACAGGTTTTACGCCGAATGCCCGTCCTATCGCAACCCTCACATTTTATCCCGGCTTGGTCACTGGCTGGGAATCGAAACAGTCTCTTGACTTACACACAATCCATCTATACTAACTGTTCTAAAAAAATATTTAAAATTTGTTTCTTACAAGAGGCTAAAAGCTACGAGGATATTAAGTTATAGTTATAGTAGAAAGTATCTTGTTTAACGCCTTAGTAAGGAGTGGCCACGGAATTTTTTTTTCCCCTCAATGTCACCAAATTCCTGAACACATGAAATGCCTGTTTTCATTCCATCTATCTGGAAAACTCTGTAGTCCAACTAGAGATTGTGGAGGCCAATATTCCCATGTATGGGGCAATTTGGGAACGCAAACTAGCCTAATCTGCATGTCTCTGCGCTGTGGGAGAAAACCGGAGACCCAGAGAAACCCATCAAGCATGGGGAGAACATGCAAACTCCATGCACTCCTGTACCCGAGGCGGGAATAGAACCCCGACCCAGGAGGTGCAACGTACAGTGGCAGTGCTAACCACTAAGCCACCATGCCGACAAGCTTTAATTTAAACTGTACTATATTTATTTATACTACTTATAGTATGCAGTAGTATTTCTAATGATTTTTCAATTATTAGGGTTTGAATTAAACTCATCAAGGTGAATTACATTCAAGTGACACATCAATTCTGTTATTAACCATAACACATGCATGACAAATATAACAGCTTTTATAATAATGGCCACAACACTTTAACTTTTTTATTAGTTATTTTAAATGGCAGACCCCTCAGGTTATGCTTCATATATCTCATTGCAACTTACTATCCTGGTAACAGTCAAAGTATTGAAATGGTCCAGGAGCAGCTCGTTACATTGCAATATTTTGGAGAGATTCATCTTGTGGCACTGGAAAAGTCCTTAGCACATACAGTATTACATTGAGTTCCTGGTGGTTTGCAATGGTTAGTAATAGTAACGTGTATTTTCTAACCTATAATAGGGCTGCCTTCAGAGGTCCAAACAGGTAAAAGTCTGAAGGGCAGAAGTGTGAGAACGTGCATTGTCATGCAAGATCACAACACCCTAGGACAGCGGTCCTCTGTCTTTAATCCAAATTTTAGGCTTCAGCTCTTTAATAAGCATCTCACTGTAATGAGTACTGTTGATTGTTGAACCTTTTCCCTGATAATGTACCAGCACCAGGTACACCTCCAGACCACAGAAAAAAAAGAATCACTGCACTGCACAAGTGGGGCATCCGTTTTTGCTCACAACGCAGTTACAAAGGAACTGGTGTAACTCGGTCACACCTGCACCCTAACGACTGGGGAAACCGTAGTCTTGAATGCAAAGTGCGGATATGACTGAGGCCAACATAATTTTCAATACTGTGTGGATCATTTTTGACTCACCCTTTTGTGTATATGTGTGTGTGTGTGTGTGTGTGTGTGTGTGTGTGTGTATGTATGAAAGATTAAAAGGGGAGACCACTGAGTATTTTCTAGATCCAAATCTGGTAATCATTAAACTATTATTCTTAGCTTATAAAAAAATGTTTCATGTTTAAAACCATCTCAATTAGGAAGTGAATGTTATATATAATATCTAACTAATATCTAATACTCCTATTCGTTTTTCCAGCAGTGTTGTAACATTTATCACAGGTTAAAGACAGGGAAACATTTAGAACTGAATGAATTACCTGGTAACTCATTACTGCACTTTGCTTGCTAGGCACTTTGTTATCAAGTAATTTCACATCTTCTAAACAGTTGGTTCTCACATCAGTGTAAATAAAAATAAAAAGATAAAAGATATTGTAACACAATATAATATCACAGTAACCCCTATACTGTAAGACCACTGATTTTAATGTTTCAGCACTTGACTTGGTAACATCAGCACTTCATTCTCCTTTCTAAACTCTCAGATAAGTAAAAAGAACATCAGACCAGAAGTCAAACCATTCACAACAAGACAAGAGACTCCAAACCAAACCACAATGTCTCAACCCTGTGCCCTGAGCAGCAATAAAGCACAGTGATGGGCAGAAATATAGGTGCTTTAGGCTTTTAAGGTTGCAATATGTGCGATTCAGTTTGAGTCTGTCCCCTGTGAAATAAAGTATCCTACAGGCACCATGTATTAACACTCCAGAAATGCACAAATGATCACAAAGCAGACAATCCTTGTCAAATGTTTGGTGTTAGAATCCTAAATTTTCATTGTTATTTAAATAGAGACCAACAGATAGAGGAAAAATAGGATCACATATGAAATGTGGCCTCACACTTAGAACACAGTCTTATGCCATGTGCAAATCAATGATGTCCAAGCAATGTGTTCCCTTATCACTGTACCTTGATCAACACTGAGCTATTGCACTGGAACAGTGAAGTATTTTGCTGCAAGAGAGGTCAGTAAATATGTACATTATATTGAGTTAGGCCCTTCTCAAGAAATGGCGTACAAGTTGTATAGTTTTCTCACATTACATTTGCTAATCTATGCATTATGTTCACAAATCCAAGTATAGTTATAATTCTACATTCCTCCTGTATGTTGGTTGAAAAGTCCAAAGCTGATGAGGTGATATCCAAAGTTATTGTTTCCAGTTCAGAGTAGATAGTGTTTTAGTAGGGATAACATATTTTAGTGTGGCAGTCCTTAACACAACCCAAGCAAACCCAGTGTTCAGACTAGTCTTTGAGGTAAAATTTTCTCCAGTGGAGGCCAGTGTCACCGTCCCTCAGCAGACAAATGTGGAGAGTCAATCCACTTGTGTCCAATGTTAAGGGTGTCCTTTTATACAGTCTATTCCAACCTCTAACATCTGAGGAGGCATCGCAGAATTGGAGCAGTAAGGCTGCTCCAAAAGTCTCTTCCATTGTATGCAAGCAACCTGAGAAATGAGATGAACACAGATACCTGGTTAGTAGCTGCTTTAGGCAAATTGCTGTTGGTGCAAATAATCAACTAATCTCGAAATAATTTTAAACTCGATTTGCGAAAAATCTTACTTTAACATAAATACAGCAATGACCATGCACGACTTGGGCAGAGAACATACATAAATGGCAAGAGAGTGAATGTTGTCTCGAATATGGTTATACAAATTACTGCTGAGAAGAATTTGTGTATAACAATATTTTGTGTTTAATAATCATGATGAGCTCTAATTCCTCTTACAAACTAGGTAGCTCCACCAGGTCAGAAAGTTTGAGAGTGGGAACCTAACTACCTTGAAGCATGCTTATGTACCGTATAATCCAAAAGGTTAAGCTAATCAGAAAGAAGCATTGTGGCACATATACAAACCCTACTACTAGGGGTGGGCGATATAACCAAAATCTTCTATCTATCTATAGAAGCAATTTTCTACCTCGATAACGATATATATCACAATATAGCAATTTGTATCTGAAAATGCATAAATAAAAA
>JAQQZT010000023.1:11218703-11239934 GCA_030068275.1 Clarias platycephalus
TTTTGTTCAATAAAAATTTATTTTTGAGTCATCCACCATAATTTTGTGGCTTTTGTAAAGTATCGGTTCAGGCACCGGTACCGTTTTAAAAGTATCGATTTGGCACCGGTATCGAAAAATCCCCAAACGATACCCAACCCTATTTATAAGAGATGTGTCATTTAAACAACCAACAAAAGTTATGCAGCATTTTAACTTTTTTTTTTAATTAATTTCTGATTCTTGAAAAATTGCAGTGTTCAAAAATCTAATCTACAGTCACTATAGTTGCAAGCAACGATGAGCGGGCCCAAGCACCCTGCACCATCACCACTCGGGCTAAGGTTATGCAGCAAAATCTTGTGTGGGGGCCCCTGAGTGCCCCGGGGCACATGACTCTCAGACATCCTAATGGCAGCAGATTCCAACCTGTCTGCCAATTTTCATAAGTTTTTGAGCATGTTAAGACCCCAAAAAAGTCCAAAAGAGTGGGAAAAAATGTTTAGGAAAACAAGAGGGTCCTGTAGTGCTTGGGCCCTAACTGCTTATTTTTGACCACCGGATCCATAATACACTGGGATGCACCTATTCAACATTTCCATTCCAAGGTTATGCAACATAACAGAGATACTGGTAGACCTAAAAAAAAAAAGTCCTGTGTTCACATTCCATGTCGTTAATACATCCATTAAAATAACAAGCATAAACAGCATGGAATAAATCAACAAATCAAAATATGTTACTAGTTTAGACCATGTATAGACTAATGCACACACATCATTAGACGTGTGTGGACTAAAATATGACAAGCAGTTTATACAGCAGTTGTATTTAATGTTGTGCGGTAATTGGTTACAATGAAATGTGTTCATCATATTGCCTAGGTTTTGCTGAAAATAATGAAATTACTGCACAATCCAGAGCCCTAGATATGTTTGTTAAAAATAAAAATCAGCAAAACAAAAAATGGTTAAATAGCTATAATTTTTTTTGCCTGATAATCAAAGGTGGTGTTATGTTCTTAGATCAATGAATAGAAATTATTTTACAAGTGCAAAAAGTTTGAGAACCCCTGTTGCAGTCTACAAGTGCTATTGTGCTGTTTGGTTTGTTTATATCTGGGCGTTACCCTCGAACACTAGACAGTTTGTACAGCACAGAGGATCAGTTAGGGGCAAAAAGAGGATGTTGTCAGAGTTTGCACTGCTATACGAACAACACATGTGCAGATTTTTATTTCTGTTTTCCCCCTGAAAGAGACTCTAGCATGAGAGGAGATGCAGTAACAGCAGAAGGCCAGCTCGGTGTGGTGAAGGCTCGCGGGCTGCAGCAGTGATGCGCGCGAGGCCGCAGTGAATAATGACATCATCAGTGTGTATTGATCTCTCAGTGAGGCCGGGTAAACACACTGCAGCCACATCTGCACACTGTTTTGTTTAAGAAAATATCGCGTATTCGATGGTATATAAAAAAAAATTAGTCATAATGCGAGTGTCGAGTTCAACAGCCCTTTTATGAATGAGTGAGCGGTTAAAGCGGTTAAAAGTAGCCCAGGATTCACACTGCACAGTTTAAACGGATACCGTTACAGCCAGTCGCTCTCAGCACTGATTTTTGGTTTAAACTCATTATTTTTGTTCCTCACTAGTATAGCAGGGAAACCTCATATGTGGCGCTAAAACACAAATGTAACATATTATTAAACACAGAAATAAACCCACTCTCGTTACATACTACTTACACAACACCAGTCCCGGCTTGTTGTTATCGTCGAGATGTTTTTTTTTAAATAGATTTCGAGTTCACAGCTGGCGGAGTACAATTCAAAACCCTTGGATTTGTTTATCTCAGCAATACCATCGATTATAACTGAAAAAAATAAACAAACAGAAGCTAATGAAGCTATAACTGGGCGTTTTGAATAACGCAGACTACCGTTCAGTCGCTCCGCTGTGGCTGCACTAGAGCGCGCGCGCTGCCGCCCAGGTTCGAATCTACCGTTAAAACAGTCGGGTTGCCAGATCGAAGCTTTATATGTAGGAGAACATGGTGTATACCAGGGCTGATGAGGCGTACCGAGCTCTGAGATAACCCTAGGGACCCTAAGCCACAGTGCTTCCTAATAATAACCACAGTGCTAGAAAGCACTGTGGCTTAGTGGTTCTAAGCACTGTGGCCTTGCACCTCCAGGGTCCAGGTTTGATTCCCTACTTGGATCTGTGTGTGTGATGTTCCTAAATTGTCCGGCGATGGATTGGCACCTCATCCCCTAAGTCTCCTAAGCTCCAGGCTCCCCAAGAAAAAGTGAGGCTCCAGGATTGCAGAAAACCTGAAGCCTATTTGTCACTGGAAACTTCTGGAAATCTATTGCAGAGCACACACATTCACACAGCACACACACTCATTCATACACTACCTAATGCAAATAACTTAATCTGCATGTCTTTAGGACTGTAGGAGGAAACCGGTGTATCCAGAGGAAACCCATCAAGAACAGGGAGAACATGAAAACCCCATGCACACAGAACCAAGGTGGGAATCGAACCCACCTCCTGGAGGTGTAAAGCCACAGTGCTGACAACTAAGCCACTATGCTGCCATTAGTGATGATGTTTTTGTTGGTCTTACGGCTGCTACCATCAAGGGGTCGACACTACAGACAAGCCAAAATACACACAGGTTTTAAGCCGGATACCCTTCCTGATGCAACCCTCTCATTTTATCCAGGCTTATAATAATAACTTATAATAATAAGAAGAAGAAGTAGAAGAGATGGTGTTACTGCCTCACAGTTCATGGTTAGTACGTATGGAGTTTCACATGTATAAACAATGCTTGAATAAACAATGCTTCTCCACTGAACAATGAGGCCCACCACAAATGTGAACCCAGAACTAGCCAATACCTACAACAGCATGCTCCACCAGTACAATTGAACTCAGCAATATATCCGTAATCTTGTTGTTGGTTTTCCTTCACTAAGTGAGATGAGGCGTAATGAAGTATCTGTGCAGAATTTGGGCGACCTTCTTAATAAAGCATTCAAGATTCAAGTATTACTTATATTAAAGGTTAACATTTTTGTTTCCTTGCTTATTGGTGTGTGCACCAAGCCACACATGGGGAAGTGAAAAATAGTGCAAACTAAAGTGCAGATTGATCACAATATTGTCACAGACTTATCCAGATTAATGTCTCTGACTGGAATTGCTTCGTTCTGAGCACAAAAGTTTTTTATAGTAGCATCTGCCAAATTTCTCCTCAATATTTGCAGTAGTCATTTTGTATAGCAATATAATGTTTCAGGTAAATTTTTCCTCGAACAGTAACAAAGTCATATCCGAATTTACTATAGTGTACTGTATGTTACATTGCTTTCCCTTGATGCAAAATCTTCCATCTTTTACTTGGAGAAACTCAGACCCAAATTGCTTCCTCTTCACATTGCTAGGACACAACATGACTTATTGCCTTAGAACCACATTGGAGATTCAGCTTGAGGAAAAAGACCTGTCTTCTATGACTGAAAACAACTGACTGGGAGATTTGCCAAGATGGACACATATTGAGTGAGCAGACTTTGACATTGATCAGGACTGTTCTGTGAAGACTGTGATCAATCAGTGGTCTGCACTATTTTTAGTTCTGCCCACTGGTAACATGACAAGCCTTACCACACTGTGCTGTAGAACATCTTGGAGCTTTAGAGAATCTCCTCCTACTAGCACAGGTAGCTCTTTAGTATGAGGTAAAGTGACATGCACTTGACCAGGATACACCTGGTTTCACATTTGTAATCAAGTCTTGTTGAACAGTAGAACAACATTATTATACAACTGCTTTATTGCATAGTTCCTGGGTTAAAGTTTTCTGCCATGATCTGATTACAATGTGTTGCAATAAACCCCATAAATCTCAACTGCAAGATTCAGAAAACATGGACTTACCATTGATTTGAATGTAAATACCATACATTAGCTAGAAAGCTATACATTTCTCCATAAAATGTGCAGCTCTGGCTACTTTTTTCCTGTTTTTGCTCTATTGGACTTTCAACTAAATATTCTCATGGAGAGTGTTCATCTTTTGTTTTATCCTGCCTAAGGCTACAGAAAATATTCAGAGGGAAAACGATCCAATCTGGCAACCCTTGTCCATACTGCTGCAGCCCACGCCCAAACTCAACAGCTCAGAGCTGCAGCTCCTCTGGCCTTCACTAATGTTCACACATTCAAGCATGTAAATAATCATTTAATTTTACTTAAAAACAGCCTTAAAAACCATGCATATGCTCAAGCAGGATTTTTAGTTTATTGGCTGATTATTGAACACTGTTACCTTTTAGATACCTATATATATGAACATATTGTTATATATTGACTAAAAATTATTAAAGGACCAAAGGGCTACAGACATTTAAACACTCCTTTCCATTAAAAGCAAGCTGCAAGTAATGCAAACAAATAACAATTTATTATTTTTTATCTGTACATCTGTAAATCATGTGCTTTTTGCATTTTTAATCAGTCATTATGTCACATTTGCATGGTACAGAGACTTCCAGCAGAGTGCAGCAATACACGCTTAATGGAGAGACAGGAAACAACTATCTTTTGAAGCACAGCAGACTTACAGATCTTCCTGGGGCAGCTTATCTCCCTCCAATAGTACAGTATATTAGCTCTCGAACCACAGCATATCTTCTATTCAAAGTGAAATGATCACTTTTGTCAGGAATTTGGGACAACTTCTTTCATACAGTACTGTACATTATCTAGTATCAGTGAAACAGAATTTGGAAAAAAAAATATGACAATTTAACCATGGGTGAAAATAGGCTGGTATAGTATGGTATGGTGCACCACTAAAAGACTAAACGGTGGTACGCAGTACTGTAGTGGAAAGAGAGGAGAGCAACTGCATGCCAAAACTCACGTTCAAAACCTGTCACTTTCATCAAGAAAACACATTATAATAATATGTTATGACACTTTGTCTCATTAGTAACCACTTCTTGGTTGTTCAGAATTGCCTCTGAACTGCCTGTGTTGTGTTTTTGTCTTTCACTATCAATGTAAGTGAAAGCTTGTGTCACCGTGCTGACAGGTTCATGATTCACCTCGGTTGAATCCCAAATCTCTCTCTAAGTCTTCATCAAGTACACTATTTGGTGTGTGTACAAGGGGTTTCTAACTTACTGCACACCCTACAGAACTCGCTAGCTTTACATTTTATGCTACTTGGTCTTCACCCCCTGGAATAAAAAAATGTCTTCTATGACTGAAAATATCTACCTCGGAGCATTGCCAAGAGAGACATATTTTTTACAGTATTTGTTTTTAGCTCTGTCTACATGTACCATGGCCAGGGGGTAACAAAATTAGGAATGATAGAAATGGAGGATCAGGAGTAAAGTCTTACCTCTCTGTCCTGTAGAAAAATAGCTATGACTTACATACCCAGTGAGAGCTTAGGAGTTCCTGAGAAAGCCCTCCTAGGTTGTTATGTACTGTACTAGTAGGTTTACTGTATGTGTGTTACATGGAAAAGGGTGCCATACACTTGACCAAGATACCCCTGGGATTACATTTGCTGCCAAGCCTTGTTGAGGCACATGTTTTATAAAAAAAAGTTTTATTAAATATTTATTTGTTTTTCTGCTGTTTTCTGTATATGATACATTGCAACGCAATAAAACTATAAGTTCCCCAAACTGAAGCCTGCAACACCCATAACAATCATGCTTACAATGCTTCTACAACAAAACAAAATGGAGGAAAGAGCAGTTGGATAAAGATGGAATAAGACCTAAAAATATTATGTCAAGTAGTTAACCTGCTTTAAAAACAAGCCAACGGATCTACGTACTCTTTGTACAATATGTTCTGTACGTATAGCATACTGTATAAAACTGTAGCATACTGTATCATATAGTGCATATAGTCTATAAAAAACTGCAGCACGATTTACAAATCCAGGGTCTCTAGATTGATTCTGAAAAGGTTTGCAGTTTAAAGGGATTGTAGATAGATTTGGTATATTGCTCTCGCTCTCTCTCTCTCTCTCTCTCTCTCTCTCTCTCTCTGTGCATGTGTTTTCTTGGTATCTTATGATGTACTGCTGTCCCATCCAGGGTAAACCGCCGCCTTAACATCAATGTTACTGGTTTAGGCTTAGACACGAATAAAGCGCTTACTATTAATAAATGAATTAATAACATTATAAAATCATATTATTCTTTTTTTTTTCTTTTCTTTTTTTTTTTTTTACATCACAGCCAATCCAACATGTGCCTCCTAGGGATTTTGTACATACTGTATTTATTGTAAATTATAGAACACTTGTTTGAACTGTGATGCTTATGATAAGTAAACACATTAGCCACACAGTTATATTAACTGCAGCTGATTGTTGTTGTGGTGTAGGTGTTGTGAGAGACAGGGGGAAAAAAGTTCAGCTGTCTTTCTCTGAGTCAGTAATCCTTGCCCTCCATGTCTCCTTTTCTGCTAAAAGCCTGTCACATGGTCTTTTGTCTGTCCCACCATGATAGCTTCCCATTGGCTGATTTGCTTGAAAAAGCATCCGTAACCAAGGCAACGGAGAGCTGCAGCTCCTCTTCACTCGAATACTGAGGCCTTGGCTAAGTCACCCTGATCCATTTTTACCCTCTGTCTGTCTTCCTTTCTTTGTCTCTTCACAAGCTATCTTCAGCAGTTTTCCAAGCGGATGTCAAGAGTCTAGACCAGGTGAGTCTATTTACAAGGTCCTGTTGATTCTTAGTTTTTTTTTCTTTTTTCCTTAGAGACATACTTGCATTTATGCTCACTTTTTCCTGTGTGTGGTGCTGACTTGATAGAAATGACCTTTGTTGTGCAAAACTGTAATGTTATGTAATGTTTAAGTGTGCAATCACAGTTATGCTGTTTGTAGTCGTTGGCCATGTTTATGAGTTTGATATATGTACTTATTTTTTTTGGGGAAAAGGGTCAGCTTATCTCCTTTTGTAATATAAATTCAGTGGGAAGTATGTGATCCATGGCACGGGAACTGAAACACTCATTTGAATAGAGAGGCAGATTTGCTTTTTCTTTTGGTAAGGTATAATGTATAAACCATTATCATAATTATCATCATATTTCTTCAATTTTGAAGTCTATTTTCAATTTTCAGAGGAAGTTTCTAGGTGAAATCTATACATTCAACTGCAATGTTGTTCATAAAAAAAAAAGAAGTTAGCTACCCTGATTAAAGGTTATAATTTTGTAGGTAATTTACTAGGCATATGTGTGATATCATTGTCTATTAGACTACATCTATACATATAATAAAATGGTAAAGATGGCATGTCTGTATTTTGAAAATATTTGTTTTGGAAAGCAAATTATTATTATATAATAATATGTTATTATTTTGTAAAAATAATTTGGGGAGGACATAAGATGAGTAATAGGACACATTAAGAGGGCTTTTGGAATTTTTGTCTGTTTGTCTGTTTGTTTGTGCATGCATCACATAAAAATTACTGAATAAATGTTCATGGGGTTTTCACAGGTGTATTTGGTCAAACTTGAGGTAAAATATAAGCTTTGTTTCATTGCAATTGGCCCACGGGAAGAGAAGATATGCTACTTTGAAATTTAAATGGAAAATGCTCTTATATCATAAAACACATTTGTTCATCTCAAAATTCAACAGATGGTGCTATACATTTCTAATATACGCGTATGAATGTGCAATTAAATGATATGCGTGGCACATCTAGTGGTAGTCTAGTGGTATATAGTTGGTATTAATTGTATACTATGACAGATTCATGTCACACATTATGTTTATACCCTCGACCTATAGATTGCAAAATATGAGGTTCATTTTTGAGCACAGATATTAAAAAGGTCTTTTTTAAAAGTGAATAATAAAATATTCACTTCTTTTCAAATTTTTTGACATTTCCATAGTTTTATAGGGTATAAATTTTTTTTTATCATAGTTTATTGGCTCATCACCATGCTTTACCATGAACATGATATTTTTTTTTAAAAGATTTGAATTTCTGGCTCATAAAAGAATAAGAATAAATAAAAACAGAATAAACCTTATCTCAAAGTAAATATGAGATAGAACATGAAGAATAGACATGTGTTGTTATATTTCGGTCGTTAACCTTCTCTGGTCATTCAGTGCTTGCCGTATATCTTCCTAGCCTACTAAATCCAAACGCATGACACAATCTTTCACTGCAGCTTGTGCACTATGTTCAAGGTGGTCCATTGTCAGTATCAGAGCCAGTTAATCTGATAACACAGTGCAATGGAAATCTAGGACAGACAGACAGACAGTTATCTTAAAAGGTGGCCATGTTGATAGGAAGTACACAGTAGAGTAAACATTTACTCATTCGTGTCATGGCTCGGTTGTAAGGCTGGCATGGGCTTAAATGGTAATTGTAATGAAATAAAGAAACAGAATAACAGTAATGGTGCCCTGTGGTTTTTGTGAGGATGGACATATTTTGCCAAAATGCACAATGAAAAGTTTTATGTGACAGGAGGGTAATTTCAACAAGAGTTTATCTGTGTACTACGGTATTTGGGTGATTAGTGCTTGATTTGAACTATAGGATTGTGTAGATATAACCTGAAGGTCAATTGAGATGAAATTGTTAAGCCAAGACATTGATTTTTTTCTAGCGATTATTATGATGACAATGATGATGAGCAGGATGATGAGAATGATGATACTACTGTATTACTACTAAGTGTGTGTGTGTGTGTGTGTGTGTGTGTGTGTGAGAGAGAGAGAGAGAGAGAGAGAGAGTATAAGTTAATTGTTCCTAATTAAATTAATCTTCATATATTTTAAAAATACAATAAACTTCTTTTACTCATGTGTCAAAGAGAGGAAGGACCAAATATGGTACCTTAAAAAAAAAAAAGGTACTAAACTGTTCCTTTTCTGTCTGCTGGGTGATTTCCATCAGAGGATATTTTTTCCATTTTGATTTATTTTTATTTGAATATATTATAAAAGAATTTTAAATAGCTAATATGTACAGTTTTAATGGCACGCTAGTCTCATGTTTCACTTAGTACTCCATTTAGAATTCCTTTTAGTGAGAGTGTACAATATGGCTGCATCAAAATATCATATATTTATTTATTCCTGTAAAACGTAGGTAATACGTGTACATTGTTATTCGTAAGCAGCACCGTGTTGCCATAGAGTAGTCAAAGTCAAAAGAGAGGGCGAGACACATAGAGACAGAGTGAGAGAGAAATTAAATAGGAAGTGCATTTTTTGTGACTCCTACCTGTGGAGGGGCGGAGCTTGGGAAAGCCATGGTATGTACCAGCATAGTACAGTAGTTAGAAGAGGGAAGAAGAGGAAAGAGAGCCACTACGCTCTCTATCCATATCGAGTAGAAAACAACAAATCACCTGTCGGACGTTATTGGATTGTTTTCTTATTGTAGGTGGCTGATACTGCCTTTGGTTTCACTCAGAATGGTGATCGGAAAAGCTGACGCTCAGGAAAGAGGCTTCAGCTCCAAGGTAAATATAGCCTTCAGTGCCAGAGCAGCAGGTTTGTCTAGTTCTTCCACAGGGTCAATCTGAACGTGTACCTGATTTCTTTCCAGTTTTCATGTCTGCTCTAGTCTTTTAACCAGAGATGAAATATAAATGACACTAGAAAGTGTGCCATATACTAGATCAGTTGAAAAAGTCACTAGATTGTATGTCCTGACTATGAGACTATCATATGTCATTATGGAGTGTCATTGAAGATTATAGGCCTATAATTATAATCAGTGGGCATTACTATACCATTACAGCAAGAAAACTAATAATTTATGTTAGAGTAAACAACATGTTTTTAGACTGTTGTTTACTCTAACATTTATCTCTGGAGCTCTTGCTTGAAAGTCTTGAACTTCAGCTCTATAATATTCTCGTATATTTCTATTCATTTTTTTGTGTTAGTGCCATATAAAGCCTTACTGTAACTTCTGTCTTCTGACATAATCTCCTTGGTTTGGTTTTTTCTTTTAAACCAGATTAGAAATATTTACTGTCAACATGTACGCAGGATTTTCCAGGGACACTTTTGAATTAGGTTCATGTTTTACACATGTTCCATAAACACTGCCTACATTACTATATTTATTATGTATATCATGATGGTTAGGACATAATAGAATTTTATTTAGACCTGTGCTTAATCCAAAGTACAGATTAACAAAGTTTTTTAATTTTGCAGCCAGTACACACAAACAATCTCCTTATTCATTCATTCGTTCATATGTAAAATCAGATAAATGTAAATTTCATGTATATGATCATTATGGTCGATGATGGTTTCATAATCTGTTTAAGGCAAAAAGATTTTGTGACTCCAGGGCTGACATTCATTTCCGTATACAGTATATAACATAGTGAGCAGCATATCAACCTGGAAAATTTACTATTACTCATCATAGACCAGTATTAAACAATGCGACAGATATTAGTCCATAACCTATACTCTTTTAACTTTTAAGAGCTGGTGAATTGGAATGAACTCTTCCAGTTCCAACATCAAGTTTAACATTAAAGTTATTCGTACATAAGGGAATATATACTTCATAGTTCCACAAATCCACCTCAAATGTACAAGTGTGAAGTCACATTCCCATAATGAGTCTTTTGTTTCTCCTTTCATTAGTTACTGAATAATAACACTGCAGGGTAGTTAACTTAAAAAAGCACAAAGGGTTAAACATGAGGTCATCCAGGAAGTGGTGATGATTCACTCTGCTGGCTTTTTTTTAAACTCCAGTCCCTTGTAGCTCATGACAGTTCATTTGGGTATGCAAACGAAACTATCCGGTCACGTCTATTCTGTTTTTTTTTTAAAGATCCCATGCATGTTTGGTTTGATTCTCCGTCAATAAAAAGGCTTAAGCGCAACAATAAATCTGGTGCGTTGAAGTGTAGACATGAGGCGATAATGGAAAGCAAAGTAACTTCCTCTTGGTAAATGATGCATTTCAGATTGCTGTGATAATATTGTAAGGTGTACTGCAAGGATCTGTTCTGGGAGGCTACAGTTTACTCAAGGGTTAGAGTAGATCAGGTGTGCAGTGTGTTTTTACCCTGAGGCAAATTTATTTTAAACAGTTTGAGTTGTCATGCATTAAATTAACTATAGACTCTCATACTTTTACTAAGATCAGTGTAGCTTTTTTTTGAAAATATATTTTTGGACTTCCTGGACAATGAAATGCAGGTTGATCCACCTGAAATACTGCATGCCATTGGCCTGGTGCTCAGCGTGTAATCATTCTTCAGGCCCATGCCTTGGTGATCTCATAGAGGAATGGGAAAGTATACTCCTCCCTTCGTACACAATGACAAAGGCTTAGAAATGCTCGCCTTGAGAATGAATTTCACCTTTTAACTAGACATGCGAAACGTAATGCCTGTGTGAGAACCTGGTTCTGACTGGTTCATGTACTCTCTGGAATTCAGACTGTTTAAACAAGGGTTGTTCATAGTATCGGATACAGATATGGCTCGTTGTAACAAATAGCACCCCCTCCCTACCTGCTTGGTATCGCCGACATATTCTCTTCTATTCATTGACAACTGTGGAACAATCATATCACAATCTCTGTGTATCTCATTAGGCTTGATATCTGGTATCTGGTAAAAGAATGACCTCCAGGAAGACCAGCATCTTTTGTTTTCCCCTTATTTCTTTCTGTTTATGTTGGCATGTTTCCTTCTGGGGACTGATCAAATTTCCATGTTATTGGGCAAACATGGGAAAATGGGACTGCATATGGTTGCAAGGAGTGTACAAAGAAACAAAGTGTGTACACACACACACACACACACACACACACATACACACACCATGGTCACGTTTTTTATTAAAGTCCTTTGATGTCACCAGTTTCCCATATGGGTTTCTATACACCTGTGTTAGTTTCTGTGTTCCTCGGCTTTCATCCTGCTGATGCCACATCTGAGTGCTTGGAAAAGAAGCTCGGGAGAACAGATGACTCTTTTGTGTAGGAGATTCGGCAGACCGTAATCTAGTGAAGCTTGGCTGAGTCAGGGAATAGGTGTGTAATTTCACACAGATCAGCGGTGTGCACATCAAGGAAACAAGAATAAGGTGTTCATTGCTCAGAGCGATGATAAAGGGAACATCAGCTAAAGGGGTTAAAGATTATGCTTTTTATTTTTAAAGTTCGAAAGTTTCTAAAGGCTAAATTTCTTAAGCTAAGAACTGGATTATTAATAATCGGTTACAAACGAAAAATATTGCTGTAAGATATTTAGCATTACATTTTAAGAATTCTGAAAACAGACTATATATATATATATTGTATTCTAAAATAGTTGGCTTTAAAATTCATCATTTTTTCCCACAAAAAATAAACAACAGTTAATTACATGACTTCTTAAAATTGTAATTTACTGAAAATGAAAATTGTAAGAATTTTGCAACATAAAACCCATGTAAAAATGAACAGTATATTGTGAACAGTACATTTTTGCATATAATTTTTTACTTACTAATTTGCAAGATTTTTTCACTATGGGTTCTGCCATTTTAAACAAACAAGCAAAAAAAGCTATCAAGGAAACCAGACAGAGAAACAGAGAGACAGACAGACAGACAAACAAATAACATTTACTCTAACAACTGCTGTTAAATCATTTAGAACAGGGTTAATCATTGACAATTTTAGCAAAACTGGGCATTATCTTCTGTGCAATATTCAACACTAAGACTTTAAACAGTCTGATAAAGGGTGAATTTCTTATTTGCCTTTCCATTCTCAACTTTTCCAGCTAGTTGGCTTAGATATCTGCATATATACATATTCATATAGCTATTAGAAAAATATAGAAAAGCATAAGAAATATGCTAGTATTTTGAAAATGAATGTCTGTCCATCAAATCTGTAGATCATGGGTGTTGATCTTTAACAAGAACTTTGACACGTTTCCTAGTAATGAGAAAACAACATAAAACCTGTTTACTTGTGAGACACTGGTAATGGAATAGATGCCTAAGGGAATTTGCATCAATAACAGTTACAATGATGTAATTAATCACACATAATCAATAATAAAAAAGTTACCAGCAAAACAAACAAAGCATTCTGTATGTAGTTTTATCCAGATTTTAAACATAAGAGCAATACAGATTAGAGTAATTACATTTTTGCACTAACCTTTACTGACCTCTTTTACATGTGAGTTTCGGGGAAAACTGGTTTTCTTAGCTTTTTTTCAGTATAGGAAACTTGTCAAAAATGTTGTTCGTGGTAATCACTCAGTAATCACCAGGCAGGTTCTTGATGCAGAGACACTTTACACTGTTGTGTAAAGAAAGCCTAGTTTGTAACTTTACCTTGAAATGATAGTATTTAATTGAAATAGCAACAGGTGGCGTGGTGTCTTAGTAGTTAGCACTGTCTCATTGCGCCTCCAGGGTTTGGGGGATCGAATCTTATCTCCGCTCTGTGATTGAATGACCTCCTTGTGCTTGGTAGAGTTCCTCCAGGGTACTCTGGTTTCCTTTCACAGTCCAATGGCATACAGTACGGTCTAGTTTCCAAATGGCTTGTGGTGCGTGATGTAGGTTGCGTGTATGTGTGTGTGCTGGTGCCCGGTGATGGATTGGCACCTCAATCAGGGTGTACCATCCTTGCGTCCTAAGTTCTCTCAGTTAGGTTCCAGGCCCCCTGGGAACCAAGACAGGATAATTGAATGCTTTAGATTTAAAAATTTTAAACGCTTTACATAATGTATTTGTAAAGTTATTTAAGAAAACAATACAATAGAAATCCAACACATTTAATAAAAAATACATAACTGATTACTAGATTTAATTAAATCAGAATGAAAAAAGTGCAATCTTTAACTTAGTGTTTAACGGTTGGGGCAAGTCTAATTTCCAAGGAAAGCCGAGTCCAGTGGCAGGCGGAATAATCAAAGCTACTAGAAAAAGCTTTCATTTATCAGTGTTTTTAATTCCTCTTCCTTTTTTTAAACTTGTAGTTAGTGCAGATTTCCTCCTATTCTGTTACAGTAGTGAACCTGGCCCTCAGTGTATAGCTGGCTTATACCATCTTCTCTTATTTCCCAGAGTACTGGTAAGGGCTTGAGGCTCCTGTAGAACCATGCTCAGCTCTGTACTGTTGCATAAACCTTCATTGCTCATCTTTAGAACCCTTGTGTAATCACTTGATGAGGGATAAGTGCTGTAAGATGACAACAAAAATCTAATTTCAGTTAATGTAGGTTCGGACATTGTATGGATCGGAGGTGTGTGTGTGTGTGTGGGGGGGGCAATTATTTAAGTGTTTGCCATGTTTAAAGTGAGTAAAAAGAACCATGAAAGAATATCATTTCATAAGCAAAGAAACAAAGAAATTGCCTTGTTTTATTATAAGATGTAAATCACCAGATTTGTTCTGAGATAATGTCGGATTATACGGATCGTCTTGTTATTGTTGCTATTTGATTCGTACAGCACATCTGAACCTTTGCTAAGGTGGTAATTGCTCTGTGGTTTAACTCATCGCTGATAACTGATCATTAGAAGGCTTACACATCAGGAGAACATGAAGAAGCTTTATGCACATGAGCTTAATCCATACTTGCAAAGACAAGGTTTTTTTTTTCTGGTTTTAACAAATCAGATAAAAGCTTTATTTTAAAATAAGCTTGTCTATACAGTATATCAGTTTTTTTTTTTTTTTTTTTTTTTTTACAGACTGCAGACTGCAGTTTGTGTTTGATTTGTGTGAGTGAGCTTAGAACTTTTAGAGTATGCAGAAATGTGAACCTTGGTTAATGATTGCCTTGGGCATGTAGTCTCAATCAAACACGCTGGTGCAAATGTGCTCCACCTCTGCATCAGGCTTCACCCTGACAGAAAGTTGGAGAAAGTTAACATGGCATAATCAAAGCTACACAATGTGACTTCAGGAGCACAGGTATACACCAGTGAATTTGCAAACACCATCTTGTGGGTTGGCTCTTTATCAGAGCTGATGATAAAAACAGAGCAGGGCTGGTTTATGAGGGCCTGCAGGCAGCTCTTTGATTTAATGCCATATTTTATAATGGAGAACTGCAACTGTACAGTAGGTTGATTGACCTCCGTGATAAACCAGTACATGACAGTGAAATATTCTAGTATACGTAATGGCTTAGAAATTATAACCAAATGTTTCCACTGTTAAATCATTAGTCTTTAAAATGATGTTGGCCTTGTCTGTCTGATCACAGATAACAGTTTGGGTATGGGACACAGTTCCATGAGAACAGATCGATATTGCGTTTTCCGCACACAGTAACTTTCCCATGAGAGTGTTTAGTGAAACTAAAGACATGCACTCATTTACAGTACATTTCGTACAGACTCTTCCCCTACAGACAACCTACATCACATAATACATGAGCACCATATATGAGGGCGTTCAAATCAAACCGAGACTTTTGATTGCACAGAATAACAGAACACTGTAATGAGAGTAAAATGGCATTTATTTCACTATATAATCCACCGCTACACTAACACACTTATAACAGAGCTTGGATACCATCAAAATGAGTTTTATACTAAATTTCATCATAAGTCCCAATTTGACTTGAATGCACGTCTTTTGATGACACCATATGGTAGAAAGAATAGTCACATGATAACAGTAAACATTAGTAACATTTTCTCCCTCATACTGTATCATGACCAGTCTGGGTGCTCCATGTCCTAGTGTCATTCTTCCTGTCAAACTCGTAAAGCAGCATTCCGTACTGGATTTACACTGGAATGCCCATGTCAGTGTTTGAGTATGTGGCTATGGGTTGCATAAATGTGTTTACAAAATAGCAGCTCCTAAATGGTCATGAAGACATGGTACAAAGTAGTGGACGAGTTATGATATAATTACAACTACAACTCTGCCAGTCTTATGCACCGATCAGCCATAACATTACCACCACCACTATTAGGTGAAATCAGTCAGTTATATACACCAGTACACTGTTGTGACAGAATCATGGGCAACTCTGGGTTACCTCTCCCCATGGGGACCAAAGGCCAGTTCATCCGGTCTGATCACACAAAAAAGCTAATGTAGCACAAACTGCTGATAAAAGCCAATGCTGGCCACAAAAGCACGACATCAGAACACCAAGTCCATCAGAACCTGCCATGTATGGGGCTTAGCAGGTGTCGAGGATGTTGAAAAGACATCCAAAATCTTAATCTGACCGAGCGTCCATGTGATGTGCTGGACAAAAAAGATTTGATCTTTGCCTGTGGCAGTAGTTGGTTAGAGTGAGTGGCAGTTATTTATATCTGATACAGTATGTAGGAGAATTTACACATTTCTATTTAACTGCACTTTAAGTTCCGTCTCCAGTCTGTGTGCGTGGAGTTACATGTCTGGTGGGTTTCCTCCCCATGTAGGTTAGGCCAACTGGCATTCCCAAATTCCCAGTAGTGTGTGAGTGTGTGTTAACTGAATGTGTTTGCACAAATGTTTAGGTCTGAAACTAATTTTAACCTTAAATAAAATCCCTACATAGTGCACAAAATATGGATACTCAATTATAGATCTAATACACAATTTCTTTTTCACTACATCACTGTTTTCTGGTATACAGAAAAATTAGCTTGGGAAGATCAAAAGTCAAATGTAAAAGAAGTAGTAACTAACTAAACCAATCAGGACATCAATTTCAATAAAGTAATTAACATGAAAAAAAAAAAAAAGATTTCTAGCGGACAAAATTTTGGATATGTCCTATATCACTCGACGACAAATCCAGATATTTATTTTTAGATTCAGTTGTATGTGGGGTGTTCCGGGGTTCCAGGGCTCCAGAACATATGCCTCATCACCAATTCTGTAATAGAGTTGGACACTTAAGGCAATGTACTGCATTTATCTATGTTTCCTTAAAAGTGTCTCTTTTCTCCAGGAGGACACTGCCATATAAAAGGATTTGCTGCATGAATTTCGTGCACAGAGATGGAGCTAAAGGTGTGGGTGGACGGTGTGCAGCGTGTTGTCTGCGGCCTGTCTGAAGAGACATCCTGTCAGGATGTGGTCATCGCTCTTGCTCAGGCAATAGGTGTGTATTAGCATGCAGGTGCTGTGTGACAAATGAGATGTTGTATTGTTTTATTTTGCCTCATGGATATTTCTTAACAGAGTTTTGTAAATTAAATATAGTGACAATTTAAGGACTGTTTTGTGCAAAGCAAGAACTGATGCCAAACGTACTGTACCGTTTAATGGGTGAGATCTAAAGGAATAGTCTGTAATTTTACAACCATCTGTTCTCTGGGAGGTGAAAAAGCTACACTACACCACTACATCTGAGCCCAACCCCTTAGTTATATATATATACACAACATGAGTTGTCTTAAAGGACAAAAGAGAAAAAGCTCTTTTCTGGCTAGGAGTGGTTCTAATTACTAGCCTGAAAATAATAAAATTAAAACAAAAGCTAACCTGCATGACAGTATTACAAATCAGAGTTTGTCTAACAGTTGTGCAATAATATATCTCCTGTATGTTTCAGGGCAAACAGGTCGCTATGTCCTTGTCCAGAAGCTGAGAGACAAAGAACGTCAGCTTGTTGCTAATGAGCGTCCACTGGAAGCCCTGGCCAAACTTGGCCAGATGAGCAGTGAAGTACAGTTCATCCTGCGACGCACTGGACCCACCAGCAGCCAGGGCTCTGACTTGGACCGGGCTCCTTCATTACCAAAACTTCTGGACCTCGAACCTCCGAAGACTAAAGTTCCCAAAAAGGCTCTCAGCTTCAACCTAGGGCCTTCTACCACTTCACAAACTTTTGTTAAGCAACCCAAAAATGTGCCAAAGGACTCTCCGGAGCAAAGAATGCCCCTCGGTCCACCTGGAACCTCCCACGCCCAAGCTGGCCCGTCCAAAGAGGAGGTCTTTCGGCAGATTCTTCAGCAGCAGACCAGGTTGCAGGATCTCCAGTCCCACTTGGAAAACCTGGAAAAACAGGCCTGGGTTTGGGAGCAACCTTCACCTCCAAGTTTTTCCCCAGACTTTATAGAGGAAATGAACTTTCTGGGGGACAAATTTCGGCAAAACGAGGAAGAACTGGCCCATGAGGGGTACTGGGAGTCTGAGTATCACTCTGAGGTTGAAAAAGAACAAAGTATGCTTAAACAACTAAGACAGCTTAACGTAGCGCTAGACGAGCACAACCGGAGAATTCATGAAACAGAAACTCAGTTTGGGAGACTTGAGCGCGACATGCGTTTACAAGAGAACAGGAAAAATGGTATGCGTCATACACAAGGCAACGTGGAGCAATCTCTGGAACAGATCAGGGTGCAGCTGAACACGGTGCAGCATCAGGGATCTGAAGTGACCTCTTCCCTGGAGGAGACAGAAATTGGTCTTGAGAAGGCAGAGGATGTGCTGCAGGTAATACGCTCTCATTCACTAGTTTTATCAATACCATTATGACAGGAAATAATGTTATATAAATAGAACTCTGCATTCATTATGGAAATTTGGTGAATTCAGGAAGATTTGAGATGGTTGTGTGTAACTGGGACCAGAAGGTAATGAAGCTTATATGTTCCTGATTTAATTACAATCAGATGGTCCTATTTATGCACCATGGGTGCTCATGGAATATAAAACAGAAGTATTAAGTTCTCCTGATCATTCTTTCTTTGCAATGTGATACTAGCATACCATGACAAGGAAATTTGAATTAGTAACACTGGTAACATTGTGTCATTTTGTTATAATAATAATTATTAAAAATAATAATAATTTCCAGTAATAATGTACTTTTATTCTGGTTGTTACCTCGACTTAAATGATCACTGAAGTGTTATATGCTGTTCCATGGTTTACCTTTATATACTGTAACATGCAATACCGAACTTGAGTGTTTCAAGGCAATTTTTTTGGTAATGTCTCAACCTGTTATAATGTATGATGTCTGACTAAACTAAGCATTGTAAAAACCTCTTTTATTTCCTGTTGAAGAGTTGCCCAGGCTTGTCACTATCCCCTCTGTACAACTAGTTAAATTAAGGCAGAGTTCAAAGCCTCTTTTTTTTTTTTTAAGTCTTTTTTCTGTTTTCTATTTTCTAGAATCATGCATCGCACCGATAACACTGACAATGAGGTATAAAGTTACGCAAACAAGATAATGTCAGCTCAGTGTGACTAAGTTTACCGCAGGGCAACTGCACCTAAAAGGTGCAGTTAAATTCTGGCTACATCACAACCTTGCCAACCACATTAGTGTTTTAAGGGCAGAATATCATGCCATTGTCCTTAAAGGTGCAATCATCCTTGCGCAAGCTCTAATAAATTCTAATTAAATTTTAATGCACACAGGAAAATGTACTTATAAGGGGAAGGCACAAGTGTGGAGATTTAGGAATGTTGTATTAATTGTAGCTGTTACACTATCCAGGGGTCCTAGGGGGGAACTAGAAAAACAGGCCTGGATAAAATACCTGACAAAGTCGTTTTCTGCATGTCTTGGAATTTCTATTAAAACAAACAAGACTAGCATTGTCTGATTTGTAAATTAGATAGTTTCAGCAGATTCCTTTTCAATAAAATGTCCTGGATCAAACCGTGTGATGCGTCTACGCAGTGCTTACACTAACTGATAACACTAATAATTAAATAAGTAAATATTATACTAACATAACAAAAAAAAAAATCCTAACATATAAGACCAGGTATGAAAGTGTAAAAGTGTCTCTTTATACATTAATATGAAACCATACAGGAAAAGCAGAACCAACAGAGAATAATTTTTGCTGCCCCCCTGTGGCTACTTTATGAAATGACATTAGATAAATCAAGGTGACCTCAACAGGCAAACAGGAACACTCAAAAGAAGAGGAAATATTTGAGGAGGCGTGTTTCAAATAAAGGTTATGTAATATCAATAAAAACAGAGTGTACGAACCAATCGTTTCCCTTCCACTCGGTTTTAAGTGTTCTTTTTTACTGTGACTTTAAGAAGTCTCGTTGAAATGCTCTTCAGTTATCATTAACTATCACTAAATCTCTCATTAACAAGTAATACACTCTGATCTGTTTGTAGGCTAAGAGCAGGGAGCTGGAGGAACTTAATAAGGAACTACGGCAGTGTAATCTCCAGCAGTTCATCCAGCAGGCAGGAGTTCCTTCACCTCAGATCAGTGTTCCAGCAGACGACCCTGAACTTGCTTACCTCATGCCAGATGGACAGAGCGATGAAGGTGAATAAAGTTATTATTAAAGTTATTCCTTATTTGCACAATATTTGTGTAATCATACTTTATAACTATATTGCGCAATTTCTACTTTAGCTGAGTGTTATTAAAAGTGAACAGTTAATTAATTTTAACATTTACACATGTAAAGAACAAATTTCTTTTGAAAACATCACTTCATCTCTCAGTTAGATGATGACTGCTCTCAAATAAAAAGAATCAGTTTTAGTTTAGTCCAATCAAGTTGATCAGTGTAGATAAAACAAAAATCAGGAATCATGTTAGCTTGTTAAGGGCAATGAGCTTCCCAAACCCATGATGTAATTAGTTGTACGTTTACATGAACAATAATATTCCAGCAATAAACTGAATAATAGCCAGATCAGAAAAAAAAAATAAAAAATGATCACCTCAATCGGAACAGTCTGACCCGCTGTAAACACTTGATCGATTTGTCAATAAATATATTCTCCCTCATGTTTGCCATGTGGTGCATAGGCGGTTCCCCATCCTCTCTGCAACCCCAATTCCGACAGTGGCTGAAATATAACTCTACACTGAGTTTAAAATAGATACTATTAAAACATTCCTGGTATTGGGGCTTTGGGGAAATTCACATGTTAACACTTACAATAAATGCGGATTGTTTAAGAACACTTTGTCATAAAAACACTGATGTCGTTAATGGAACATCCTTTTCCCATTATCGTTGAAGTTGTAACCATCATTGTAACATTGTTTGGACTTGTGTTATTCTTGTAGAAATTAATAATTATATGCCACAAGTTATTGTAGACGTAAAAAAAATAGTAATGCGATATATTAAAACAATTGCAAGAAATACATTGTACTGAATTCTGGTATATTTTGTTTATTCATGATGACACACATGACCTGAGTGCGTACAAATGTATTTATTCCAAATCATTACAAGGCACTTATGTCTAGGTAAGACACTTTTAGATC
>JAQQZT010000023.1:11240034-11258473 GCA_030068275.1 Clarias platycephalus
CCTTCATTTCTTTGTAAGTGGGCAAACTTAGAAAATCTGTAGGGGATCAAATACTTATTTCCCCCACTGTATATATATATATATATATACACACAGGAGGATTATATATTAGGTGAACCTGTTGCTGAGGCTTTTTCTATTAGTATGCTTATTTTATAGTTTAACATGAAATTCGTTAATGAGTACACTAAATGTTTTAAAAGTGTTCAAAGAAAATTTAATCTTAACAGTATAATATCAACCACCTAATATTTCACTGTTAACGGACCCTATAGCTGTAAGTGCGCTTTAGTTGTGTGCACTTGTGAAAAAGACAAATCCATTGCAAATATCAGCATAGAAACTTCTTTCACCTTTATTGTCAACTATGGTACTGTCACCTGTAACATACAGTATTCAGGCATTGACATAGCTATAATTATAATTAATGCATCACCATGCACATCACTAGAGCTACCAGGGGCGTTCAGGACAAACTGGTACTTGTGATTAAATTTCTTAAGAATGATAAAAAAAAAATAGTTTACTTTAAGCATAGTACAGTGATAAGACTATTAGCCACAATAAAATATTTGAATAGTGCAAATGTTTTGAAGAAGGCTGTACATTCATGAATGAAGAAAAATGATGAATTCAAATCACATTAAAGGAGTTCCTGGAAGGACAGTGTTTCAGTCATGGCTGATCATGGCTCTGACATACTGAGTAAAAGTTCTACCTTGATGGTATCCAAGCACTAGTTAAATGCTGGGATAAGTGCATTAGTATAGCAGGGGGTTATATAGGCAGTTAAAGGTAGATATTAACCCCCATAAATGCGTTTTGTTACTTCGCAAAATACACAAATCCCAGTTTGACTTGAAACTGTCTTGTACAGTACTTCAAATCTTAAGGAACAGACCAAGTCAGAGAATGCAAAGAGATTGTTGGTCAAAGATGCGCATCAGGAGTGGAATCCTAGTGGAATCCAACGGAAAAGTGTCTGGTTGTTTTTTACTCTCGTCTGAATAGTTTTGAGCAGTCAAATATGAAGCCTGTGTTATAACAAAGATCATGTTGATTAACATGGGAGGGAATATACTGGATATGGCGTAGTGCTTTGTAAGACGTTTAGTGTGGAGTCATTCATTTTCAGTAACTGTTTTGTCCTGATTAGGATCACTTAAAAAAAAAAAAAAAATTAGACTATATGGCTAATGAAAGTTGACACTTGACCATATGTGGGTCTTCCCCAAACTGTTGCAACAAAATTCGAACTATCTAGAATGTCCTTTTTGACACTAAAAAGCCCAAGCCTTTTCCAGCTTGGCATTACCACTGTACACAAGGTGAGGTCCATGAAGGCATGGTTTGCCTAGTTTGGAGTAGAAGAAAGTAAGAGTCCTGTACACCTTTGGTTGAACTGGAAAGTCAACTGCACTCAACTGCTCTTGTAGCTGTATCAAGACAATATGTCCTGAAATTTAGTGGACCACCTTCTTGAAAGATTTGCAGTATAAAAGGAAAAGGGACTAAACTTGGAATGTCATGTTCAACAAACACATATGGGTCTGACTGACCTGATACTTTTGGAGTCCACATACCTTTGGCAATGAAGTGTATTTATTTTCAGAAATCGAAAGAAATGTATTGATCTGAAAATATCATGGTTGGGTACAAATTGAAATATGTACAGGAACAATTAGGATTGTTATAAATTTGTTGCTGGAGTTCGTTTCGTTTCCATGTAAGTAAGAAACTGTCGTAGGATGGAAAAAACGGTCATGTTTTGGCAGCCAGTTAACAAAGATGTTCAATGGAGATTCCATTTTTCTGGTGAATGTAATTACATCGTTCCAGTCTAACTAGTTTACTGTAGTTAGACAGCATGTTAAAGAGATGGATAATCAGGTGAATCACTTAACAGACATCAAAAACTGACTTCACTGTCGTCACGTGCATCTCCAGAGGTGTGAAAACACTTAACTAAGACGTCTATGCACATTGTTATTGGGGTGTTAACTCAAAATCGAACAACATGTGAGCTTTTGTGCCTCCATAGACATAAATCCTAACAATTTGCATCTCTTGTTTTATTTTATTTTTTTGACTGTCTCACAGACTCAAATCACTCAGTGTTAGAGTTCAACCCTTACACCACTGCCAAGCAGATCCTGGATAACCCTCGCAGCCTGCAAAACCCACTGGTGTCCAGCCTCCATCCTGAGGGTGTGTATGTGTGAAATTGCTGATGCCTCTCAGTGCTGACTCTGCTGCCTTTCCAAGCTTCTTCTATTCCTGCTTCTCAGACTTACCGCTCTCCTCACCGTGCTTCTCTCAGCTTTTCTTCTCCCTTCAGGTGGCTTTTCACTTCAGTTTCTATGGGATACGTTTGTCAAGGAAAATTGCTGATTGCTGAAACGACTTTTTATCTGAATTATGGTAATGATTAAAGTCAGGCTTTATTGGTTAAAAACTAAGTTTTATGGTTTATATCTTCATAATTCCAACAACTGAAATCAGTCTATCTGAATATAGAACTACATGCAGTCCTGTGATTTGTGTGAACTTTCCAACACTAGTTTGGCCTGGGGCAAATTGATCGCTAATACTTTTGTTTTCCGGTTCTGTTTTTTTTACTCTACTGAAAATAACCTGTTTCTGCTCACTGTCTTTTACAATGGTGACCGCCTTATCACCCACTAGTCAGAAATTCAGTTAATCAAGCTGTTGCTTAAATAAATAAATAAATAAATAAATAAATAAATAAATAAATACATTTTATATGATAAATATATCTTCTGATGATATTTATCTTTACTAACATATAAGACCACAGTCCTGAAAGGTTACAGAACTGTAAAGTATAAAGCATACTGTACCTACAGTATGTACTGTAAAAGACCTAGAACAATTAATAAACCAATTACAAATATTTTGCTAAGTTTGTATTGTTAGAAGAAGGAAAGCACAAATTTTAATAGAACCAATGCCCTCCAGGTCTGGAGTCTAACCACTCTAAACCAATTAATCATAAACAATTTTAAATATTAGAAAAAGTTAACTACAGGTCCTGTTTTGTTTTATTATTTTTAAAACTGAAATAATAATAATAATAATAATAATAATAATAATAATCATTGTCCATCTCAGTAGAAAGCTCAATCCATTTTTGTTTCTTTCAGTCCTGCAATCGAGGGAGGTGTCATGGAGATAAAGATGGGATTACAAGCCTGAGGATCTAGTCACTTTATGTCCTGTCTACATAGTATGATTTTCTAATTAAGCATATATTCTATAAAATCTGTTTGTGAAAATGTAATGTGGAAGCACACATATGTAAATATTGTTATCTATGTAATTATTAAATAGCTTCAGATAAATGTTCAATGTATTTTATAAAAGTTGTATTTTTTGTTCATGATTTCTAAACACATCTATAAGCAACTTGCATTATTAAACAACTGATACAAAATGACTGAAATTGTTTTTTTCCCTTTTGCCAATAATGCAGTTCTCATCTAATAGAATCTCCTACATTTTGTTCCCTTTCAAATATAACCCCAAGCTCAAAACATGTCCTGTAGTAATAATAATAATAATGCAAATTTAGTTATAGGTAAAATAAATAAGGTTGTGTTATACAGCATTTATGTAAGTGTGACATATTGTAAGATAAGCTACAAACAACAAAAGTTATGATAGGGTAGGGTGATACCTCATGATAGTTTATTATTATTATTTTTTACTTATCAATGTACAATACGTTATTCGTTTAAATAATTATGTTACCTTTAATGTTGTCTAATGCCCATGCAACCTGTTGTCATTTACAGCAGCTATGAACTATGAAAGTCCATAAAGGCCAAGAGTATTGTATTTTAACTCATGTACCCAAAATTGTTTTCTCAGAATCACACATAATTTTTTTCATGTTGTCAATATACAGGGACTAGGGTTTAGGGATACATGTTGTATTATAATTATAATCAGAAATTGACACAAGAAGATCTATACAGAAAGTGGTGTACTGGTAAAGTTGCAGACCTAGTGTTCTAGGTTTGATCTTGAGTTTGGGTTATTATGTGAAGTTTCTTTCTTGTTTTCCTCATTTTTCAATTTGGGATCAATAAATTATTATTAAATTTACATATATCACAGTGATTTAATGGTTAGCACCATTGCCTTGCACCTCCAGGGTCTAGGTTCAAGTCCTGCCTCGGTTGGGTTTCTTTCAGGTACTCCGCTTTCCTCCCACAGTCTCAAAGACATGCTAGTTAGGCTAAATGGTGTTCCCAAATTGCCCATAGTGTGTGTGCCCTGCGATGGATTGGCACCCCATCCAGGGTGTACCTTGCCTCGTGCCTTAAGTCTCCTGGGATACGCTTCAGGACTCTGTATACTTTTTGGGTGAAAAGTAACTAGGCATTAAAAATTGGTAATAAAGCCCATATTTCTAATACAAATTTATTGAAACAAATTGTACCATTGTACTTTATTACATAGGAAAATTAAAGCAAATCTTTAAATTTTAACATAGACACTGGGAGCGTCAACCAGTTTCCTCAAACGGCCTGGACTGAAATGTACAGACTTCTGAAGGAAGTCATTTTGGCTATTGCTGAGAACCTCCTGAGTCTGTGCCTCCAAGTCCTCCACTGTGTGAGGGTTTGTCCTGTATACCTCCTCCTTTGTGTAGCCCCACAGTAAAAAAGTCCATGAGATCTGGACTTCTTGGAGGCCATTCATGAGGTACATGTCGTCCCAGTCAATGTCCTGGAAAATGCTGGTCTAACCACGCATGCACAGTAAGAGCACAATGGGGTGGCGCATTATGGGTTGGCTCTGACTGTGTGTGCATGGGGTGGTGCAACATGGGTTGGTACTCCAGTGATACTACAGTCTCTATAGCTATTAAAAATTGCCTAGTTCATTTTCACCCACCCTGTAGATGACGATGAGTGAGTGAGTGAGTGAGTGAGCAATTATACTACATAGATTACATTAAAAAATATATATATATTTATCCTCCCCCTTCTTCTTGTAGTCAGAAACCAGAGTTACAGAAAGAGCAGCTGGTGTCAATTTATAAATCTCAAATAGATAAAAGATTTTGACAGGATAATATTTATACAATTGTTTAAATTTATTTTATTTGTTAGCAAATTTTTATAAGGTGAAGTCCAAAATGTTTCCCAAGGAATATCATTGACAAAACCATCCCAGTTTGACATCACAAGCTGAACACACCCTTGTGTTCTGTAAACAAATACAGCGGATGTGACGCAATTTGTTAGCGCGCGAGCGTCGAAAGTCACGTGATACTGTTTTCCTTCTCTGCCCGTCAAGTAGCAGGCTAGTCAGCTGGGTTAGCTTTATTTGTTTTTGAATGTGATTTAGCCTACGTATTAGTATATTCTCTTTTTGCGGCGTTGTAATTCAGTATCTCATTCAATAAGAACCAAGTGTCATTGGAACCAGAATTTCTAAAGCGCAAGCGTTTTCTCATTTGCGGAGGAAAGAAGGACATGCAGGATTAGCCATCTTGCTAGCTACTGCTACTGTATACGACAACGGGGCCGACATTTTGGAAAGGGCAAGAGGAAACTTGGAAAACTAATGTAAACAACTTGTAAACTATAAGAGATTTAATTTTCTGTTATTATTTTTGGCAGAGTATGAACGTGTAACTTTATGGTTGTGGGTAATATTGTGTTTGATATATTGAGCTAGACAGAATAAGAATTAATAATAATAAAATAAAAATAAAAAATGGGTCAAAACAAGATATGGATGCACTGAACTCCACTACATCACTCATTTAAACACATTATTATTAATCAATATTAATTCAGGCTGCACTGTGGCAGCCTCGGGTCTGTGTGTGTTGAGTTTGCATGTTCTCTCCGTGCTTAATGGGTTTCCTCTGGTTAGTTCAGTTTCCTACCACAGTCCAAAGTCATGCAGATTGGGGTAATTGCCGTTTCCAAATTGGCAGTAGTGTGTATGTGTGTGTGCCCTGCGATGGATTGGCAGCGAATCCAGGGTGTACCTCGCCTTGCCAAGTCTCCTTCAATAGGCTCCAGGCCTCTGCGACCTTATACACAGGATAAGTGGTGCAGAAGAAGAATGAATGAATAATATTCATTCTGGACAAACAACTTAGTTTATCGTTGACTTTGGACTGAGAATCAATCAGTCAATAACCAACCAACATTTAGCTTTTTATGATTATTTGGCTAACAATTAGGCTTCTGTAACTAAGTCATAAGAGCATTAGACATGTTCTTTGGACACTTCAAACTATGTTTTACAATGACTGCTTTGGTCTGTACATTGTAAGTATACTGTAAGGTCTGTCTGGGATTTGACACAAATAAAAGTGACCTTGTTTGTTGTGGATTTAAGACTGTATGTTTTCATGGCTCTGTTGCAACAGATTAAACTCATCTTCTTATAAAAATGCATATTAATAAGATGAACACAAGAGTATGACTTGATTGAGACTCCAGGATATCCAAGGAACATCTTGGCTCTGCAAAAGTAAGGTATCTTTTGCATGTGTGCATCTGTCTATTATAAATCCGACATATTCTGCTTCAGACATGTGAAGTGTAGATTATGGGTGATTTTCACAAAGGTATGAATCCAGACAGTGTGTCCAATGCTGTAAGATGCCTTATCTGCTTGAACACGTTCAGGGGGCAGCCAGTGGCGAGTCCACAACACTGTGACCACTTCTACTGCCTCAAATGCATCACAGAATGGGCCAAGGTAAGTAAGATGTTCAAATAATTCTACTTTTATTAATTCTATCATGTTACATAGTGTTTTTTTTTTTTTTTTTTAACCAGTGTGAACAACTGCCTTGCAATTTGCAGGTTATTTATGCAAGCTGTTTGTGTCAACACAGAATATTCTAATAGTTGCTTTTTTTGTACAGATTACAAATTCTTGCCCTCTAGATCGTCAGAAATTTACTGTCCTCTTCCAGAGAAGTTGCATTGAAAGGACTATTCAGAAAATAGTAAGTCAAATGAATTAATACACTTTTATATACACTGGTCGACCAAAAAACAAACGAACAAAAAAAGTCACAAATTCTAATATCTTGCTAAACCGCCTATTGCTTTGATTATGACCGTGGCATTATTTCGATCAGCTTAAGCAATGTCACAACATTTATTTCCATCCAGTATCAGATAAATTTCTCTCCAAGATCTTTAATGAAACCTGTGGAATCTTGGCTTGTTGTCTTGCAATATACGTGTGCTGTCAGGGAAGAAAATCCATTGATAGAAAAACCTGAGATCCCCAGATCATAACGCTGCCCCCACAGGCTTGTACGGTAGGAAATAGGTATGATGGGAGTGTCTCTTCATCTGCCCTCTCTTCTTACTCTGATGTGCCCATCACTATTAGACAGGGTCAATCTGATGATTTATGATTTGATTCACACTTGTTCAGGATTTTTTTCCGACCACATTTCCTCCACTACCTTTCCAGCAATCTTCTTAGTTTAGGATATGTCTTCTGACATGGTCGTCTATGAATTGAGAAACTTCTCACAGCATCAGTTATGGTTAAATAAGTTGTTGCTCGCTAAAACAGAGCAATCACTACAGTTATTATCCAGTGGAAGGCTCTTAATTATTTGCTTAGTTAAATCCTGCGGATGACTTTTATTTGTCTGGGCAGTGTATATTCTTTCACTTTGATAAGTATGAGGTATCAAACACTTCTGAATGTGTTTTTAGGGGGGGCAGGGGTAGTACAGTAGGTAAGGTATTGAACTGTGGATCAGAAGGTTCCAGGTTTTCCAGCATCTCCAAGCTGCCACTGTTGGGTCCTTAACCCTCAACTGCTGTATAATGAGACTGTATAAATGTAAATCATTCTGGATAAGAGCATCTGCCAAATTATGTAAATGGTTTTAGATTACAGTGAAGCCACCTGATAGTCAGGAATTAACAGAGGATGAAAGATTTGAGGCGCTGACTGTGTGTGAGGAGTGTGGCAGGAGTGACCGGAGACATGTGATGCTCCTCTGCACTGCCTGTGACTCAAGGTGAGACCTTAAAACCCTTTGCTGCACAGCTTAGCATTCTTTAAACTTTAGCACTATCTATTTGCAGTACTGATAAAATAGAATGGTTGCAGTAAACAAGTTATATTTTCAGTAGTAAGACTGATTTAAGTTTTCTGACCAGAAAGCTTTCCACTTTTTAAAAAAAAGTTTTTTTAAAAGTTAACATGGCAAGAGTGTCTTTTTCCCCCTTACCTGTCCTAACATTAAGAAAGAAAAAAGATTGACGCTGTTGAGTTTGAACATGAGCGAAAAAGTGAGCTAACTTGTTTAAGAGTAAATGTACCTATAATCAAAATAAAATACAATGTTGTTTAATAATAACAAGGAATAAATGTATCCAATGCAGATTGCTGCTAAGAAGTAAAGAACTTACTGTACACTTGCTAATACTTGCTGTCATTAAACAATAATCAAATTTGGATTGATATCCGCTTTGGTTCCCTTAACACCACCCTGTCATTAATTAGTTTCCCCAAAAGAGTACGCTCCGTCAAGTTTGATTCCTTACACATCACACAGATCCAGTTAAAGCAGGGAGACCCGTAGGTATAACGCAAATCAATCTAAAACTCTCCCCTGTCTGTTTTGATCTTGGAAGGTTCCATATAACCTGTCTCAGTCCTCCTTTGGCTACAGTACCAGCTGAAGATTGGTTCTGCCAAGAATGTGCCACTGAAGACAGGCACACAAATGACAGTTTCTCTGGAGAAGAGAGCGAAATAGCTGAGGCTGAAATGATGGATCTGCTATCTCAATTCGTTCCGACGTCCGGTCGTCTCAGACCTTCCACTTCGGCCCAGCATGCTGCTTCTGTCCCCACTACCAGAAGCGCGAGAGTGCGACAGCACGGCAGAAGAACACACCGCAATCTTCCTCACACAGTTCAGGTTACTTTTTTCCAGATTAAAATGATCATCATTTGGATTTTTTATTAACGTCTTTTTCAAAACTTAATAACGTTTTTGATTTATTTTACAGCATGTGCCCAGATATCTTTTAAAGTCAAGCCGGACTAATTCTGAAGACGCCACAACAAGCAGCCTTATACTAAACTCCAAGAAAAGGGGCAGGAAAGACACCTACAAGAACACAAGAAGACGGAAAACAGATAAATCCGATCCTTTTTGAGAGTGTCAAACAATAAATAAAAAAAACAAAACAGACATAAATGTTTTGCATACGGCCACAAGATGGCAGCAATCTTTTTGCTAAAGCGGTATTAACGTTCAAGGATTATGCAAAGCTTGGACTCTGGAACTAGAAACTCTTTCTAAAAGTTCAAACATTCAAACAGGGAAAGTTTTGTCATTGACAGAATTTGTGTTGAAAAATTTATAATATTCAAAGTATGTTGTGTATTTAGTATATTGTGGTATAATTTTCAAAGCAGCACCGTAGACTCTACCACAAAGCAAAATTTCTGAAAAGAAAAGAAAAAAAGAAGTACCAAATACCAAATTACCCTGTGGGTCTTGGGTCTCTTATTTATTTATTTATTTACTCGCTCGCTCACTCACTCACTGCCTGACTGAGGGTTGTTCTGTTGATGAATTAAAGGTTAAATTTCCCAACGACAGAAACCCCGTCAGCTAAATTATGGTTGGAAGAATTGGTTAAGGTACTACATTTGGAAAAAATTTGATTCCTTATGGTAAAGAAATTGGACAAATTTGAGAAGATTTGGTCTCCTCTTCTCCTTTATCTTGAAAATGCAGGCTGAGTAACCGAGTGGTGTTGACCGCACCATCAGTGTGGCATGATATTTTAGTCCCTACGGTGCGGAGGGGCATAAGGGGTTGTTTTGTTTTGTTCCTTATGTTTGTGGTGTATGCATGTTTATTTTTACTTTGCCATTTGTTATTCAGTTTGTTTATTTTTTGTTTATAACTAAAAACTTGGTATGTAATAATATCTTTTGGATTATTTCAGTGAATACCTTAATAAAAAAGATTTAAACCAAAAACCAAAAGGTTAAATTTCCCTATGCTAATTATAGACTATTACAATGTAGGTTTGCTGAAGCATTGTACTTTCAATAAGTCACATGACAGAAACTGAAACAGATACTGTGATGCATTAAGAAGTTATTAAAAAAAAAAAAAAAAAAAGCCTAGATTAAATTCCTTCCTGCTTAAACCCTGAGCTAACAAGTTTACTTTAACAAGCAACTTTACAAGGCTAACTGGGAAATACCGAGATACATTCAGTTAAAAAAAATGTAATGATTAGAATTTGGGAAAATAAAGGGTTAAGGCTTGTTTCAGTGCTTGATGACGTCGGTATGATGCTCCTGCTGTGAGGAGTGATAAGGAAGTATTTGCTATTTAGAAAAAGGGAAAGTGAAAGGGAATAGTCAAAGCCTGTGTGCCGGCTTCTTGTCAACATGTCTCATTATAATGGTAAGCGCTGTTTAAATTTCTTTAAAATCTGTAACTATTCATGAATAAAGCAGAATTCATATAGAATAATCCATTTTATAAACTGAAGCAAAGTAACTGACTTTCAGATTGCCAGCAAACCTATTTCTTCCTGTCAGCTTCAATTAATTCTCGGCTAATGACTGAACTTCTTTTAGTTACATTTTACTTTTAATGTCAGCTTTTAATGTCATTGCCAAGGCTTGATGTTCATCATACGCATTTGTCAAATGTGAAAATCTGCTGAAATAAAAAGAAGCTTAACATTCTTGTTTTTGTCATTTATGTTACGTTAGGCTATTCTAACAGAATGGAGGTAAACTTGTCAGGAAATAGACTGAAATCACTTCCTGACGATCTGCTTAAGAAAGGGAAAGATGTGGAGAAGGCAGACCTGCAGAAGAACAGACTTAAGGAAGTTAATAAAATCTCTTGTTTGTCGAACTTGACAGAGCTCAATCTGGGCCGGAATGAACTTGTCGAGTTTCCTAAAGAGATTAGCGAGCTGAAGCAGCTTGTCAGACTGTACATGAATCAGAACAATATTAAGAGCATACCTGAGAATGTGTTTCCTTCTTTGAAGAAACTCCAGTTTTTAAAGATGAGCACTAACAAGCTCAGCCAGTTACCATCAGACATGAACAAGTGTGAAACCCTCGTCTACCTAAACCTGTCCAACAACTGTCTGAAGGAGGTGCAGGCTCTAGTGGGTCTTGCTCGACTAAGTGAGCTTTATGTGGACAACAACAAGCTGACAGAACTTCCACGCGCTCTTTTTCAGGCCAAATTGGAAAAATTCAAAGCAAACAACAACCCACTTAGAAAGCCTCCTGAAGCAGTATGTGTAGGTGGTATAAAGGACATTCAAAGCTACTTTGAGATGTTAGAAGCAAGTTCGCCCACTATCCGCGCTATTAAAACAATGTTCCTGGGGTCCTCCATGGCTGGGAAATCCACTGTGTGTCGCAGTCTGAGGTATCAACGCCCTGTAGAGGTGGCTGAAGACGATCGCACTGTGGGTATTGAAATTCATCATGTCTTCAATGCAGATGAAGTTCGCTTCATCTTTTGGGACTTTGCAGGACAAGAGGAATACTACTTTACTCACCATGTCTTCATAACGCCCCAGGCCTTTGTCATTCTTGCTGTTGATCTTTCCAAGTATTAAAAAATGCCTTTTATAATGATACAAATTTATTAAAATGACACCCTGTGGTTTGTATGAGTTTTTGTTGATCACAGCTAATGTTTTATCAGGTATGATGCTGAGTCTTTCAGAGAGAAAGTGGGCTTTTGGATCAGCAATATACAGCTCAAGGTCCCAAATGCAGTGGTCTTGTTATTGGGCACTCATATTGACTGTTGCACCGATCAGACGGAAGTGCATGACAAGAAGGAAGACATCAAGAACAGGGTCATGCTGATGCAGTCAGAGCGAAAAGATAGCTTGGAGCAGCAAAGAAAGAACCTTAAATATTTGGAGGACCCTTCGCTGGTGTCTGAGCAGATGACTGCTATTGAGCAACTTGAAGAATACAAATTACAGGTACATACATACATACATTACAATATATGGAAGAAAGGTACTCTGCCAAATCTGTTATTTATTGAATTCAGGTGTATCAATCAGGCCTCTTATTGTATTCATTTTCCATACCGCTTTATCCTGTATACAGGGTCGCGGGGGGCCTGGAGCATACAGTATCACAGGAGAATTAGGGTACAAGCTGGGGTACTCCCTGAACAGAGTGTCAATCCATCTCAGGGCACATATACACACACACATACACGCTCATTCACACACTATGGACAATTTGGGAATATTGGGAAAAATTTGCCACTTCGCCAAATCTGCATGTCTTTGGACTTTGGGAGGAAACAGGAGAACTAAGATTAAACCCACCAAGCTGGGGAGAGCATACAAACGGTGCAAGGTGACAGTGCTAACCACTAAGCCACTTTGCTGCCCCCTTATCCCCAGTGAATGTCAATCTTAAAGCTTCAGCTTAACAAGACATCTTGGACAATGCTATGCTTCCAAATTTATGGCAACAGTTAAGGGAAGGGCCTTGTCTATTCCAACTTGACTGCATCCAAGTGCACTAAGCTATGTTTGATTCAGTTTGGTGTGGAAGAACTTGACTGGCCCGCACAGAGCCCTGACCTCAACTCCATTGAGCACTTTTGGGATGAACTGGAACGGGGAGTGGAAACTGTTAGAGCTTCAAAAGAGGGACCAACTACATATCGCATATCGTATCGCAATTATACAGTATATGTCATTGCAGGTTTGGCCAAATACTTAGTATACATGCATATATGTCCACACATGAATACAACTTTATTTTGTATTTATTTGGGTTATCTTTGTGTAACGTTAAACGAGTAAATACAAAATGCAGTTGTTAAATGATGGTTTCATTTATTAAGGGAAAAAAGCTGTCCCCTGCTGACCAAAAAGAATGCACATGCTCGTCTCACATTTGCCAAAAAATATCTTGATTATGCCAAGATCAATGACAACACATTTGGAAAGTGACTGGCCATGAGATGGTGACCGCAAGCTCAACATACTTGGGTTATGCAACAGGACAATAATCCGAAACACCTCAGCAAGTCTACATCTGAATGAGTCAAAAAAAAGGTTTTGGAGGGGCCTAGTCAAAGTCTGGACATAATTCTGATTGATATCTGTAAAACCTATGAAAAAAACCTATATTTTCATGCTTGAAAACTCTCCAATGTGACTGAATTAAAACAATTTTGCATAGAAGAGTGGGCCAAAATTACTCCACACTAATGTGAAAGACCCATTGCTATTTATTGCCAAAGCTTGATTGCAGTTGTTGCCGCCAAGGGTGGCACAACCAGTTATTAGGTTTAGGGGGAAATATCTTTTTTTTTTATTTTTTTTTTTTACATAGGGCCACTGGTTTGGACAGCTTTTTTCCTTTAATCAATGAAATCATTATTTAAAAACCAAACAGTAAAATTTTGTATTTACTTTGGTTATCTTTGTGTATTATTGAATTAAATTAGTAATTTACGTATGACAAATATGCAAAAAACTAAAAGAGCAAAGAGAGGGAAAATACCTTTTACTGCGCCGTATATCTATCTGTGTATATGCACAGATCAGAAAAACTCTGATGCAGGGCATAGACTCTATGCACTTGTATCTGGCACCAAGATGTAAGCAGCAGACCTTTTAAGTGGTGAGGTGGGTTCCTCCATCGTTTAGACTTGTTTTCCAGCACTTGCCACTGATTTTTGGTTGGATTGAGATCTTGGGAATTTCAAGGCCTTGAGCACTGCGTCACACTCCTTAAACCATTTTTAATTATTGCAGCGTGGCAGGGCACATTTACCCGCTGAAAGAGGCCACTGTAATTATGGAATACTGTTGACATAAATGGGGTGTACTTGGTCTGCAACAATGTTCTGGTAGGTGGTCCACATGAATGCCAGTAGAACTTTGACTAGAACATCAAACTGCACCTAATCTGCCCTGAGGGGGGAATCGAATTCGTTTCGTTTCACATGTCAGTGGTTTTAATGTTGTGACCAACGGGCGTAAATATAAATACTGGTCACCCACCATGATTGTCTTGTTACAATGGCCCCTGCCAAGGTGTGGGATATATATGTTAACTCGTTGTGTAAATCATTTGAGTTGGAAGCAGGGAAGCGAAAAATGGGTAGGCTTAAGGATCTGAGAAAGGTTGACAACAGCCAAGTTGGGATTGCTAGACAACTGGGTCAGAGCATCTCCAACGTGGTCAAGGCTTATTGAAATGCTTTAGGAGCAAAGCCAGCCCGTATGGTCCAATACTGAAAAGGTTACTGCTAGCTATATTAAAACTGCACAAATTTTACCTAAGACTATACAGTATTTTAAGCAAAGCGTTGTCACAACAATTGACTTTGTTTCATTAATTACTGTTTACTGATTTTTTTTGAAGACACCTTTGCTTCTCAACATACTTGCTGCAAATACTGTATATACTTACCAGCATATGGACTTTCCTATATAACATATCTTATGCATTTGTAGGTTCTTGATCTTCTTGCCATTGACTGCAAGAAATCTGAGGATATTAATATGTTACAAGACTATATCAACCAAGTGGTCTTGGACACAGACAAATTTCCTTTTACAGAACAAGTTCTACCACAATGCTATATGGATGTGGAAAATGCTATTCAGAGAAACTTGGACAGTGGCAACATTCCTCAACATGGTGAGTGTCTACATTTTAATATGAATGTGGTCATTATATTATATATTCAGTTCTGATGTTGTGCGCATTTCTATAGGAATAGTCACTCATGGGGACATCCTGGCACACCTAACTGCTAGTCATAATGAACTGGACCTTGATTCTATTCTTCAGTACCTTCACAGAACTGGAATTATTATGTGGTACAGAGATATCACAGACTTGAAGGATGTTGTGTTTGTTCAACCATCATTTCTTATCTCATTGTTCAAGGTTTGTTATGTTAAAAGGTTTGTTAAAAATCCAAGTAACCTCAAAAAAAAAAAAAAAGAAAAAAAAATTTATTTCGTAATCTGTATGTTTTATTCTTCCACAGGCCATTGTTAGGCATGATTTGGTTAATATGCTGAAACAGATTTCAAGGAGAGATCTGATGAAGGAGAACACCCTCGAGAAGCACAGAAACAAATGGATTGAAGACTTTGAAAAGAGAGCAACACTGAGCAATGTGGCTATAAGAATGTTGGTGCGTGCAGAACTCAAGCGGTCAGGTGTTGATGACGACGAGCTGATCGAGGACATAGTCGGGACCAAGAAGAAGCCTGGTAACCTTATCAGTCTGCTGCAGCACTTTGATGTTTGTCTACCATCCAAAGAAAGTGTTCAACTCAACCCCACAGCTCCGGAGTTCCGTCCAAAACAAATATGGGAGCCATCGAGCCCTGATGTGTATCAACCACACGGAGCCTGTCTTTTCCCGAGCTTTCTTCATAGTGAAAACCAGGAAGTAACGCAGAGGTGGGGACAGGACAACCTGGAAGACATCGTTGTTCAAATTTACTTCCTCCCTGAGATACCTCATGGATTCTTCCATAGGTACTAATTAATATGGTTAAATATTATCAGCCATACATTTTGCTTTCTGTAACAATTTACCAATATTTAGTTTTACTGCACGTTCCCCAACAGGGAACAGGCTTTTAGAAGATTGTATTTTGTTTATTTCTGTTCCTTACAGGCTGCTTATCAAGATATGTTCGATTTACTCTGCCTACTCGATCGGAAAAGAGCAGGGGCTTTTTACCTGTGGAAACAGACGTATACTCGTCAGAGAGCATACTCGTACTGCGGATCATTTAATCGAGATCCGGGGCAAACACAGTGATTGTAAGTATGTTTATTCCATCTATTGCTTAAGGAAGCAGAGGTTTGCCCTGCAAATGCATCTGTTAATTTTCCAGCTGAAAGACAGCGGATTTTCCTAGCCAATCAGAATGCAGGGATGCTTACCTAATGCAATTAAGAATCACTGGCTGCTAAACTGCTTATGGCTAACCGACCATCTCCATAGAGTTTATTCGATACATATTCACTGGATGGCTTGAGTCTACCCCAGGGGACAAAGCGGGATACACACTGTGATGGGGTACCAGTCCATCTCAGGGCACAAGCATGCACACACTCACACACTTCAGGGAATTTGAAAACACCATTTAGCCTACCTTGTATGTCTCTGGACTGTGGGAGGAAACCGGTGCACCCAGAGAGAACCCACCAAGCACATGGAGAAACTGCGACCTCCATGCACTCAGACCCAAAGTCAGGACTCAAACCCTTGCCTCTGGAGGTGCAACAAGCCATAGTGCTAACTAATATGCCACCATGCCACCATTATTCCCACCCTTATTTACTGTATCTCTAAGAAATTGCACCCATATGCTTGTTTAAACCCTGGCCAATACAAAAATGGAAGGGAATGTCTGAATCTGCATGTCTAAAACTGAATAAAAAGATTCAGCATAATAGGTCCTGAATATTCCTCGTCTCGCATTGAGGTTTTCATTGCTTGTTCTTTTGTGTATTTCAGTTTCCACGTCGGCGGATATCCAAAAAGTGTGGGACATGATAAAGGTGGTAATGAGGCGCCTGGCTGAGCTCACTCAGCAGTGGAGAGGTCTGTGCCAGTTTGTGCACAGCCCGTGTAAACAAAGGGGCTGTGAAGATTTTTTTGAGTGGCCGGATTGGCAAGACTGGATTGATCCTAATGCGTGTGAAAGATTTAACACGTATGTTACCGTTCAGTGCATTTACTGTTCTTTTCATAGATGGATTATTTATTTATTTTAAAGTGATTTATTGTACAAATCAGAGCAATTTAGGGGTTGGGAGTCATGAGTCATGATACATGGCTCAACACTGGCCTTTAAGGGTTGTAACTCATAATCCTCATAATACAGCTGATGGTAAAGTAATTTAAAAAGAAAACACAGTGCTGATAAATACAGTAAGGACTTACTCATTTGTGAATTACTTGGCATGTTTTAAAGGCACCACAATGCATAACTGTACTGTGTGTTTATTTTAACAGGAATCCAGAGGAGAAAATGACTTGTCGTAATGGGCACACTCGCAGAACTGAGCTGCTGTTCCCTGATAGGTAATCTTTATCATCAAGACATTTCAATTTGTATAAACTCTTACGAAAACTACAGTGGTGGCCAAACCTATTAAGACAAAATATGCCATGTATTATAATTCTCCCTGTGCACAAAAACAGGTGATGTCACTAATTAGTTCTAGTCTAGAAGAGTTTTACTAGGTAACTGAAAAACTAGTGAAAAATGGGTTGTGTGACAATTGTATTCATCTTCTGGATCCATGGCCTGGGTCATCTCCAGATCTGAACTCGATAGAAAACTGTTGGAGAGTGGTGATGAAGGCAGTAGTAGTCAAGAAACCATCATGATCTTTAGGATACAAGGAAGCAATCAAGCAGCATGGATTAAGTACGACGGATGTAGTTTTTGACTCTATGCCCAGCCGAATCCAGCAGGTTTTAAAGCATAAAGGACTTCATAGCTATTTCATTGCATATAAAATAGCAAATTATTCTTGCTATCTTGATTGTCATTGTTTAAAAATGTCAATAAAAAATGTCATTAAAACATTGAATTTTTGCAGCACATGTGTAGCAATATGTTTGCCACCACTGTATATAATAATCAATTAAAAATTTTTTATCTTTAAAATTTTTTTTTTTTTTTTTAACTCCTGAAGCTGTGTAGGTCTGAAGAATTGACACCTGAGAAATGCCACCTGCCTGAACCGGACTGTCTGTTGACATCTTTACAAAATTGTACCATTCCATATGGAATAGTACAATTTTATATATACTTGTGCAATTGTTTCTATATTGGACTGTCCTGTACAAGCCTTTAAGCATTTGCTAAGAGAATATCCAGTCCAGTAGAGGGTGCTGTTTGCTTGATTAAAGTCTGGGGTTTTCATATTTAATTTCTTCTTTTGGAAGTCTCTCTACCTTTATTTATTTGATAAAGAACCATGAATAAACTATGTGGAACAATATTCTTTTGATGAACACGTTATACACTATAGTGGGTGTAAAGATACATGATTTCTTGTGTTATATGCAGAATAAAATTAGGCCTAAAATTCAAACACTACTCAAGCATTAATTCATTATTAATTGGTCACATTAAGGCCCCTTATTTTGGACCTGTGCATTTCTTTAATAGCTACTTAGAAACAAGACACTTCGGGTCTCCATTAGCATTAACTGTTGCACTAACTGATCATACGAGGAGTGTTCAAACTGGGACTGGTGATGAAATTTCTCGTGAATGAAGGTATAAAACTGTCAGTCAGTCAGTCATCTTCTATACCGCTTTATCCTGTTCAGGGTCGCGGGGACCTGGAGCCTATCCCAGGAAACT
>JAQQZT010000023.1:11286660-11303617 GCA_030068275.1 Clarias platycephalus
AATAAATAAATAAATAAATAAACAAGAAACTTACAGCAGCAGCAGCACACAGTGAGAGCTCTTTATCAGTGAAAATATTGAAAGGTGCTATGTAGGCTTTTAGAACTCTCTAGGTTCCCTATTTACTAACCCTTTTACTATCAGAGAAAAAAAATCTTAGATAAGCGAGTTGGAAACCTATATGAAGACCATGTTCCTCTTAAAGAGAAACCCTTAAATGTCCTATGTAGAAACCTACAACACGCTGTGTTCCTGTTACAGAGAGCCCATAAACACACAGTCCAACACACAGTATGTCTGCAAAACAATTCCTGCTTTGTAATTTCACTCAAATGAGGGTGGGTTCCATGTTGAGTCTGGTTCCTCTCAAGGTTTCTTCCTATTGGCATCTCAGGGAGTTTCTCTGTAATATTGAAATTCTTAAACGTTAACCCTTACATGACCTTTGTAGAACGGCATAACAGAGTGTTTCTCGAGAAATGTTTCATGCAACAACTGTATAACAGAGAATTTACCTAGCAGAAATAACCTTAAAAGTGTTGTCCTATAGTAGAGTTTACTGAAATCCCTTTTAAAAGAGAACCCTTGAATGGTCTACTGTATATACAAACCTACAGTATAACCAAAATTTTTTAGGTAGAACCCTATAAGACTAGTGAGTCTGATTAGTGAGACCCCTTAAATATTCTATATACAAACCTACAACAGTGTATTTCCACGTCAGAAAGTACATTTGATGTTGGATGGAAAACTGTAGTAGTGTTTCCATCAAAGAGATTCCTTAAAAGTTTCATATATAAAACTATATATGGTTGTCTATTAGAGCCACCTTAAAAAAAAAAAATCTGTTTAGAACCTTACAGGAGACTGTTTACGCACCTGATATAATTTCCAGTAGAGCACCTTCAGAAAGGTAAGAGCTTCATAACTATAGACAACCCTTGAGTATACTTGAGTTTTATGTGCTTACTACCCAAAAGGAATCAGAACATCATGATATACTACAGAAACATAACAAAGAGAGACTGGCTGGTGTGGCAAACCTGTGTGTGGTTTGTGGAGTCTCCCTGTGGACAGATCAGGGGGCACATAAGCAAATACCCTTTTCTCGCTCCTATCCCACAGCCACACTTCCATTGTTGTGAGGCATCTAATATCTCCATGGCTTCTGCTTGTTTGTAGAGCTGCACTGATTAGAGGTCCGCTTTGTGGGTGGCTCTCAGAATTTATTCAGCCGGCATGAAGTAAGCTGAACGGTCAACTAACTTTCTTCTTCTGGATGAAGGCTGATATGTAATGGATGATTAGAAATTCTCTTCCTTTATCTGAGTTTATTACATACCGGTCAGCTGTGTTGACGAACTGTTTTTTTTCAATATTGATGATATCGATTCTTATCTTGGACTAATGATTTATTACATGTCTTAATGGTGCGCTCATTGTCAAAGATGTTTAAATGTTTAAATTAAGTAAAACTAAACAGTGTTAATGTTGTGCTCCATCATGTCATCTGAGCCTTCTATCATCCTGTGGCAAAACTGCCCATGTTACCATAAATTCATATTCCAGGTTCTCTACCGGGATCTTCCATCTAGTTCAGTTGAAAGTCATGTGATGGGACAGCACACACTACAGTAACAGTAAGTTATAAAAATCTGTTCAAGTGAAACCATTCATGTCTCTGTATAAGCTTTTACTGTACTTTAGCAAGTACACTGATATAAAACTAAACCTACGGTCAGATGGTGTCCAAATGTATTGAGCCAAAAGTGGCTTCCCTAAACACATGCTTAAATTCCAGAACACACAAACAGAGCTGCTGTTGGTAATATACTGTACCAGCACTGTGTATACTGGCAGAAAGTTTGAATGAAATTCTCAAATTTTAAAAATAATGAAAATCAAGACAATAACAATTATTTGCAATTTTATGCAATGAAATCAGTATTTAGTATAAAGTCTAAACAATCTGTATTGAGTATAAAGTCATTTATTCTTCGAAACCTGCTGGATCTGACTGCGTATAGAGTCAAGTGTCACTCATTCAGTCTACGCCTGCCTGATTCCTTGCTGAAAATCTTGTATTAAAGACAGTTTCTTGACTGCGACTGCCTTCTTCACCATTGTCCAACAGTTTTCTATTGGGTGTAGTTCTGGAGATGGTCCACATCATGGCTCCAGAATCTGAATACCATTGTCACAGAAGTAGTTTTCACTAGTTTTCCAGTTAGTTAGCATAACTCTTCAGCCAGATAGACTAGAACTAATTAGTGACATGACCTGTTTTGTGCATTACACAGAACTATAACTCATATGCTGTCATAATAATTTTGGCCAAGTGTGTATAGGAACACTGAGAATCAAGAATTCAACAATATAGTTTATAACTGCTACAGTATAATGATGTGTAAGGTACACTGATAAGTCCTGACTGGGGCTCATCAAACTTCACCTCATGGATGTCAGAAATGTTTCAAGTAAGTTGTTGCCCAGGTTCGAGTTACACAACAACATCATCAACAACAACAACAACAATAATAATAATATGATGATGATGATGATGATGATGAGGATGATAATGGGATTTTTTTTTTTTTACAATTTTCATTTTGTAGCAAAAATATATCAATAAACAAAAGTATAAGGTTCTGTATTAAATGGCAAAAATGGAAGCATTGGGAAATTAGTGTAGTATGGAATATTCCATGACATCCTAGCATTCGGCCATTATTATTATTATTACTATTATTATTATTATTATTATAAACGTACAACACCATTCTCTGAATCTTGTACTTAAGACTTAAAAATGAAAAAAGACTTTAAAAAGTATGACATCATAATGATATAGTGAATAAAATAAACACTGTTGAATACAAGCGTTCCTGTTTTCGATCTTTTGAACATCAGTGTGATAATGAAAAGTACATTCATTAAAAAACTAAAAAATCTCCCTCAGAACAAGTTTTCTCAAGAAATTATTGGATATTTATGGGTTCCTCAAGGGGGCTGTTTGGAACCCTTTGTACGAGGGAGATATTGTTCTAGGGTTGTACATAGGCATTTGCAGGGTTCCCTCAGAGGGACAAAAGGAAACAAGTTACCTTTCACATTGTAGAACTAAAGCACATATTTACATGTGTTTTCTACGGTGATGCTGCAAAGGTGTGAAAATTCTGTTTGCTTTTTGTAGGTGCTGATTTGCATGCCATGGTGCGAGTGTGAGTGTATGCACAGCCCCTTGGCCTTCCCAGCTTGCAGGTTTAATCATTGGCTTGACGTTCAGGTGCCCCCTTATCACCCCATGATTAACAATCTGTGTGTTTAGCGTAGCACTGTAGACAGAATTGGCCTGTATACGAGACCTCATTTATCAGAGGCTTGATGATTAAAGATATGGGCTCAAAAGGACTTATGTCAACAGCTAGGCAGGTGCTAGCCATGGCTACTGTAGAGGTCTTCTGAGGTACTGATCTTCATGGCTCAAACATCAATTGATTGGTGGAACATGAACATCAGCAGATGATGATGAAAAGTAGTATTTTACTGGAACGTTGTGGTTTTCCCAAGAAAAACATACACATTTAAGCCATTATTTAATCGCTCAGTTATTTCGCTTATACCTTCCACGTGATGAATTTAAATGTTGACAGAACTAAATCCCCTGTAAACAAAAACACACTCAACACATTCAACCAACTTAACGTCCATGATGCAATTACAAAAAGCAAACATTGGAGCTATATGTCTGCATGTTTAAGGAAAGCAGCAGGTAATTTCCTGCATCGTTTTGTTTTTCAACTGTGTACTGTAGGCCTGCTGTCTGTCTACACACATTCTGGTGTGTTCTCAAGGCCAATATTTGCTTCTGTCCATATACAATGATATGCATCACAATGCATCTGCTCAGTCAATGTAGTGTATTTTCAAATATTTGACTATCAGGCTCAGTTTCCTTGCAGGATCATCTCTCCTAGTGTGTTAGGGGGTTTTTGTGCTTCCTGCATGCCCCTCTTCACTCATTCTTATTACTGCCTTTTATGTGTCCATCGTGCACAAGAGACATAATGGAATTCAGGCTCTAATCAGGCCTGTGCTCTCACTTATTTTTTCTCTCTTTCTCATTCTCTCTTTTTCTCATTATATCAATACTCTGCCCCCCCCCCCCCCTTTTGCTGCCTCCCTCTGAATGAGGGATTGAGGATGGAGGCCACGAGAAGAGCAGAGAGGGGGTCTGAATGGCAGTGGGATCTGGTGGGGGTCGCTGGTGTATTGGGTGCTTGCAGGATGGCGTTGGGGTAGCTGCTGCTTCACCAGCTCTTTATTCATGTTCTGGCCTTTGGAATTTCGTCTCTCTCTCTCTCTCTCTCTCTCTCTCTCTCTCTCTCTCTCTCTCTTTTCGCATTCTTTATTAATATCCTCATTGTGAAACATACCTCACCCAAGCCTTATTTTACAAACTTCACCTAAATGGCCTTAAATAGTACATAAGTACCAAAAGGGTGAATTGATCTTTAGAGTGCCGACTTGAGGTAGAATCAAGGTTGACTGGTCTCTCGATGTCCCGTCAGTCTTTCGCTGTTATGATAGGACCAGCTTGCATATTCCTTTCGCTCAATTAGACCGCTTCTGTTTGGAGTGGAATTTTAGGGCCTCAAGGCCTCTCCCCTCTCTCTGCTAAGAGCTAAGTCTACTATCATGCAAATACTAGCGTTTAAACCTATTACGTCTTTTGTTCCTGAATCTTTAATTCTTTTTTGTACATGACTTGGATGGTTATTTGGTTGACGGTATTTGAAATTTTTTTAAACGGCTGCATTTGGAAATTGACAATAAAAAAAAAAAACATCACTTAAAACAAGCAAACAAACAAAATTTAAATGTTACAAGTGGAACAGCATCAGTTATGGTTATGAACTGTAAAGTGTTTAGATGAACTTACAATAACAGGTTGCTATAGACTGTAAGTTCAGGTGCTGAGATTGACCTCTCAGTTCCCAGGCCTGTTTTCTGTTCCTTAAATGTAATAAGAACAAATCTACAGACACACTATAATTGTGCCATCAGTTTCATGTTCCTAAATTACAGTTTTCAAGTGGTTCCGCATGAATTCAGTGATTTACATACAGTGTAAATGAGGTGTTCAGAGGAATGTATCTTGAGACAGTTGCTTTGCCCCCAGCTCTGTTGACATTTGAGACAAGGAGAAAACCGTCACATGCCTTTCTAAACGCCTTCTCATTTACCGCATGTGGGATGGGAACTGCTCCCGTTCAAAACTAATCCACTGCTGACTTGGGTTCTGATGCCAAAGAATGTTAAATTAGATTATTTTTTATTTTTAAAAAGTGAATAATATGTGCTTAGTGAATCAGCCATCATTTTGTAAACTTGAAATTTAAAGTGACATGTCTAAAGGCATTCTTCTGTTCAGATTATATGTGCTTTTGCTTGATCGAACTCTTTATGATGGCTCTGTTCAGACTAGACTGACAAACCGGAATTTCATAGAAATAAAAAATAATCAGAAATATGTCATTAAAAATAAAACCTTAATATATGGTATACGTTTTATATATTAGGTAAAAAAATTGTGTTTTGTTTCTTTCCTTTTTTTCATCTTTAGTTTTTTTTCTTTGCGTTGTCCTTTTTACTCAGTATTTGTTCAGTCTTGGTTACTTAAATGACTCCAAAATTAAACAAAGAAAAATGTGTCATGTTAAACCACAAAGATGATAAAGTACATCTTCTCTGTCATCACTGTTGTTTTTTTCCTTTATCTTTTTAAAGATCACTTAGTTAACAAAAAGTACTCATAATTATAATTTCCAGGAGCAATTTGAACAGAGCCCGACACGTCCCTCCAATATTCACACATGTCTCTGACTGCTCTGGACGTGCTTTAAACTTTCTATTTCCTTTCAGGTCTTTCGAGTGATATGACAATGTATCTGAAATCACATGACAGGCTTTCAGGCTAATTCATTTGACTAATTGATATCAGTATACACAGTGCCGGTACAGTATATTACCAATAACAGCTCTGTTTGTGTGTTCTGGAATTTAAGAATGTGTTTAGGGAAGCCAGTCTGCTTTTCAAAAGTGGTGACGCTCCTCTAACCGCCACTCCAAGCACATCTCGGCCACGAGAGTTTAGGACTCTTTAGTGTCTGTTGTGCTTATCACTCAGATACGGATCTCAAACAAAACAGGACGTTTAAGGTTGCTGTCTCTGCTTGTTCCCTGAATGGCTCTGTGCCATTTACTGTGGGCACTTCTCCATTCAAGGCACTCGGTACACAGCAATTAGACAAATAAACCACATTTTAGCATCTCACACACACAGCTATTATGGTATTCATAAGAAGTTGAACTAATACTGCTTTGTCTTTTATTTATTTTCATATGGGTGTGTGTACTTTTATTGTAAGCTTTGGTTACCACGTACAGTATACGGTGGCCATAAATAAAAGTGAACAAATGTGAACGGAATAAACTGGAAAAAAGAAAGGTGAATCACACACATTACAACATTTAAAACTTCACTAAATTACATGAATTCTTCCTTTTTTTGATGTTTCATTTACCAAAACATGCAGATAAAAACCCCAATGTATGAGCATGTATATTAGCCCACTGTTGAATATTACACTGATGAGCTCAGATATTCAGTGCCTCAGCCCTGGCAGATGGCTGAAGGTTCCAGGAGAAAGGTCTCCTGCCGCTGTCCTCTGTTCACAACGAGCAGCGGCATTTCTGCGTGCGTGCCATTTTTAAAGCCTCAGTGTCCACATTTAGGAATCCAGGGTCCATGTCTTGGCAGGAGCCCACAGGCCAATGTCCAACCTTTGCAGTGTGCCTGAAAGTGTATAGTCCTAATTCAGCCACCACCTCTATGCTGTCTCTTTGCATGGAGTTCACCTTTTGGCAGCCTCCCTTTTCTTTCTCACTGCCACTTTCTTCATTCATGCACTCATCGCTTACACAAAAGATAGAGCCTGGGCCTCTCACAGGCTTTGACTGAACTGAGAAATCACATCCTGTCAAATGGGGGACCAAAGAATCTCTCAGAGCGTGATGATATGTATGGCGCGGATGGCCATCTGTCCTTTTCTAGACTGGAATGAGATTGAGCACAGGAATGTGTAAAAAGGTGTTTATTAAGAGGAAAAGGATGAATATGTACAAATCCAGTGCAATCCTTTAGACGAGCTTTAAGAATCATTTGGATTGGTCCAACACTGCATCCGGCATTCTTGTCTTTATTGCTTTAATGCTGCCATTCATAGAAATACTGCTCGCGTATATTATTTGGGAAATGAAGGACGTGCTAGGATGCTTTTTTTTTTTTTTGATCCTTCATCCAAGTTCAGTTTCAAGAAAAAAGTAAACTAGTGTGACTGCTCCCCTCCAATACAGCCTCTCTGTTACTGCCTTTGCTTTGCCTTCTTCCTTCTTCACCCAGTGTGGCCCAGACACCATGCCGTCTGGAAGCTGTCCGCCCCACGTCTTCCCTAAAAGCCTGCAGAAATTCTGGGGTAATGGCTATTGTGTGCTCTCATTGATCCTTGACTGGCCATATTGTGGCCCAGCGGGATATCAAAGGGACAAAAGCAGTGTGCTGTATTGTCCCATGCTCCAAATGAAGAAGTCCGTCCTCCCTCAGAGGCCTACCCTGGAAGCGTCAGCACTGAGATGTTCTATGAGAGTGAAGGAAATGGGGATATGGTTAATTATTAATGCACCAATTCAGGTCTCCAACAGGAGCTATACTCCCTGCTAATTTCTACAAAAGGCCCTGGAATGTCCACAGACTTGCACAGATGTTAGACCTATTTGTGCATCTGTACCCACATAAAGTTCTATGTTCTGCTTCTTTTTTTTTTTTTTTTTGTAGTGCATGAAGTAGAACAATGTTTAAAAAGTTTTGTTTTATCTATTATAGGAACACTGTTGTTCGGATACAGTTCTATAACTGTAACAAATCTATAGAGAGGAACTATTGTTACCATACTATGGCCTTCTTTATGGAGTTGCACTTTAGAGGAAGGTTGGACAAACAACATGCTGGTGCACCTTTGAGGCATTTTCTATATTTTATTTGTGGGTGGTGCAATGTAATACTTGCCCTGGTTATGCTCCCCACGATGACATCTAGGGCTGAAGTGGAGTTCACTGTCTTAATAGCAAGAACATTACTTCTAGCCCTACTGTAAGTGCACAAGATTCAAGTATAAAAGTCAAAAAATAAATGTTTTTTTGCGAAATTAACAAAAAGTTACATTATTTTAGACATGTTTAATTTGTGTTTACTATTAATCTGACATTATGGTAATCTCCTTAAGAAGTTTGAATGCATTTAATGATATAATGTAATTAGTGAGTTGCTCACAGTCACATGCCTATAGTAGTGTCTCTCTACTGAGGGCTTCTCCTTCCTCTCCTCTTTCTTTAATGAACTTGCTCTCTCCATCAGCCTAATCCCCTATTCACACAGAGGGTCATTTGGTTCAGATGCACCTTCAGCTTTTTCCAAAGTTTAATTAAACACTCCCCTCTACTTTAAGCCAGACAGAGCACTCTCGCTGCAGGCCTTGCCTTTACAATGAAGTGAGCCTTTCATTTAGGCCATTGTTGGACTTAATGGCATCCTTGTTTGGTTTGAATCCATACGCTGGCTCCTTTGGTGCAGAGAAAGCCATGCTTTCTCGCGGCCAGGGATGGAGGCGAGGTTTAATGAGAGCACGATGCAGTAGTCTCCCTCAACAAAGCATGCTACAGTGGTGCACTGGTGTCACATAACCACACAGTTCAAAACTCGATAGAGAGGTGTCATTAAAAGCAGAAGATGCATGCAGAGTCATTAGCCAATCCAAGTTAAAATAGGTAAAAAAAATTAAATAAAAAAAGGCTTGACAAGATGTTTCCAAGCAGTAAGTCACACCATGTTGCATGTTAAAAAAATAAAATAAAAAAAAAGTTGGTGTGTTTTGTATTCAAATATGTGTAATCTCCAAATCTTGTTTCTTAACCTAAGCAAATCGCCCCCTCACAGGGCAAACTTTGGGGAAAACCCAAAGGAATAAATAATCCTTTTTGTTTTATTGCTGCCATTTCTTATCTTGCCCAACCAGTGCTAGAGCTCGGAAAACAGGGCTTCTGCCTTGGCTTTGTCACTGGTGCTGCTGTTCGGGTGTTTTTGTTGCGGGTCACTAGATTCCTCCTGCATTATTTGTTCCACAGTTCCCCTCTTAACTAGATTTGGTGTGTTTGTTTTCTAAGGGGTGACGTGCAGCAATTGTTGGTTGAGACACCCTGGATCAATCTCGGGCGGTTTGGTCGACCGCACAGGCCAGCTAGCATATGGAATAAAGACTGACAATTAAATTACCTTTGTCTTGATCCTTTTCTCTTGGTGGTGAAATCAAGATGGCCTTTTGGACAGGGAGACTTTAAAGAGGCCAGCTAGACCAAGGACAGGGCCAGATTCCTTTGAGGCTAATTAGTAAATGAAATAATTGGATCATCTTTTGCTCATCTATCAAAGGCTGCTTGGAAAAACAGTTAGACAGCAGTGAGCTCCGGAATGCCACTGGGTTGCCCGACCCTTTTCAGATACCCATTTTCCCCTCAAAAGGAAAAGAAGCATAATCCAATCATTTCTCTGCTTTCATGAACAGGCTTGAAAAGGTTTCCAACATATAAAGCATTTGATCCCAACCCCCTTTCTCACCTTAAGCTTAACCCTGGCCCACATACAGTACACTGACATCCAGTCAGTCATCAGCAGTGGTACTAAACCATATAGCAAGAAAACAAGAATACTACTGACCACTACAACTGAAAAGTGACAGTCTTTGCAGAGACTCATTGTGGTGGCTTTTATCCATCCTTCTCTCTTTTTGCATTTTGGTGTTTGGGATCAAATGTGAAAGGTGAATGACCATAAGCCATATAGGTGAAAGGTGAATGACCATATGGGTGGCCAATTAGGGATGGTCAAGCAAAAAGTCTCTTTGTCTAGTTGTCCCCTACCTAGTACCCTTTTGCACTTTGCCCATCCATCTCCATACTACTCATAACCCAATTACGACACAATGGTCATGACAGACCAACCGAAAAGTTTTATAAGTCTCTTTCAAATGTCTGCACCATTGGAACAATGATCTTTCATTGATCCTAGTTGTATAAAAGCTTATGATAAAAATAGAATGTTCAGAGTTACGTTTGCCTCTTTCAAAGCTTTTTGACCAGACATTGTTATCCTTTAGTTAGAAACAATATTCCCACTTGTAAATCTTCTGTCATATTTGCATGGAGTCTTTGCAACATGTGAACATTTCTTATGGCAAAATATACTGTAGCTGAATGTGCAGCTGATTGTATATATATATATATATCTTTCATATCTATATCCCCAATATATATCCAATTTATATCCAATATATACTCTACTATACAGTTTACATACAGTATATAAGGTTTTATAATATTTAAACCCCATAAAAACTCCATAAAAGTCATTACCAAAAATTATATTTTAAAATAACAAAATATAAAATAAAGAATATAATATATATTTAACTAATATCAAACAAGAGGGAGAGCAACCTGATACTACGCAGCACTCTCCAGTTGGAATGAATCAAATACCCTTAAGAGAGAGGGGTGTCTATGTGCACCATTCAGAATATAAACCTTAAGCTTCATTACTAATTAAAACACCTACACCTACCAACACAAAAATGACTTAGTGGTTAGCATTGTCGCCTTGCACCTCCTGGGTCCGAGTTCAATTCCCATGGGTTTCCTCCAGGTTCTCCAGGTTTCCTCCCACATTCCAAAAACATGCAGATTCGGCTAATTGCTGTTCCCAAATTGCTCGTAATGTATGTGAATGTGCATGTAAATGTTAACTGGAGGTCCTACCACGGTCGTACAAATGTGAATAAAGTGGTCACCATCGGCCTCCGCGGTCCCTAGTTGGACTACAGAGGTTTCTACATGAATGGATCTACTGCAAAAACAGAATATAACAGTTTCTACACTCCTCTAATCTGAAGAATCGGAGGGGTCATGATTTGAACACTTGTAAATCGGACTCATACATGTAGTTAAACATTCCAGAAAACACACAAGTGTATTTATATGTACACTATTATATGTGTGCTTAATCAGTTTAGAGAATCTTGTTATTGTTCAAAATGCACGGACACAAAAAACTGTGGAAACCAAATTCACATGTACACCCAGTAGAAAAAGATGATTCTATAGTTCGTGATCTCTGGTTGTATGAATTTACGCCAACATGATAGAACATGTTGTTATTTAAAGTGTACACACTGCAAAGCTATCTAGACTTCTATCAAGATATAGACTTCACAACAAACCGGTTTCAGTTTCTCAGAATTTATTGACCATTTCTGTCCAAACTCCAGAACTGGATTTTTTTATTATTATTTTTTTATAGTGTTTTGCCTTACAACATCAATTGAGCCATGCCAGAGCACAAAAACAAGTTTGGTGTGTTTACAAATGAGGTTTCCCTCTTAGAGTCTCAGATAAAGTGGATCATGTTTAAGGTAATGCATAGTGCTATTTATTTATTTTTTTTTTTTTTAAACCTGTCCTAGATTGCATGAATGTAAACCAGGTGCAACCATCCTTTCCAACTCAAGCTGCAGTTTGTCTCCTAGTGTGTGACCCAGGAAATGCCACAGCATGGCAGTTTTTTTGACTTAACACCTCCTTTGCTCTTTACTCAATACAGCCTAGGGTCTTATTAAGGTTGCCCAGTGAGCAGTCTGTCAGTTGTGGCTATTGGGAAGTACATTATGCCCCTAAAATCCACAGTGACTCCAATAAGAGCTTCCCAAGCACTGCTGAGAGCCACTGCTGCACCATATTCTTTCGGAGAAGGATTTAGAAGCATGACTCGAGCCCTATGCTGAATCCCTCAGATTAACGGAGTGTGGGGCCTGCTGCTCAAACTCCTAGCAAGGCCTATGTTCCGCTCAGGGACAAGGGGTGCCTCTATTGTCCGAGATGAAGCCTCTCTCTGCTGGAAGAGCTGATGGCTCTTTTGTGTGCTCTCGGTCTGGAGAAAGGGTTTAGGAGCTAATGAGGGCTGTGGATTACAGGGTGCAGAGCGCTCCTCAGGCCTTAGCGCTCCTGCAATAAGCAGATAATTACACCATCGTTTGGAGTAAAAATCACCACGGGCTCAGCCAGAGGGCACGAGGTCATGAGTTGACCTGAGCGTGTGGCTGAAGTGACCCTTGACTGTATGCTGCTGCATGGGTTTATAGCACTCAGGAGCTCTTGGAACAGCATGGCCAAAACACTATTAGCATAAATGATCACAGGGCACTAAGGGTCAACCCTGAGAAAGCGGCTCAACTGATCTCGGAACGGATGACCTAAATACTAAGTATATTTTCTTTTTCATCACTGCTCTGAAATCAGTAGGTGCACTAACCAGAGAGACTAATCATTAACAGTACTACCATTAATATTTGTGTTATGTAAGTGATATGTCCTATAATCATACAGTATATTCAGATTTTTGGGGGGTAATTTCTACATTTGTATGCATCGGACAAAGGCAAAAATGTATATGAATCAAATTAAGACTTCAGATTGAGTGCATAATGGAACGACAATGTTATAGTCCTTCAAATTCCTTCAGAGATACAGCTTATCAGCTGCAGCTGAACAAAAAAATAAAAAGCATTTTACTGGCGCGCACACACTTTATATGGTTTATGAAAGGCAGCCTGTTTCCAAGTGACACAATAAAGTAATAAAAGGCTTTTGCTCTCAGATTATAAGTCAAAATGTCAGATTGAGGGGATACTGAGAGACTCCTTTTGAGCTCTGGGATGTCACAGATGCCCTGGCACCTCATTTATTTTCATCAGGACCAATGGGCCTTGCAGCATTGTGTATCTACCTCCAACTGAGCCAATACATTTTGCCTAGCAACATGCAGCCCTGCAGGGCATACGCTGGACTACGACCTCCAGCAAACATGATGTGTGCAAATGTGCATGCATGCAAAAATACATGCGCATGCACATGCACACACACACACACACATATTCGGCAAAAACTCTGATTATGCCAAATTCTTTTACAAGCAACTGTTAATTTCCACTCTTTTTTTCTCTGTCTGATGTCCTATCCCTCTCTCTCTTTCTCTCTCTCTCTCTCTTTCTATCTATCTCTCTATCTATCCATCTATCTATCTCTCTGCCCTATTCATTCATTCATTCATTCATTCATTGCACTTTTTCTCTCCCGCTCTCCCAAATAACATTAGTTAATGAGAGGCGTCATGCCCTACAATACCGTATAATACAGGCCCTTCGACCCTGTGTTACCTTTACTCCCAGCATGCCTGGTCTTTTCACTATGCTTGCTTCCCCTTATAGGACAGCTGCAGCAGGACAAGACAACCATAGCAAATCCTGAAGAAAGCTCAATCAGAGGGGCTGTGAAAAGAGGCCAAGCTGGATTTCCCTACCAGCCAATCAAAGGTTTCCCCCAGGGCACTTAATTCATAAACACTCACTCAATCATATGCACACACAAACACGCATACACACATATGCACACAGCTTCATTGTCGCCCTTCACTACAAGTGCGTGCCACTATTCTTTCAGTTCAACACACAGCACAGCGGGGTTCTTGTATTGGGGTTCAGTGTAATTTGAGGTTGTGGCCCCTTCTGGCCTAGTGGCACATGCCCGCTCAGTTGAGGGCATGATGCTGGCTGAATTGCTCACCGCAGGGATTACAGAGAGGGACGACAGAATTCCAAAATGTTCCCATGCATGGCTGTTTGCATTAGCAGTGAAAAGACTGTTCTAATTTGTGTGAGGGAAATTTCAAGACAGCCAGACTCATAATTCAAAAAACAAAGAGCAGAATATTCCTGTTCAAACGAATAAGACATTAGATAAGGAATACATTGCAGTCTTTTTCGGTATTATATTAAGAGCTAAACAGGATACTACTCTTAAGCTTTTGTAAACTAACAAAGACAATTCAAGCAATGTATTACAATGGTGCCTTGTGACAGCAGCAGTCAACTTAACTCCCATGTATCCTGAGTTTCAATACTTGTGCCGAATTTTAATCAAGTGCCAAGCCAGCACTGACACAAGTGGAATAGTAACACAAAACCCTTCACACTGACACCATTCCTCATTGTAATTCGGTAAAAAAAAAAAAAAAAACTTCACACACAGCAAAAGCACTTTTCATCTCAAAGCTAAGACTCTTCAACTTCAATGCATCACCTCTGTGGACGCCTTAGGTCCGGCAATGGACGATCGGTGTGGCTGTGAATGGACACCAGTCTATTGTTACGGTATCAGCGCAATAGGGGGCAGGCCAGGCAAGCCCCTCACAGAGTGCAACACAAGAGCTGCTGCTGGTGACCAGAGCGAAGAGGGCCGGCAAAGGAGGGTCCAGTGCCTAGGCTCAGACACTCCCATCTCTCTCTGTTCCTGCCCGGCTGTATTGTAAATAGGGGCCTTCGAAAGGGGAAGACAAAAGCGCTGCTTGGTTCAGGCTGTTTTAAGCTCCATAGAAGCCTGTTCGGAGTGAGTGCTTCTCCTGTTCCTTCTTTTTTTGTGGAAGAGGGTGGTGCAGACACTGGGGGGCGGCACCGTGACGAATGGGCTTTGGGTCACCATTGCTTTTGTGGATGGCGGTGTGTGCCTGAATGGAGGACGTGCTGCCTCTCTCCCTGCATGGCCCCCAGAAGCTGAGGTTGGGGGTGGGATGGGTGCAAGGTGGGGTACAGGGGGGATTTGATTATGGGTCTGTGAAGGGGCTACGACACAATGAATTAGTCTGTATGTCACCCCAGCTTTGTCATGGGGAGAAGTTAAAAAAGAATACATAAAGTGATAGAATTTATCTGAAATAATCATGCGCACAGATTTCTATTTCCTTTTTTAAAATTTAAATCAGATCTGTTATTTGTTCTCCTTTTAAGAACACAAAGCTATTACCAAAACTGCAAAAGGGCTTTTTCATCCTGTTGGAACTTTTATAAATTCTGACCTGTATTGTTTTTTTACCATTGTAGTTGTCTCAACGTCCCTCCTCTTCGTTTTTCAAAGATTCTCACCTACAATTCAAATGTGACATAAATAATACCTCCTAACCTAGAAGAACAACGTTTGGGCGAAGTATGGACATGCAGCAGTAATGAGATAACATTCATTTGAATGCATACATAAAGGAGCATTCGCTGATGAATGAGATAAGCTCCCCATTGCTTAATAAAGGACTGGTTCTCGCTCTTGTCACCAGTGCAGAAGTCAACGGGAGAACACAGTGGCATGCATACTAATAATGCATCCACATCCCTGGCGCCCAAAACGTTTGTTCTGTTATCCTGGGTCACCATTCGAGTCTCAGAGGATGTCTCTCTTTGCTGGCAAATGGAACCATCAGTAGCTTTATGTCCGTGTAGCCATGACAGTCAGCGGAGCAGGTTGGTGAGGCTTTGACGGGTGGATGATTAGCATTTCACTCTTGTTGCCTTTTGTGTGGTTTTGAAGGGAAGGTATGTTTGCCATTTGCAGGAGTGAAAGTGCGGCACGCATTGACTGTCCCTCTGCAAGGGTCGTTGCCCGTCACAATGACTCCTCACTGGGCTCATGGACTGCACCGCAGAGGTTGGAATGAAGCTACATGTTTGTTCTATTGATAAGGATGACATGCAGGTTATTTGCAGATGCAGGGGGCACATGAGGTTTGATTAGGGAGGAAGTTAGGACTGAAGTCAGGGGGGGGGGGATTGACAAGCTTTACAGAAAGGAAGACCCCCCAGTATGGACATTCCTTAGTGTAAGGTGCAGGTCTTAGTGTGAGGCAAATCAGCAGCTTGATGAGGGACTTAGTTTGGCATGAATGCAGGTTGTTAAATGGAAAGTCGGTCAGGCTGGCTGAATGTTTATTCATATAAGTACGTTTCTGTAAAAATCCAAGATAAGAGACGAATGTATTTCTGAATCACAAGCAATAAATAAGTGAAACGATACTGACTGACAAGAGAGCAGGTAGCCTTGCTGTGGTTTGATGGGCGGATGATTAGCATATTATCCATGTTGTCTTTTGTGTCTCGCTGAAGAGAAGGTATGTTTGCTGTTTGAAGCAGTGGAAGTGTGGCACGCATTGACCTCCACAGGGGGTGTTGCTCATCACAATGACTCCTGCCTGGGCTGATAGACTCCACTAAGTATTGTTTTCAGGTTCACTATGATGGTGAAATAGTTGTGTCAGTTTAAGCTTAGAGGGGTTTAATGTAAGAGGAAGTGGGTGCACTCCTAAGGGAATTGCGCATGCCCACTTCCCCTTATTTAGACATTCCTTGGTGCAAGGTGCAGAGCAGATGATGGAAAGGCCTGAGGAGGGCTTGGCAAACATGCTTTGTATGCTTTAAGTATAAATGTTTGTTTAATCAGGATTAATGTTATGGTTGATGATTCTGATTAGTTTTTGTACTTATTTGTTTTAGATTCAGGTTTAACGTAGCGTAGCAGTGTTGTACAGCACACATACAAACGGAAACTATCAACAGCAGTAAATCACGAAGAACATGTCATGAAGATTAAGGATACCATCTTATGACTTGAGTGAAATCTGTTAGCAAACGTTGGAGATATTTAAGACTATTATTGGCATTTTAAATACATATATTGTATGGTATAACTCAGTCTGTATCTACACAACTGTAATTGACAAGAATTTGAGTGTGAACAACAAATGATGGTTTTTGTCCATTTTAGTAACATTTGTGTTGTTACTTTGTGGAATGTCTGTGAAACAGATCAGTTCCTACAAACTCGCCATTTTTCTATCTGTCTGTCTGTCTGTCTGTCTGTCTGTCTGTCTGTCTGTCTGTCTATCTATCTATCTATCTATCTATCTATCTAT
>JAQQZT010000023.1:11324238-11341507 GCA_030068275.1 Clarias platycephalus
ACAGACATACATACAGACATACATACAGACAGACGGACATACATACAGACAGACATACAGACATACATACACACACAGTGTATTGCAATATTTATAAATTTTTAGCTTTATCAGTTTATCACCAGCGAACAAGCTGGAGACAGTGGCATGGAACCAGACTCAAAAAGCCACCCATCTTCATTCGGGTGATAGTGTGACCATAAAAACAAATCCCTTTCATAACTCAGTGCTGTCTGGTCAAAAAACGTGCAACTGTATAACAGGAAATTAATTCATATCCATTTTGCTGAGGTTACTATGGCGATAGAATAATGCCAAAATCAGGGAACACGAATGAGATAATGCGCACGCAAAAAAGAGCCGTGCGCGTGATTATTTAAGAAAAAAAGTGCAGTGCACTCACAAATTAGATACACCCATGAGGATTTTGAAGAGCAAGAGCTTTGAGCGCAAATGAGACTCTCATGTGCAACATCTCCGTGCTCGTGGACGCAGTATTACGCTTGCTCCTGGGTATATTTTCCTTTTTCTCAGTTAGTTGGCGTGTTCCTGTCAGTCAGTGGTCGGGTACAGTCACAGTTTTATCCCGGAAAATGATTGGCCTCAGTGGCTTCAGTATGAACCAGCAGAACGGGAAACTAATCTGAAAATCCTCACTCACAATTTTTATATATTGTAATGGGAAAACATATTTCTTACTGCATAGTGAAATTCTTTCTTATCATTTCCCAGTGTGGGAGCCGGAGTTAGAGCACAGGGTCAACCATGAGAAGGAGCCCCTGGAGCTGACAGGGTTAAGGGTCTTACTGAAGGGTCCACCATGGCAGACTGGTGGAGCTGGGGCTTGAACTGCCAACCCTATGATCAGTAAACCAGATGGTTAGCCTGCTGAACTGTCACTGCCCACCTACCTTTGATCAGAGTAGGAGTAGTGGATCATAGAATACTAGCGTTTTACTCTGGAAATGTAGCATGACACCATTCCGTGCTTTACTGTATACTGTAGGTCAATGGTGGTATTAAACACAATGGACACATTTTTATTGGGAGCCAATGCGGTGTGGATAAGTGTGTAATAATTTCTTTTGGTTTAATAAGTACTCTGCTTGCTACATTCTGGACTAACTGGAGCTTATGCACCTAGTGGAACATTTAGATAAATAAGGCATTACAATAATCCAACCTGAAGGTAACAAGCATGACCTATTTTTTCTGCATCTTGCAATGACATTATATTTATTATTTAGCAATATTTTGGAGATGAAAGAAGGCCATCCTAGTTATACAGTATTATCTACATGAGCATCAAATGAAAGGATGGAATCAATAATCACACTAAGGCATTTTAATGCTACACATGATGAAACGGAAAGGCCATCTAGAGCTTGTATGTAATCAGAAATCTTATTTCTAGTTCATGTAGTCCTAGTGGCAATGCTTCTTCCTCAGAATTACTGTAAGTAGAAGGAAGTTAATAAGGATCCTGTATCTAATGGCCACAGTCCTCAACTTTTTATTAGGCAGATGTCTCTCATACGGCTTTGCTGAGCTATGCAACTATGTATCTTTAGTTGAAAGTAAAGCCATTTACAACAGTTCATAAACAATATTACCCAGAGGTAGCATATACAGTACAGTATAGAGACAAAAGCAGTGGACCTAAAACAGAACCTTGCAGAGCACCAAACCTGGTATGCAAAGAGGAATCGCTCTTTGTGTAGCATCAGTTTGTAGATGGTGATTCAATGGGAGAGTCAAGGTCAATTTTTATTAATCACTGCTGGTTCAAAAGATGAAGGTACATAGCCAGTGCTGATGGAAGAACTAGATTTATTTAGAAGCTGTTCAACTAGTCCTGGAATGAAAAATAATGTGCACGTTAGGTACAGTATACAGTAGGATGTACTGTAGTACATAAATAGATGATTTTCTTCAGGAAATTAATTACTTTAGTTCAGTCTCTTAAAGGGGAGTTAAACATGCTAATTGTTAATGTGATATAGCTATATTGTCATCTATGTTACTAGTTATCAAATAGCATGCCTTTAAATATAAAGTCTGAATTCTTCACCTAATATTTTCACTTTTGTCATAAAAAAATGAAGCCATCACCTATACACATAATTGGTGTGCAGGTTTATGTGGTGCTCTTATTCACATTATTAAATAAGAATTGAAATACTGAAATACTGAAATACTACCAATTTAGTTTGAAGCGATTTGGAGTGGTCCTTTGTTTGTGTGCGTGTGTGTGTGTGTGTTTGTTTGAGTGTGATTGTTATACCAGGGTGCTAGTTTTTTTCTCTCTAAGAAGAGGAGGAGGGGTGTGTGTGTGTCTGTGTGTGTATGTAAAGGGGCACGGTGTCCAATGACAAACTGCAGGCTGATACAGAGAGAGAGGAAATGGATCTTTAACCTCACTAATGAGATTTTCTTTTGCTTTACACACGCGCGCACACAGGTTATAATAAAAGTACACGCGCGCTGTACACACACGCATACAGTACAAACACAAAATAAAATATGTTTTTTACGCGCACACACGTGGTCACAGTGTTACCAGTGAGAGACGCGCACTAGGACTCAGCAGGGGAGACGATTACCCACAATTCGCGCAAGAGAGAGAAAAACCATTGGCTCAGTTGTGATCACGTGACGCTCGGCGTCAAAACAAGAAGCGCATGCATGATACATGATACTCGGTACTCGTAAACCAAGACTTGTTCGTTTTCCAAGTCAAAATGTATTCTAAATAAATTTATTCTAAATCTTTGCTTGTCTTGCGGAACACTCGCAAACTGCGTTACTCGCAATCCGAGGTTCCACTGTACACACAGTATGCAGAGTATATATAGAAATCTGTCTGGAGACAAACCAGGAAGTGTTCGCTCAAGGAAAAGGAGGGAAAGTCTTGGCAAAGAAAATGAATGGGGAAGAGAGCCTGGGAGCATTAACTCATTAATATCAGATCCAAGAGGAAGCAATATAAAAGATAAAGAGATGGGAAAGTTCACATAATGTCATAAAACCTTATACTTACTTAGCTAGTAGTTTAGCTAACCCCTTTCTGCCTAATAAAATTAAAATATATATTATCAGAACCCTTAACAGTAAACAGAAATGTACTCTCCTTTTATTCTGTCAGGTGTCCGGTATTCTTACATCCACATGCTGCATGATGTGGCCACATATAACTGTCCACCATCTAATTACACTAACTGTCAGTTGTCAGTTCCACCAATCATGGTTAGTTAGTTCCGCAAATCGCAGGTGGACATGTGGTGGCATTAATACATTAAATAAGAATTTTATATTTACTTAATTTTAAGAATAAATAGTGTGGACCCGTTGTGTAAAAGCTATATCACACTCGAGGATGTGCTCTTGTGATCAATGTCAGCAGGTCTGGATGTCTTTGACGCTCAGGCTGTGCCCTTGTTCCCAAGACCATAACTTAGCCATGCTGATATTCATCTCAACAGCACAACATCGAGTGTGATATTGCTTAATTGAATTGAACACACTGAACAGTGAATCACTGAGACCATCATCTTAAAAAAAAAAAAAAGGCTAGATAATGTATTGAAGTATAGTGAACAGAACACAGTAGGGATGTAACCAAGCATGAATACATTATATACAGAGGATATTAACATTCTACACAGCCTTGTTAAAATGCCAGGCTTTTGTGATGTAAAGAGACCAAGATAAATAATTTCTGATCTTTTTTCCTACATTTAACATGACCTCAACAGAACAACTCAACATAAAAAACTAATTGAAATCTTTTAGAATAGGGGAATTAAAAAAATGAAAAACTAAAATAATGTGGTTGCATAACATAAGAATTAACCAATCACTTTCAAACTTTTCCTGACATTTACTTAATTGCATCTCACAGAGAAAGTCTTGGTCTGCAAAGAGCATACAAAGCAGGGATCTCAGAGGGACCTTATTGTTGAAAGGTATCAGTCAGGAAAAGCGTACAAAAGAATTTCCAGTGCATTAAACATACAGTACCATGGGGCACAGTGAGGCACAGTGGAATTACCAAGAACTGGATGTCCAACCAAAATTGATAACAAGACAAGAAGAAACCTTGCCAGGGAGTATAACAGTACATGTGACAACAATCTCCCATATGTTTCATTTGTCTGGGCTATAGGGTAGTGATGCAAATTTTTGTAAAAAAACAAAAAAAAGAAAAAACAGTGTACATCAAGTCTCCCTAAGCCAACACGTATGTATTATCATCTGAAGATGTATGTTTTGTGCAAACAAACGCTATACCCATGGTGGTGGCTGCATCATTTTTATGGCTGCTTTGTCTCAGCTGGAACTGGGCCTTAAGTCAAGGTGGAATTATGAAAATTTCTAAATCTCAGTCAATTTTGGCACAAAACAAAAGAACAATCAAGAATTTCACTTTTCAGCACAACAGAGACCCTAAGCATCTATCCGAATCAACAAAACAATGGCTTCACAAGAAGAAGATTAAGGTTTTGGAATCGGTCTAGCCAAAGCCCAGACCTGAATCCACATGAAAATCTGTGGGGAACATGAAGAGTGCTGTTCACAGGCTGCCCTTGAGATCTGACCAATTTGGAGTGGTTTTGCAAGGAAGAGTGGGCAAAAATTACCAGGTCAAGATGTGCCATGCTGGTAGACTCATAAAAAAAAAAAAAAAGGCTGAGTGTTGTTTTAAAATCAAAAGGTGCTTCTATGAAGTATTAGGGTAAGGATGTGCACATTCATGCAACCCAGGTTATTTTAAAGTTTTTTTTATTTTATTATTATTCTATTTTTTCCCCTTAAAACTGTTTCAGTTTGTCTTTCAGTTGTATAGGTTACATGTCACATTGAAGATTACTGTACATTATACAGATTGAATAGATAAATTAATACACATACACAATTGAGCAGCAGATGTTAATTTATAATTATTATTATTATTATTATTATTATTATTATTAAAAGGCTTTTGGATTACATTTTAGAGATGTGACTCTTATGGGATCATAACAATAAATTACAGATTCAAATAGTGGCACTGCATTATGCCCCTATAGCAAAGTAATTGCTTAAACCTCTAATTGACCCATTTTTAATATTAGCGCAATGAGCATAGTCCTTTACACATTATGCGTTACTGTCACTGGTAATTTCAATTATTCTTTATAAGCACTTAAATTGGTAGTTGATGATTGACTCAGACCTTTCAATCTCACTTTAATTGAATTTAAAACTGTTGTTGTCCTTTGCAGTCTGTGGTAAGCTCTCGTTCAAGCCCAAGAACCTGGCACAAACCCACTGGCCGTGGCATGCAGCCATCTACCACAGTGTCCCTTACCACACCAGTCCCATTACAGGGAGGGCCGACAGCCGAGGGGAAATGTTTTCTGAAGATGACCATGACTACTGGCAGGAGGAGAGCATGGAGAAGTGGCATCTGGTGTGCAGTGGTGCTTTGGTGAGCCAGCATGCTGTCCTGGTGCCAGCACACTGTGTAACTGAGCCTGGACAATCACTGCCTAAAAACATGGCTGACCTGAAAGTAGTGCTGGGAGAAAATAAGAGGCTTCAGCACATAAAGGTAGAAACTCACCCTTCCTGACATTTTGATTAAATCTTATCCAGGAACATCAGGACTTCATAAAATGGAGTCCAAATGTCTAAAAAAGACGAGATAAAAAAATCTGGGATTTTATTTTTCATTAAAAAAAATAATATTGTTATTCTTTATATATATATATACATTTTTTTTTAAAAATATAAAGCAAAGAAATTAAATGTTAAATATCTTGAATATGCAATATTTAACATCTTGCACTTTCCATGTCTTTATTTAAATGTAAGTAAATCAATAATGTTAACTACTGTACTTTGTACAAAAGATCAGATTTTGCTCTTCTATGAAAGCATGTGCTTAGACAACACTTGGAGTGGAATGGATTTGAGCAACAAAAACAATTGCGGAGTCCATGCCGACTTAAATGTTGATATAATTTAAGCAAATTTGTTCAGTCTATGTCAATTTAATTTGTAACAAAAAGTAATGCAAAACAGAACATTTTCACTGGTGTGTCCAGATTTTGGACTGCAGTTTATATTGTAGGAACCAATATCATAGTCTGTTATCTACAACTAGTTCATTTCATAGTTATCAAAAGGTTTACTTGAGCAAAACGACTTTAAAGTCGCTGCATAAAACAGCAAGTTAAAAATACAGATCCGTGAAATGATTGCAGCCTGATCACACACAATTTTCTTATCAAAGGATGTAAAACCAAGACAAAAGACAAGTAAATGACTAACAAAATGTTTAAATCCGCATTAAATATTACAGCATAACCTTTCATAAATTATTATAGTTATCATAATAATACTGTTTTTTATTCTGAATGGCAAGTTTTTGCTTTATCCTTAAAATAAATGAAATATACAAAGACAGGTGATGAATCAAAAGGCAATCATGAATAGATGAATAGATAAACATACTGTAGCAAGGGCGGATACTTCTAGACAGGTGTACAGCATGATATAATCATTGATATAATTAATAATTAACATTGAAGTATGCTTTGTGGCATGATTAGAAGGCCTAGTTGACCTCAATTTTAGATCAAGATGGCAAGAGGAAAAGATCTATGCCTTTGAAGGAGGGGTGTTTATTGTTGAACAGATGGCAGCAGCATAAGCCAATTGCACCAGTCACTAAAGTGACATCTGCATTTGTGGTTCAGTAAATGGGGCTAGAAATTGTGGCTTAGAGCACACATTCGGTGATTTTGATGGTCATGCTTTAGAGTGCTCTTTAGGTGGTGACTGAGAATGTCAATCCGGGATGTGATCAGACTATAATTTTAGGATGTAAACACACACACACACACACGCACGTACGCACGCACGCACGCACACACACACACCAAAAGACCGTTTTGAAGCTCTGATCTGATATAAACCACATTCACTAGTCTACAGAGATGTGAAAAAATGGGCATGAAGGTCATTTAGTCAATGGTGTGAGTGCATATTTTTTACATGCCAAGAGAATAGTTGCAGAAATGAACGCGTAAACCCTACAGATGTGCTCCAGTTATCTTGGCGCTGTTATACTGTGGGGGTAAATTGCTACCGGTGTTTGAGTTCGCTTGTCTCCTTAAAGAGAAGCATCACTGCAATTCAGTACACAGTGTTCATCTACGTTGAACCATTACCACCGAGATGAAAGAGGTCTCTTTCAGGACGACAATATCCCATTTACAGGGCACAAGGGCACAAACTTGTGCATTAAATAATGTAATATAGCATTTTTTGGGGGAGATGCAATTCACCACCATCAACAAAACCCTATTTGAGAGATTGAACCCAGCACTGCTGCCATAACAACTGGCAGTGCAACCGAAAGAAGATTTGCATCGCCATTCTATTAATGTGATGCCCATTGCTGTTGAAGTGTCTCTTCAATGTCAATGAGAGAGAACTACAAAAGAGCTTGAAGAAATGGTCAGTAAACCTTTTCTTGGTAGCACTGGAGGTTGTTGCTATGGCAACAATGACACTCTCAACACTTTAGAATCCCCTTGAATAAATATTTTGCTTTAAAAGTTTATGCATTTTGCTTATCAATTTGGTTCACCCCTACAGCTTAGTAATATTGCTTTGTGTTCGAAACTTTGACATCTCCTTATTTCTTCCTTACAGGTCTCGGATATCCTGGTTCATCCAAGCTATGATTCTACTGGGTTTGACTCAGACCTAGCTATACTGAGGCTGGTGGAGAAGGCAAGGATCAGTGAATTTGTTTCCCCTGTGTGCTTACCCCATCTGCAAGGAGGGGAACTAACTGTGAACCAAGCCTACATCACTGGCTGGTCTGTAGCAAGAAAACATGAAACACTCTCTCAAGTGGCTCAGACTGGAATTATCGAACTAAGTGATGTGTTGCAGTGTGAAAGACAGTATGCTAAACAAGGCCTTCCCAACAGTATTACTGCGAATATGTTGTGTGGAAGGCAACATCCTATCAGTTCCAGTACAATATGTCCTGCAAGATCAGGGGGAATCATACTTGTGCCTACTGTGCCAGAGCACAGGAGAGCGGAGGAAAGTGTATCCGAGTCTAACTGGGATCTACTGGGCCTGGTGAGCTTTGGGTACAATGTGCAAAATTGTAATCCACACTTGTACACTGTATATACACGAGTGGGCAACTTCAGGAACTGGATTGAAAATAACATGAAGTAATATTCTTTGCATACTAACATATACAGATGTGACAAGTCAGGCCAATAGTTATGAAACTCATTGACTATACGAGGGGTAATTTTATAAATTATGGACTGCTGGTATTAAAATTTGTGCAGAGTGAAACAATATTGATCCCCAGAAAGATGGTGCTGAACAAATTCTGACACCTTCTGGGTTTAGCCAAGCTAGTCTTTAAAGTCATTTTACAAAATTGGAAAGCATTGACATGTACAGCATCTGGCAGATGCTCTTATCCAGAGTGACTTAAAGTACTGTGCAAAAGTCTTCAGGCAGTCATTAAATTCATATTAAATTAACTGGAATTATGAATATTAAATTTAAAAAAATGTTAACAAATGTTTTATTGTGACAGGCTGCAAGGTGCCCAAAGATATCATTTTTTAATATTAATTGTTTATGTAACAACATCAGCAGCAACCCCATTTCCCCTCTCGTCTGTTCCAACCACTCAGCATTCAGCTTCACCAGTATACTAATCACCGGCCTGATCATCTGTCATTATCAGGTACAGGGACTGGACTGAAAATGAGAGCCGAAAACTTTACAAAAATGAGACCCATAGTGTCCTTCACGGACTATTCCACATTAAAATACAAAAAAAAAAAAAAAAAAAGGTCAGGCTCTTTGGAAGCAAAATATGAAGAAATTAGCAGTGGCTCAAGACTTTTGCACAGTACAGTACATTTAGCTTAAGGCCCCAACAGTAGCAGCTTATTGCTGGCGTTTTAATGTGCAACCTTCTAATCAGTAGTCCAACTTCATAACTTCCCCACCTCAAGCTTGCACTTAACTTTATATATTAAGGTAAAATTGGGGTGCAAGGCTATGCAAAAGTCACAGTTCTGCATGTACCTTGATTTTAATGTCACGGTTTGTTAAAATGAAAAAGACATGAAATTTAATTTATTATGAATTTAAATATAAACTGTGCACAATTGCCAATAGAGCACACAAGGAATGCACATAAAGACATATCTGGGTCTAGGTATCTAAGTGGTAAATTGTTTAAGAACAGTAACTGTTCTTTTAAAAAGCGATAATCAAAGGATATTTTAAAACATTATTAAACAATTTTGTGATTGGTGATGGAACTTTTACAATTTGTGCCCCCAGAACTCAGTGAACCCTTCTTTCTCAACAAATTACATGGTCTTTCATGGTAGAAAATGCAACAGAAGTCATCTCAGGGCATTATTCCCAAGTCAGAATTCTTTTTCCATTTACAGAGTGATGTCAAATAACATGATTGCACAAATTATACATAATGTATATACATATATCGGCTTTTAATTAATCAACATGCATATATATTGTTTATTAAATATTAAACACTGACTGTACAGCTTGTTGTTTCAGAAAAATATAGATGTTACTGTATATAATGTTTCCGGTCACTTTTGACTGGATCATTTTGTTTCATTATAAATCCACAATAATGCATATATTATCACCAAATGTTGTATTAGACCTTTTTTTTTTTTTATCAACTTGTGAACATTAAGTTGTTTTTAAGTTTTTAACTTGTATCTGCTTTGTACGTCCTGCAGGCTTATTGACCTGAGCTCATACCACTCATTGTTTTAGGGGAAAAAACATTATATAGATATTATTTTGACTATAACAAATACTGTACTAAGATGAAACCTATTGTACTATTTACCACAAAGCACTGAAATGCCTACCAAAGTCATTACCAAGTAAATTTATTTTAACTGCGACTTTTGTGTTTCCTTTCAAAACCGACTGATATGATTTATTTATTGAAAAAACAAAAGCTCAGATGTACACAGGGAAAACATAACTATATTACAACTATATTACAACCCATGCAGGCTGTCATGGAAGCCAAAAGGGGGCATAAGATGTGTATGTGTGTGTGTGTGTGTGTGTCTGTTCAAAGACGCCTGTTCAGAGGCATGTTTAGGTGTGGGAAAGATGGGAAGAAAATTGTAGTTTTAACTATTCATTTCCAATGGCCGGTCATTTTTGACGGGGAACACCAAGAGTGTATAAAAGTGTATAATTTTTTTTTATTAAAAAAAAATATATATATTTCTCATTTATTTTATGTGTTCAAATGCCTTGTGTGACCAAAGTCATTAAACTTCATGAAAAATTGATAAAGTTTACTTTTAGAGATTGATCAGATTTGACCGGAACACAACATACTGTAAATAAAATTAATTTGTTTGTCTGACTTGTATTAAACTTGCTGAGCGACCTGCCACCTGTTCAGTTAATTCAAATTAAACAAATGAATATACTGTATATATAGTTCAGTGTCAAATAATATGACACATAAGTTCCTTAGAACAGTCGTAAATCTTAAGGGTACCAATGAAAGCCAGTTACCATCATAGGATTCTGTGTCTTGCCAAACTGGTTGTGATTAAGCCCATTAATTATTATCTATTTTATAACACTCATGTTTCACTGCTTTCAACACCTACAGTTTCAGTAGCAATTCAGTAGTATTTCCTTCTAATCCTGTTCCTTAGGTCATATCACAGGTTCTTGATGTACTGTACTGAATTAGAAAACCAATCTTGTGTTTGGCAGAGGTCCATTAGCTTACTGTATGTCTCCCGGTTTATGCTCCAGTGCTTTTACTGTATGTGTTCTCCTATGTTTATTTCAATGTTTCCTGTATTCCTCCTCAGACTGATAGACTGGTGTACATTTTAAATCATGAAAACATAGCAGCAGCAGATCATTTGGGCCAACAAATAATTCAGACTGCACTTCTGATTCTAACACTTTGACTGAACTCAACAAGAATACTGATGAAGTACATGCAGTCTTGTTTAAAAAGTAGTAGCCCCTCTTTAAATTTGATGCTTTTTGAGTAAAAACACAATAAAAATCATCTGATCGTAGCAGGTCTTGGCATTTGGCAAATACAACCTGAACAATAAGATTAAACCTTTTCAACATGGCATTATTTATTTAACAATTAAAATAATAATAATAATAATAATAATAATAATAATAATAATAATAAAAAGCCTGCGAGCAATACTAATTGCTCCTACTGCTTCCAAATTATTTTAGAGAGTAAGTTGATAATCATCAGCCCTTGATTAATTAATCATCAGCAGATCTGCAGATGTTTTGGCAGTTTGCTGGTCTGGAGAATTCAGGTGTGTTAACACAGTGCCAAGAGGGAAAGACATTCTCAGATAAGTAGTTGTTGCTGCATGCCAATCTGGGAAGGGTTATAAAATTCCATTTTCAAACAATTTGCCGTTGTTCCAACGTTCTACAGTGAGAAAGATTATTCACGAGTGGAAAGCATTCGACAGTTACCAGTCTTCCCAGAAATGACGTCCCAGTGCATTCACCCGAAGATATAAAAAAACCCACAGATCACGTTTGTTTGGAAGGGTTGCCATTAGAAAGCGACTAAAAAGAACATGGAATCCTGACAGATGTGAGAGACTGTGAGAGATATGAGTTATACAGGAAACGATTACTTCAAGTTCAAGTTTTGTTATGTTTTTACACAAAAGCACATACAATTAAACGAGGGGGTACTCATTTTTGAACGTGACCGTATAGTAATTCAAAGCAGAAACCACCACTGAGTGGGCGTTTGTTTAAAAACCCAATATTTTTACAAGGACATAGCTCATATATATTTTTTTTTATTTCTGATCTTTAACAATTAATATCAGACCCAGTGATTAAAGCTTTGAAATCTGCATGAATGAATTGGTCAAAAGAGCACAACAAGTTTAAACCAAAACATCATTGAACTTTTTGACGCACTCCCTCTACTTGTATTTCTATTGAATAAAATAATTTAGTCAGGTGTTGCATACACTAAATTTGCTCTCAATTTGCTTATTCTGTATAATGACTTTAAGTCTGTGAAGATGAAATGCTGATGATTGCTGTTATTTCTAATAATACTGTTTTTCTGTAAATAGGCACCGTAAAAGATTAGGTGTGGATGCAAATGATCACTTGCATGTCTATGTATATTTGAATATAAAAGCTGCAAAGCAAGAAAAACTGTTGGAGAAAGTTAGCACAGGTGAAAGGCAGGTACTGCTGAGTCATGGAATATGAATGCAAATGTTCTCTTTTATTTCACTGGAGATGAGGCATGCATGCAGCGTCATGTTTAAATGTGAATGTGGGAAAAATGACATTTCTGTTGTCTAGTGACTGTTTTGTTTAACCACCATAAATGACTGTAGGTTTCTGTAGAGGAAAATATTTGAAAACAATTATTGGTTTGGGTGCATCGCTGTCAAATTGGGGTCCAGAGATCCCAACTGATTTGTAAAACTACACGATGGAGTACATGTACCTACAATGGTGGAAAGTATTATTGTTTGGAAATATTATTAAATAGTAATAGGCATTAGTCAATTTGACTGGTTACGTGAAAAAACAAAGAAAAATGTCTTTTTTATGGGTTCTTATGCTAAATTCACATTACAAGCTACAGTACATTTTAAAATTTTTTAACAAGATCAGATTTGCATGTCGTGACATTTTACTTTTCATAAACACAAGTGACTTTTATCTGACGCATTCGCACATCGATATGTCTTTACTCACTCCACCTGGGATAAAACATGTCATCTTTTTTATGTGTGTCAACTCATTCAGTACAAACATTGGATGTGATTTCAGCAAAAATATGCTAGGGATTTTGCTCTGGAGGACGGCAAGTAGTAAGTCGGCTATATTTACAATTGTGAGGTCCAATAGAAGAAAGAAAGCCAAACACCTTTCTGTACCCGTTTTAGCAGATACGTGTTGCTAGGAACTCCTGCTGTGGTGGTGCTGACTGATGAGGCCAGAGACAAAAAGTCACATGAATTCTGATCTGAACTTATGAATTCAATCTAAGATCACATAAAAAAGTGATTCAGAGCCGAGCTGAAAAGCATCAGATTTGTGCTTTTAAACAGCCCTAAGTCACTTCAGGGTGGTAATATGAACATAGCCCTATTTGGGGATAAACTTAGACATGAATCTTTATAACTAATTTAATAAAATTTCATAAAATGAACTCACTCCCAAATATAATTATACATTTTAATTATACACCAAATGCCATTTGGTGAATATAGGGTGATGATAAGATAAATCTGTATTCTGTACAGTTATATTTTGAGATCTATCTTATTAAATTCTTGTAATCAGAGAGTATTGATATTTTGCTGGTTACGGGTTTAAAGTTCAGACTTTATTGGCTTATATTGAAGCTGCTGATCTCTACCAGGAGGGAAAAAACAAATATATGCATTCATCAGCATCGGTGTTGTATAAAACCTACGATATATAACTAAAATTATGTGCACACATGACTATCACATCAACATAAGGGCCTATTTTCACAAAGGTAAACTCCTTTAAGACTTCCTTTTACTGGAATTGAAAAGCCTAGACCAAATCTGTTCCAACATGACAACGCCACTGTGCACAAAGCGAAGTTTATAGAAACATAGTTTGGGGAAGAACCTGCAAAGAGCCCTGACCCCAACCCTACTGAAAACATTCAGTCTGAATTGGAAAGCTGACTTCACCCCAGGCCCACTTGTCCAACATCAGTTCCTGACTTCACTAATGCTCTTGTGGTTGAATGCGCAAATCCCTACAGCAGTAATTGTAACATCAAAGTGGTGGACTAAATCTGGAATGGAATGTTCAAAAAAGCATGTATGGGAAAGGAAAGGAAACATCTCGCCATTTCAAGGCATCACTGTATTTCTTAAAAGTCTGTGTTGTTGCATCATAAGCATGGTCACTGATTGCAAGTGCTGTGCACATCAAGTAAGCCTGCACAGCACAACATTTGTATTTAAGAATATGTTCTTTTACTTCCTCCGGGTCTGAAGAATAAAACTAAAACAATAAAAAAAAAAAAAAAGAGTACTCAGAAGCTTTTGTGCCCTAATTAAATATTTGCATACATAATTGCTTTGAGTACTGCTGAAAACTTAAAGAACAGAAATAAACTAAGTTCACTGGGAATTACACTTGACCTATCCTGAGTTAATTAAAAGGAAGTGCTCTTGCATTCCATGGCAGACTGACAATGTAATTTATTTTTTTTCCCTATCTGCCTGCATGCAGTGTTTTCCCACAAGTGTACTCTCAACTCAGCATGAGTGTGCTGGATTAGCAAATCTTTAGGCCAGATTAGTTAATTATAGACACACGCCTGCTAATCATGGCTGAAGTCAGGTGGATGTGTGCAAAGAGTTTGGGTAAGAATTGGATAAGGAAAGTGGGCAGCACATCCAATACAAAGTCTCTGAACACCCTCCCCCTGACTCACACTGCTCTGGTTGCTGTAGGAAATGTTAGTTGTTATAAATGTCTGATTATAAATTTCGGATATGAAAATCATTAAAACTGCGCTTGGACATTTGTTTTGCACTGTTAGACACTGATTAGTGTTTATTCATGTTCTACAAATGTATGGCATGGAAAGTCATTCCAGCTGCAAGGAAAATCTAAATAATGTCATGTAATATGATAATATGTTCTGGTTTCTATGGTAACAGCTCATTTGCTGGGATTTATGATGCTATAGGAAATGAATAAATAACTGAATGATAGCTAAACTCTGCTTCACATCAGCATGTCATTGATTATTTCCCTGCAACAGCACATCCCATCGTGTTTGATCCCTTGCATATGTGTAGCACCTGTTAAACCTGACAGACCATAATATGTCAGAACATGAATCATTTGCTTATCATCAGACCTGGGAAAGGATCCTAAATTTGTGGCAGCTGTTTCTACAGTTCTGGTGTTGAATCAGTCATCGAGGACAGATTTTGGGTTTGATCCCCCACTATAAATATCCTAGAAATATTTTCCAGTTCCAAATGACTTGCTGTAGATAATTAACATAACATAATTAAAGTGCAGCTTATTTCATACATTTTGTGGACATCATTAAAGCAGTGGCATTTGATATCAGAGCAGTTGTCCTTTATTAATGTTCATTAAAAGGACAAAATAATCATCAATTTTATTAGATTTTAGATTAGATTAGATTCAGCTTTATTGTACAAAGTCAATGCAGTTAGCATCTAACCAAAAGGGCATACCTGGGATATTTATACAAAATAATGAAATATATACAGTAGATGTCTTATGTACTGTGTACATGAGGTGCACTAGCTATTATAAATAGAAATTCTGATATACAGTATCAGCCAAAAGTTTGAACACACTTTTTAAATTAATGTTCTTTTCTTTATTTTAAAATTTATCCACCTGATCTAAACCACATACAGTAATAACTTCTGCCATACTAGCAACACCCATTTTAATGATCATTAACTAGGAGAGATATTTAGGTGCTAACTGTATATGAAGCAATAAAAAAAAAGGAATTTAATAAATTTAAAATTTAATAAAAAAAAAATTATTAGTGGTGCTTATGAAGCAAAGCATCACTTGTATTATGCTGCAGGCTTATTTTTCTTTCTTTCTTTTCTTTAAAAAAAAATTATTTTTCCGTACAAACTTTGGCGCATAACTATGAAATTTGTCGTAGACCCTTGAAAGAGTGTGTCCCGTAGAGGTCAATTTACCGCCCAAGAAAACCCTTTAGACTTAACATTGAGACCAACTTGACGGATTCTAGCACAGAGCAAGAATTTTGTAAAAATATAAATTTTACCACATTTGAAGAGGCCCGCGAGCTGTGTCAAAACATACCTCGCAAGAGGGTATAAGTTGAACCCCTGGGGTGTAACAGGTCCCCAAATTTGCTCCATTGACATATTATGGTCACCGTACTCACCATTGAGACAGGAAGTGCTCAAAGTTGCATTCCCTGCTATGGTAACTGCCATAGGAACTTTGAAACTGAACCTAACTGTGGATCTTATTGTCATAGAGGTTTGGGGCCTCCTTCTACTCAGTCAACCAATCAGTCTCTTAGGATCATTGTGAAGCTGTCAAGCCACGCCCTAGCAACCACTTAAAAGCACCTTAGCAACTGATCCTGTAGACTGTCATTATAAAAGGCCCAGAGGCCATGGCAAGCACCACTCACATTTTCTTTAGAAAATGTACCTGTCTGGTTACTTTTTATAATCCCCTGCTACACTAATGCACTTAATCCAGCGCTTAACTAGTGCTTAAATATCATCAAGGTAGGAAGTTTTCTCAGCACCCTGGAGCCATGATCAGACTGCCTGCTTCACATTTGAAACGATGGCCTCCCAGGAACTCCTTTAATAACCTATACATGTGAAAATGGCTTGGAGTGAGATCAGGACTGTACAGGGTGTGTGGCAATAATTCCTAGCTGAGTTCCTGTAATGTGTAAGTGGTGCAGCGGGCAGTATAAGTCTCCCAGACCGCTTTGGTCAGGATCATAATTTACAGCCCTATTTAAAATGTTTGCCCCTTTACTGCAGCTAAGAGTTTCATCCCAGTTTGACTTCCTCGTTAATAAAGCACATGACATTATATTTTCTGTGCAGGTTTTGGTATTTGGAAGTCTTAGCTTTTTTGGGTTGCATTCCCATACAGTGTTTTTGCACAAAAATGTTAGTTAGTGCATGAATTCTAGTATTGAGTGCAGATCTTTAATACTTGAAAGATGCAAGATGTGTCGCTCTTTAATGTTGTTCACTATAAGAGTTCGGACCAAGCATGAAGACAATGAAAGCTATAGGCATGTGCAACCAGGATACAGTCTGAAGGATTTCACTTGTTACTTACTCCTAATCTGTGTGCATGGCTCCTCCCCCTCCATCCTATGCAGAAGCTGCTTGGTCATTTTACCTTTGTTGATGGTTGGTTCAGATTGTTTGGGTGGTCATGAATGGTGATTGAAATCTCTGATCTGTGCATTCACGTCACTATATGTATATTAATTTTTGAAGTTCTGAATTGCCAGCTGCAGGCTGAAATACGATTCGCAACAGGTGCAAGATATCATTGTCAGATTTCTAAGGAACAGGAATGGATCTCCTGATGGGCAAACTGTGATCTTTTTTTTTTTTAGTAT
>JAQQZT010000023.1:11357629-11369001 GCA_030068275.1 Clarias platycephalus
CATTGCGCCCCACCTGTCATGTCTGTATTCCCCACTAGTGGGGCGCGCCCCACACTTTGAGAACCACTGGTCTAGAGAATGATTTCCTTATCATCGGGGGCCAAGGCTGTCCAAGAGCATGCAGGATCCCATCTACTACCCTCACAATTTCTTTTGTACTTGTTAATCAGAAATGAATATGTAGACAAGGCTCACTGCTAGTGGCAAGATATGAAAGTATACGTGATATACATTTACTGTATTTGCCCTCACTAACTTGGCTTAGATGGATTAAGGCTTGGTGGCAGCACTCGAGATCAGCCTGTTACCGTAAGAGCTATCCCAACCCCCCAGCATCTCCTCCCGGAATGCACCTTCACCCAACCCCCAACCCCACCCCAAAATTTACAACCACCAACCAATGGCTGGATTTTGCCTTCAAGGCCTACAGTATTTTGACGACCAAAACAAATTCCATGCAAGCAATTACATTGCAAAAACAGACACAAAAGCTAGTATCAAACACTGAGAAATGAGTCCCTATATTAGGACAACTTATTCAGATCCATGAATTACAGTGTGCATAATTAAGAGATAATCAAACAATTCGGCATGCTGACATAATTCTAAAGTTTGTGCACTATGTATGCGGCTTAAGCATTTAGGCACACATTTAATTAAAATTTCATATTTATATTCAAACCCAAGTCGTGAATACAGCAACTGTAAACTGTACAGGAAGATAAGTAATGTTAATTACAAAACCACTTGCTCTAGTCTCGCACAAAGTAAACTATGTCTAAATTTCAAGAAAAGAGTTAAACTGAATGGATTTTGCCGCATTGCCGCAGTAGTGTTATATAAGGCTCTCATTACACATCACACACACACACACACTGTCAATAATGTATTTAAATAAGGGGACGGGGAAAAAAAGAAAAATGTTAATGGAGAAAATGGAATCCTCCCTGATTCACCATGAAAATGCACCCTTTATTGGTACAGTAATGACCTGCAATGACTTTTAACTGTTTAATACTTTGCTGTTCATATTAAAGTGCCTCTTTGCACTTTGTGTTTTCGTTCATTACCCTGAAATATAATAATGTACAGTTTCAATCTTGTTTCTGGTTTACTTTACCATAGACAAATCGCATTCAAATCTGGACAAAATATATTTTGTCAGACTTCTGCTAGAATTAGTTATTTTTCTGGTGTGGCTAATAGGTGTATAGGTGTAATACTTTTCATTTCAGAATGCATTTTTATTTATCATATTAGTGACCATTAATGCAAAAAACCTAGAGGATACTATTCATCTACTGGTTATTTCAAGGATATAGTGTACATAATATTCCTTCATTCATTAGTTTAATCATTAAACATTTTTTGTTACTTTTAGTGCCAGGATAGTTTAACTTATCTAAATGACAAATCAGTGGTAGCGTCAGGAACATAGTGAGGACAACTGTGGAAAAGTACAGGTGTACATGCTCAGGCAGGGCCTGACAAAACAACCAGGAATTGTTTTCATATTCTGATGAATGTGTGTACAGTGTTTTATTGTCTGATGTTTTTGGTTTGTTTTGTGCTCTGTGTTACTTCAGATTTAACAAGCGATACATGTTTTTTTCAAAGCAAAAGATTTTCTATGGATGCTCCGTTGTAAATAATGCAAACGTTTATTTTTCATGTCTTTAATTTTGGGCTCAAATAAACGAAAATATACATCGCTCCACAAATTGTCCAGTTCTCTTCATCAAGACGATGTCCTCTCCACTCCATGAAAACAACAGGAATGAAGATGAAATGGGGACAAACATTTTAGTCCATATTATAGGAAGGAAGAGTATTAGAATAATAGGCCAGATTGTTATTAGGAGCCTCGTGCATGTAAACATGAGGACCAGGAATAATAAGCTCATTCATATGATCAATAATTTTCTCATGTTACTGTAAGAGTATGTGGTCCTCGTACATCATACATCGTATTACTAAGCTCATTGCAAATTCCTTACACAAACAGATGCATGACAAAAAAAAAACAAAAAAAACAGTAGCATTTCGTCATTTTGTGCTCGAATGTCCGAAATCATAGTACACAGTACTTACAGTCGTGTATTTACAAATAATAATAGTGAAATAGTGGTACAACATTTCCTAATAGTTTAATAACACTTTACCTACAAATTATCTAATTATTCACTGCAATCAGTTAACAAGCAATTTTCTTTCAACATTTCAACCAAGACAATGAAAAAAGGTGCAAATTCATGCTTATAATTAAAGAGTAAAAAAAAGAATGTGATTTTGTAAGCTGTAAGTGAAAACGGAAAGGATTTACAGTCAGAAGTGCATTTCATTAAAGTGTGGTTTGTCTGTAACGTGATAAGCATTTATCCATAAAGCACACTAACGCTAAAAATTAGGCCGACTACTATACAGTATTACATTGAAACAAAAAAAACATACAAGCAAACAAACAAACAAACAAGCAAACAAACAAACAAACAAACAAACAAACAAACAAACAAACAAAAACATTTTAAACCAGATGAACTCTCTGGTTTTTAGCTCATGTTTTGTCAGGGCTTCACTTCCTTTTCATTCCAACTAGAACTACATCAAATATTCTTTTTCTGGAGGTTCTTCAAGGCTGATGGAACAGTCTGATTCCTGCGTCTCTTTCTTTTGTGCGCTCATGAGTGCCATCCGCTCCTTCTCGGACAGTGTAAGAGTTGCTGCTTTATTATATTCTGAATGGTTATTTGACCCTGTGGAGTTTCCGTTGAGGCATTGCCTAGTGGGCCCGTACCACCTAAACATGAAAAAAATATGAAAGGTTATTATTATTATTATTATTATTATTATTATTATTATTATTTGTTTTCTTATGTTATGAAATACTCAAATATTAGGCCCATTATTTATATTCATACAATAAAATTTATATATATATTCTAACTATTTGTTGATGCTTACAATAAAGTCTGAAAACAACTTTAAATACAGTATACACTGTTGATATTAGTGGGTTGTGAATTCCAAAGCAGTAATATGGACCCTAAGTATGCTTCATATCCCTTGTGGGTTTTTGCTATATGTTTATAATGTAAAGCAAGTACATGTCTTTGGTGCCGATTCCAACAAACACGCAGATAACAGCTGCAAGTGTCAAGCATAATGCTAAGATCAGCAGCCAACCTAGACAGAACAGGCACAGAATAATGTAAAGGTTAAACAGGGTTTAACAAAAAATAAATAAATTGGTAATGTCCATACAATGTTATTGCATAAACCCACCAGGTGTGCCTTCTTTGACCCCTTCAGCTTGTGCATCACGTTCAGGAACCAGATTTCGACTTATTTTGCCTGGAAACATTTACCATTACATGGAGATTTAACTTGATTAAATATTATGTTCTGTTTTGAACTTAATTTTTTTCCTCACAGTGTACATGTAATTTTCCAGTAATATATTTTGTTATACATCATATTGATTAGATGATGGAATACCTGGCTTTTCTATCTCTGTATCATCTGTATCCAAGGGTTGTTCTACTTCTACATGGGTTTTGATTTTTACAAGTTCAGCATCGTTTTCGTCAATAATGGCTGGTGTACGTGTTGACGAAACTTCAGGCCACGTCCCAGATCCATCAATCGGATTGTAATCATCTTCTTTCTCATTGAGAGTCTTTAAACTCGGATTGTTTAAAGACCTTTCACTTTCAATGTCCACTGCAGCAGCATTTTCCATGGTGGAGTATATCACTGGAGCGTGCAGATTAATAACTTCCTCATTGAGGATACCAGAACCTTCAGCATTCTCCTCAAAGGTTGATGCACTGTTTTTTCTTGAGCCAACTGTGTTCAAAACTGAAACACTCTCATTCTTTGGAAGTTCCTTAGTATTTTCTCTAGTGAGCTCGTCACTAGCCTCTGGAGTTTTGGCTATAGTTTCTGTTGGCAGACTGTTTTTCTGAAACTGGGACTGACTTGCTTCTTGGTTTAGTGAGTCATGGGTGATAATGCCATTGTTATTATCCTGTGGTTTCTCAGTGTTGGTAGGCTCTTCAGTGCTGACTATAAAACCCTCAGCCATTGCATCTTCAAGGAAGTCTGCATCTGGTTCGAGATGTGCAGTCAGGCCTATGTGAAAAAAGAATATTCATTCATTGACTAGTTATTATCTTTAAATAATTTCTCTTTATAGCAATATCATAGCAATTTCAGGTTTACTACATTTATCTCTTGTATTGGTGCCGATACGTGTTTCTTTCCAAGATTAACAACTCAAGCATTTCAAACTGTTTCTCATTCCATACAGTAACAATGTTTATTCTGTTTTCTAAGCTAATAGAAACTCGTGATTGTCGAACGCCACTCTGACTGATGAAGAAGAAAGGAACAGTTTCCATCTTATTTATGCAACAGACCAGTTATTCTGTATTCTGTCTGATTGATCTCTGAGATCAGTTAGATGATATATGATATGATACCATTTTTAGATCCTACTCTTATTCTAGAGAGTTCCTAGACCAGCCAGGAGATCCTGTTCAAACATGCAGCAACTGTGAGTTTCAGGGTGTGTTAACAAAAAAACTGAGTAGTTCTTTAAGAGGTGTGTAATCAATGTATTTCAAACATTTCACATATGTGGGTGGATCATTGAAAGTGTAATGAATGGTGTTGTGCTTCGCCACATCGCCTTTAGCAGTGGAATACAACTGGATACAACCTTTGTTAATCTCTCCTGCTTTCACGCATAGCTTGGCATTGAAAATGTTCTACACAAATATAGGGTATCCAATACCCAGCACTCTTATTTCAGTATCATGTCTAAAGTGAAAAAGTGGGTTGTACATCCAGATCACTTTACAGCTCTTGTGAATATAAATATATTAAGTTTGATGGTTTATTTTTAATAGGGGGAACATTTGACAATTTTTATGTACATTAGCAATTCCAAATTAGATTCACTCCTTGTTTTATTTTGGTTTGTTCTTTGCTGCATTTTCTGCTCATTTTGCTACCTGGAATTCTATTATTGATTTGGCTCTCCAGTGCTTATCAAAGCCACACATCATTGTATGGGTTATATAACTTTATCATTCAACACTAATCATATTATGGAGGAAATAAAAACGGAACGGCCTGAATTTATAGAAGAAACTCGTTGGGAGGTTGGGGTTGCTGAGTGTATATACAGTACTGTACATTCACCAGCCACTTCAATACCTATGCATTCTCTCATTCATTTATTAAAAAAAAAAAAATCGATTAGCCTATTATGTGACAGGAGGGGGATATGTGACAGTATATGATTGTATAACAGAATGGGGAAAATGCGATTTTAGTTACTTTCACTGTGGCATGGTGCTTTGTACCAGAAGGGTTGATTTTAATATTTTCAAATCTGGTGATATTCTGGGATTTTCATGCACAAATACTGGCTAGAATTTACAAAGAATGGCACAAAACCAAAAAAAAAAAAAAAATCCAGTGAGTATTAATTTTGTGGATTGAAATGCCTCGTTAATGAGAGACAAATCTAAAGAGAAAAGCCAGATATTTTTCATACAGTAAGCACACTTTTTGATTAATGTTTCTAGCAGAAGAGTATGTCAGAATGCACAAAACGCTGAATCTTGGGGCGGATGAGTGAAAAGAGCCAAAAAATTATAAATCAGGCCTTTGACTACTCCCGTCAGCCAAGAACAGGGATCTGAGGCTACAGTGGGCACAAACACACTCAAACTGGACAGTTGGGGTTTGAATAAACACCAGCTGACATTTGTCCTGTCTTCAACACTCCATTTTTGGCTGGAGCTGACCTATATTTTCTTTCATAAATGTAATTAAAATCTCTACAGAAAACCTCACCGCCGCAACGTCCATGCATTTTCACTGTAACATACCAATAGCTGTGTCTGTGCCGTGACAGACATTATTTAAGCTGTATATTTGTATGTACAGTGTATTGACCTCAGAATATTTAACAGCAGAGACACTGCTTGTTCTCAGATGTTAATCTGATCCTGTGAGGTTTCTGGCCGCTCTACCCGCCCCTGCTAGTCTCGATTTTACGGGCGCTGTGATAAAACATGAAATGTGAACCATATCCATGTTAGTATGGCTCCCATGAAAACCTTCAGTTGTATCCAAGTTTGTTTCACAATTTTCCAGTTGCATAAAAATGTAAGGGAGAGTGCAAGCAGTCCAAGACCACACTGCATATATTTATGTATATGTTTATGTATGGACTGTAAAAGAAACAAAAACCAAAAAAAAAATCACTTATTTTCAGTACATATCTCACTAGTACAGAATTTGTTTCGTCTCATTTTTCATTTTCAACTCCTCAACGTGTTCACTGTTATTTTTTTTCAGGAGAGCTTTGGGAATTGATATCTACTGATAAGTCTCTTAGATATTCCTGTATAGAAATCTATCCGGTTCCTGACAATGGCACGACATCCTCAAAAGACCAAGATAAGTCACGTTACCTTCACGTTTCATCACTGATAGTCTTTTGTGCCAAATAGTTTTTAACAGCAATTCCATTCATTCAAAAACAACAATGGCTTCTGTACAGTAGGTAATTCAGGACTTATATTACATCATATTTTATATATATATATGAAAAAAGTTTGGTCATTTTTATAAATGTCATGTTTCAGGAAAATGGCCGTACACAAATCATTAATATAAGCTACTGTATTGTACAAACTCCAAGACTAACGAGGACTCGGGTATCTTTGTTCTAAGGCTACCATTATTATTCTATTATTCTGTTATATGACCTACTTTTTTGTCTTGTATTCTGTGTGGGTGAGTAAAAGAAACATTTTATTGGGCATTAAGATTTTACATATCTCCCGTTGCCCTGTTGACCTTTCACCTGACTTATGATTTATTAAGTCATGAAAAGTCTTTGTTTTAACTCTTTTCATCACATTGTCAACACATCATTGTGCTGAGATTGGATTTAAAATTTCTTTCAGGGGTAATTATCTACCAAATAATTGCATTCGAATTGAAATCGTTATAAATTCAACATTCACTCACCCATTGTCTGAAATAACACCAGTCCAGGTGTGATCAGGACAAGCAGAAGTGTGTGCATTGTTAATGCTCCTAGGTGTGTATGACTCAATCTGCAATCAGATCCAGAGCAATCCTTTTCAGTGTGTGAGAAGCGGAAATGTGCCTCACCTCTTTTATAAACTTGAGTCATCATTTTGATGACACATTATGAGGCAAGATGGGTGGTGCAAGCACGAACACACCCTGTCTACTGGGTCACTTTCTTCTCTTCCCATCTGGTTGATCACTATCATTATCCCATCTAAGAGACTGTGCTGCATGCAGACACCAGCTTATGTGGATCTTTATGGACGTCACGACTCATCTTACACTACTTACATCAAATCTTCTACGCACATGTTTAATTATAGTAATAAAGTATATGTTGTAAAGCTACCATGAGATTTCTTGGAGAAACCTATTGTAGCTCTTTTATAGGACAGTTGCTTCTTGTATTTTGTTTCTTGCGCCTGGTGACGTTATGAATACACCTGTGGACACATGTCTTGCCATTTGATCGATTGGACAGGAAATAGAAATTTAATAAAAGTCAAGTTAAGTCAACACACATCAGACGCAGGTGTTCCTTTTTCTTGGTCAGGAAGACATCCTTCAGGCATGTTGAATCAGTGTGATGATGATGAAAATGTTTGGATGACTCAGGTAAAGAAACATTATCTTCCCACGTTTGCCAATATACCTTTACTTCCTGGGGCGTTGCACGGCATTGTCTCTAGCATGGGAATGGCTTTCATACTAGTTAAACACAGTTTTTAAAAAAAAAAATGCATCATATGATTTCGATCTGGATTCTTTAGAATTGCTAAATGCTTGCTGGAATAAAGTGAATTCACCCAGCAAGTCAGAACATCTAGTTCTCAAGGAACAATGAGATTAGTTAGAAAGATTAAGTTTTATCACTAAAATGCAATGAAGTCACGATATTCTTATTCAAACAATGCTAACATTCTAGAGTATATTAGAGTACTTTATTTTATTCTTAAGGTAGGTTCAGGATTTGCTCTCTTTGCTGACTACAAAATGTTTGTAAAGGTTATATTTCTGTTGTGCTGCTGCTTGACTAAGGACCTCATTATCTTCATTATCCTAGTCATAATGATTTTCTAAAAATCTGTTAACACACTGTATAATCATGTTAAATTGCTCAATAAAGTTATACTGCCACAAAAGTCAGGTTGAAAGCAAGTCCAAACACCGATCCTTGTGGAATGGATGGGACATGACGTTTCTACAACATTTGCAGGTGTGTAAACATGTGCAAACAATGCATGACCATACAATAATTACTAAACACAGGAGAGCAGGCATGGATTGGCACCCTGTCCAGGGTGTACCCTGCTTCATGCACTTCAAGTCTCCTGGGATAGGCTCCAGGCCCCAGCGACCCTGAATACAGGATAAAGCAGTATAGATGATGAGAGAGAGATAGAGAGCAAGGACAGCAGGCACAACAAAAGACAGTGCAGCACCGACAAGTACATGGTTCTATTGTAAAATACAATATGAACTTAAAATACTAGTTATCAGTGCAAAGGTACATGGTCAATATGGTGTTTTGTTCATAGTCGTATAGCTATAATTCAGAAAAGAAATTTGAAAAAATTGCAAAAGAAGTGGAATGGCTTTCACTTGAGAAAGAATGCTTTGGTGCATTTTGTCAAACGCCAGGAGGGTGAAGGGCATCACGGTGGCTTAGTAGTTAACACTGTCAGCTTGGACCTCCAGATTCTGTGTTCGATTCCTGCCTTGGGGTCTTTGTGCATGGAGTTTGCATGTTCTCCCCATGTTCGGTGGGTTTCCTCCCACAGTCCAATTACATGCAGATTGGACTAATTGGCGTTCAAATGTTGTGATGGATTGGCACCCCGTCCAGAGTATACCATGATCCCTAAATCTCCTGGGATAGGCTCCAGGACTCACTGTGACCTTGTATACAGGATAAAGTGATATAGACACAGAGTGAGTGAGAGTGAGGAAGGTGAAAGTTTGTGTGAGGGTGTATGGAGTCATCCACAATGCTGTAATGTGTGGTGTAAATATTTGTGGTGGAGGCAAGAGAGATCCCAACAATCTTCTTAGTTGTCTTCACAGTCAATGTCCTCTAAAGGGTCATGTGATCTAAGGAAATTCCCTAGGCAGTGAACCAGCGGCCTAGCCATGCCTCCAGCTTTTCTCATTGTAGAATGCTGTGAGGGTGGGGCAGGTGGGAGATAGACTTTGGCCTTTTCTCAACCTTCATAGGAGGCTCTCTATCATAGAAACACCATGGAATTTGATGCTAGAGGTGACGAACGAATTTAAACACTTTATCCATCCCTATTAAAGAGATTCAGGAATGTTTTTGTCCCTAATGTCTGTTTAACTTTTTCACCTTTTTCAACTTTCATTGTAACATTGTAACATTAATCTTGCTTGTTACTAACTCCCCAAGGTGAGCCTCTCCCATGACTTCATCACATTACACAATCCTGCATGAGACACGTCTGATATTTCTTTGAAGCATGATTATACGTGGGATATTGTTTTTAAACAGGCCTACAGTATAAACAATACATTTACACGTAGCTGACATTTCACAGACGATATGTCAGAATATTCATACGAAATTAAGTGAACTAACTAAAGTGATATTTACAGTATTTTTTTCGATCCTCACTACTGTTACACTGGATTTATCGTTTATATGACATTGAATAGTGTTGAAAAACAGTGAGTGCTCTGTTTTTACAATGAAATATGGCCGTTAACTCTCATGTTTGCCATCATTTCTTTCCCTCCTGTTGAGTGGTGTAACTGCACGAACAATGTCTCCACATGACATTAGTGTTGCACTCACTAACTTTTCAGAGCAATAAGAAAAATACAGCACTACATTTATAGCATTTAGCAGACACCCACATCCAGAGTGACATTTTATATCATTACAACTAAGCAGTTGAGAGTTAGGGGCCTTGCTCAAGGGCCCAATAGTGGTACATCACAACCATATACTGTAACTACATAAGTACATTACAAGGATTTAAAAAATATATATTGTTAACGTGTTTGAGTGCTGATGTTACCTTTAAGCAAAGAAAAGTCTCTACATGTGTGTGTTCTAATTTTTTCAAAAGAATATAACATTGTTAAACCTGATATTATAATTAACAGAATTATTACCATAGACAAAATACAACAATATTTATATAAGGTATATAGTCCAGGAACCTATATGACCTTGTTGCAAATCCAGTTCAAACACTAACTTTAAGAATTTAATGGACTTGTTATAACAAATTTCTAATCATCAAACAAAAATTTCAAAGTCCACTTTAAAAGTATGCATTTCATTTACCCACCAAACGAGAAGTTGGGAAGTTGGATTACCTACTGTAAGTATGATTGTATATCTGTTAAATTGTTTTGGATAGATGTCAAGAAATGTTCTCTTTGTGGAATTTAAATTCAGTTGCACTATTTTATTGTAGTAATAGCAATATTTAATCTCTTTAATATGTTTAGTTTTTTTTTTCTTTTCCAAATTTAATTTTTCAATGTAAATGGTTAAAAAAGAATACCAATATACAACAGATAAAATCTGAAATGAAAATTTATTCTGAAGCACTACGTTTTTAAATTTTTTTTTATTAATTTTTTTTTTAAATAAAATTATAAAAAGCATTATAATACATACTGTATAGTGGTGACCAAAAGTATTAAGCCTATCCCAGGACACCTGGATGGGTTGACAATCTTTCAAAGGGCACACGCTCACTCACACACTACGGGCAATTTGGGAATGCCAATTAGCCTAAGCTGCATGTCTTTGGACTGTGTGGGGAAATCGGAGTACCAGGAGGAAATCCACCAACTCCATACACGCAGACATCGAGGCGGGATTGAACTGCAAGGCGACAATGCTAACCACTAAGCCACCATGCTGCCTATATAGCAATTTCATTCCATAAAATGACAAATTATTCTCATTACCTTGATTTTGTCCCAAGATTGTTGGCCAACATTGTACTTAAATTGTTCCCCAGATATATGTCTACATTTGTTTGTATTTATTTGTTATTTAAGTCTGTATTTAAGTCTGTATTTTCCCAGTTTGTTGTAAATTTAATTAACATTAATACCTGACTGTATCAACACAGTGTTGTGTTGTGCGATAAAAGAAAAGTGTCAGGTGTGTTGTGCGATAAAAGAGTATCAGTGAGAATGAACGGAAAGGTGTACAGGACAGTGGTGAGACCAGCGATGCTCTACGGCTTAGAGACAGCGGCACTGAAGAAAAGACAGGA